>CM049845.1:35389170-35456670 GCA_027422415.1 Schizothorax lantsangensis
TGGGTTTCAACCAATCACAGTCGCCTGTGCAGATTTACGTATCCACGATTCAAAATAACCTGCATTAACGCACTGAAAGGATTAGTTAAAGTCTCCAATAAGTCAAAAAAGTCTGATATCTGAATGCAGCTCGATGGAACAATCTGTTTTTTGAGCCTCCAAGCGCCCCCTAGAGGAAGACCCCTTCTGTGTCACATCTACCGCCTGATCTCAGCGGAATGAAACGCGCTCTTAAAGGCACACCGACCGCCCAGGCAAGTGTGACATTACTCTCTATTGCTAATGTTGTTGGCTCTTATGATAAACTGTTGAGGTGAATAAAAGGATCTGCCAAATTATCAAAAGTTTCAAGAGGCCACAACAAAAGCACAAGAGTCATAGTAGTTAAAAGATTTTGGACTGCTAACTGAAAGTTTGTTGGTTCAATCACTATTAAGTATCCAATAATAATAATAATAATTATTATTAAGAATGTTATATTAGAATATATATATAATGTTATATATACAAATTCTAAATTATTATTTTTATTGTTCTTTAATAATCATTAGTATTATTACTTTTATTATTAAATATTAATATATGTATACAGTATAAATATGTATAACCTAATATAACATGTATTTTCGATTAATAATAATAATTATAAGAATATAATTTAAGAAATTGAATTTTATCAATATTAGTATTTTATAAATAATATGTTTTATAGATCCAAAACAATGCGTTTTATAGATCCAAAACAATGCAATATTCATACATTCATACAGATCAAAACTGAACTAAATTAGTTCTTGAGGATAGTTTTGATGTTGATTAATATTGTTTAATCCATTCACTCTGCCATCTGCTGGACAAAACAACATCTGTATCCAAAAAGTTACATATGAATGTGTCCAAAAAGTTTTTTGAGCATTTCAATCGAGAATTTTGCTTTGAGTATTTACTCCGAATAGAAACATTAATATGCACTAGTAAATTCCATGACTTAAGATTTAAGACAAATATTTCCATGTCCATGACTCTGGGAATCCAAAAAAGGAGAGCAATTTTTTTTTTATTTCACAACCAATAAAATTTATTCAATTATATATTACAAATATGTACATCCTCATGTAACAAGTAAATATTAAAATAGACATTTTTAGAACCATCGTTCAAAAAGGCATTACGTTGTAAAAAATAGGTTTTGTTGTGATCTCACATTAAAACTGTAAAAGTAAGGGTATTTTTTTCCTTATTGAGAAACCACAACAAACTTTTTCATTTTTTTTTAAATGTGCGCAAGACACAAGGGACAACACGCAAGAAGTGGATGTTACTAACAGACACAACAATGGCAGAAAAGAACCAGGACCACTTCAGTAAACCTCACCACGGTACAACTTGTCAGAAAGGGACGAACCTGCGAAAGCATGCACATTATAGAAATCACAAGTCAAAAAACATCGGCTTTGATGAATGTCAAAGAAAAAAAAAAAAAGAAAAAAAAAGTATTTCAAAACACATGCTTAAAGAGTTAAGCGAACATCAACAACAACAACAACGAACTTCAATGTAAAAACAACTTTGGTCCATTAAACAAAAAGTTTACAATCAAAATATTTATTACTTAAACTTTTTCCGTCCTCTCAGTTGTCTTTCATTTTTTACAAGTTAAAAACAATAATTACATGGCTATTTACAAATGCACAATCAGTATGTATAAAATAAGTTAAAAAATGAGGAGCACAATCTATACATAATCTATGAACACTCACTGTAGAAACATGTTGGATTGAGATCTCTTTCTTAACGGAGGAGGAAAACCTCTCTCGCGTGCTCTCCGATGGTGGTCTTAACCCTCCGGAGGCTGGTTTTTCCGATGCTCCTCTGTCGACCCGTGGTCTGCCGTTCTGGATGGTGGACCTCAGGGTTAAGTGCGTTTTAGATTAGGCCTGCAGTCTATCGGAGCCAATCTGGCGCCCATATGGAGAAGTGCGTTTGGACCGGGAACCAGAACTAGAACAGCGAACACAGACTGAACCGGTGATGACAGCTAGCCTGGAAGTGCAGCGCTCGTTTGTGTTTTTTTTTATTTATTTTTTACTTCTTTTATTAGAAAGCGTCCAGTCAACGACATGTGCACCGTGACACACAAACACACAACATACATGCGCACGCACACCTCCAAGTCAAGTGCTTTGCGTTTTCATCCTACGCTCGCGTCTTGACATCACTCATCGTGGTCCGACAGCTACTAAATCGTCGTCGCTATCTCATCGGTGTCTCATATCGGCGTCAGGTCGAAGTCGTCGTTGACCTCCACGAGAGGGATGTAAAATTCAGGAATCTCGAAAATGCTGGTAGACTTGTAAGTGGCGGGATCCAATTCCTGCAGCTTCAGCTGCCACTCCAGACGCTGAACGGCGTTTAACGCTGCTGCTTCGTGCTGCTGACGCATCAAGAGACAAGTCTGCAGGAAGTAGAGATTCAAGTCAGTCATATAGGTACTGAAGTTCACTGATGTATGCATTTTATTGCATTAGACAGCAAAATATTAAAGCGGCATGTGAACTGATATTATTGCAATAGCTATCGTTATTTCAAATAAAATCTAATTTATTTGAGATTTCATTATCTGACTAGGGTTCTGCAGGTCTTAAAAAGGTATTTAAAGTCTTAATTTACCCTTCCACAAAAAGAAAGTCTTAAAATTTGTACCATGACGAATGTACCATGACATTTCTACACATGCTGGTTGTTTGTAGCATTTCATTTTCTATTTCTATTTGCTTTTGTACCTTCAACTTGTCAAACTTGTCATCTACATCCTGAAGCCAAGACATAAACTGCCTCGCATTGAACCGATCTCTAACAGAGGTCTTTCCATCATCACCCTGAAATGAAATGAAAAAAAGGGGGGAAAAAATAGATTAGTAAAGATGAACCATACACTGCAAAATTATTTTTCTGAGGTATTAAAGAACATTTCTTATTAGAAACAAGTTAAGTTCCATTGACAATATTGACTGCAGAAAATAATTTAGATTCATCACTCTGGTTGAGAGATCACTGTTAAAATAATGGAGCCTTTCAATTTAAATTTGTTGTATTCTTACATACATCAAGTGTGTTTAAAACAATCAAAGTTTAAAAGTACACTTGTTTTAATTTAATATAACGGCCTAATAATGTGGCTATTTACCTGGACGTCCTGGGGCATGTTGTATACTTCGGCATCCAATAGGACTGTGCAGGCACTGAATGGAAGCGTCTGATTGGCTAGTGTTCTTGCAGCACGGTAATGAACTCTCAATACCTCCTGCTCATTGGATACAATCAGCTTTTCCTGGAAGAGCAAATGCCTCAGTCATTTCAAGTCCTCCTTATTGCAACCAAAAAGCAGCAAGCTAAAGCTTAAAAAAATCAAATAAATAAATAAATAACCTAAAACAAAATATTAATTCTGTTTCTGCATATGAACTGAGATGCTTTTAAACATAATTATAGAATTAAGCAAGCTCAAAAGTTGCTAAAGACCAGATATGAAGCATTCAGATCAGGAGATAAAGCAGCCCTCAAAACAGCAAGAGCCAATCTGTCCTGTGGCATCAAAAATGCAAAACGGTCATATGCTCAAAAAAAATCAACAATCACTTCACAGACAGCAGAGACACACGGAGCCTGTGGCAAGCCATTCAGACCATCACTGACTACAAGCCCCCGCCACAGGCCTGTGATGATGACACATCCCTCCCCGATGCACTCAACCACTTTTATTCACGGTTTGAAATGCAGAATGACACACCTGCACAAAAACTGCCCACACCTCCCAACGACCAGGCGCTCTGTCTGTCTCCAGCTGACGTAAGGAAGACCCTATCTAGGATTAACCCACGCAAGGCTGCGGGTCCTGACAACATACCTGGCCATATACTGAAAGACTGTGCTGCACAGCTGACGGATGTCCAAACAGATATCTTCAACACCTCGCTGAGCCAGGCAGTCGTCCCCACATGTCTCAAATCCACAACAATCAAACCGGTACCAAAGAAATCACCTGTGTCCTGTCTAAACGACTACCACTGACTCCAATCATGATGAAGTGCTTTGAGAGGTTAGTCATGCACAAAATCAAAACCAGCCTCCCCAACACACTTGATCCACTCCAGTTTGCATACCGTCCAAACCGCTCTACGGACGATGCAATTTCCTCCACCCTCCACCTGGCTCTTACCCACCTAGAAAATAAAGACTCCTATGTTAGAATGCTGTTCATTGACTTCAGCTCGGCATTCAACACAATAATCCCACTACAGCTCATAAATAAACTAAACCTGCTGGGCCTTAACAATTCCCTCTGTAATTGGATCCTGGACTTTCTAACCGGAAGACCTCAGTCAGTCCATGTCGGCCACAACACTGAGCACTACCACACTGAGCACAGGTGCCCCACAAGGCTGTGTGCTCAGCCCGCTGCTCTTCACGCTGCTGACCCACGACTGCACTGCCAAGTTCAGCTCCAACCACATCATCAAGTTCGCTGATGACACAACAGTGGTAGGTCTCATCAGCAACAAAGATGAAACGCACTACAGAGAGGAAGTGGCACAGCTGGCTGAATGGTGTGGCACTAACAATCTGTCCCTCAATGTGGGGAAGACAAAGGAGGTTGTGTTGGACTTAAGGAGAAACTCTGTTGACCACCCCCCACTGACCATCGACAGCTCGACTGTGGAGAGAGTCAGCAGCACTAAATTCCTGGGGGTGCACATCAAAGAGGATCTCACCTGGACCACCAACACCATGTCACTCTCCATGGTGGCACAACAGCGCCTACACTTTCTCCACCGGCTGAAAAGAGCAAGTCTCCCTCCACCCATCCTCACCACATTCTACAGGGGCACCATTGAGAGTGTGCTGACCAGCTGCATCACTGTCTGGTACGGGAACTGTAGTGCAGCAGACTGCAAGACCCTACAGCGGACAGTGAACACAGCTGCAAAGATCATCGGTGCCCCTTTCCCATCCAATCCTGGACATTTTCCTTGCACGATGCTCCAGCAAAACCAACAGCATTGTGAAGGACCCCACCCATCCCTCCCACAGTCTCTTCCAGCTCCTACTTCAGGAAGACGGTACCGAAGCATCAGAGCCTGCTCAACAGCTTTTTCCCCCAGGCTGTGAGAGCCCTGAACTTAAATCACCCCGCCCCCCTCTGAAACCCCATGCAAACCCCTACCTCCTGAAACATGGACCCCCCCCCCTCTCCAAACACACCCCGAAACTTTTTTGTGCAATTCAAAGTGTGCTACACACAGGTGAGTGGGCCTATACAAACCACCTGTAGTAACACCCTCTCCTCTATGCGCACTAGACACTTTTCACACACTGTTGTGTGTACACAATCCCACAAAATACTTTTTATCTTTTATTTTTAGTTTGTATAGGGTAAACATTTATATATAGTATACTTATAGTCAAAATCTGTCAGTAGGTTAGTTGTGTATAGGTTTATAGTGTTTTACTTCATTGTTGTATGTCTTGTATTTATGTAGCACCGTGGTCCTGTGAGGCACGACATTTCGTTCCACTGTATGTCCACACATGTAGCGGAATGACAATAAAGCTCAACTTGACTTGACTTGATATGTAAAATAGATTACTAAACCTAAATATCATGAACAATACATCTAAAAACATTTTATATGTAAAATTATAATTACTATCATAATTATATTTAACGCTTTCATTTTTAATATTATTCTTAATATTCTTAACATTTAATTTATTGTTTTTCCATTTATAAAATGTTGATTTATTTACAATGATAATTTAACTTTTCATTTTCTAAAAAATTAAAAAAAAAAATATTTATTTATTTACTATTTACACATTTTCTCACAAATCCCCTGGAGTTCCATCATGAACCCCTAGGGGCCCGTGGTCCTCAGTTCAGGAAACACTGATCTAGAGACTGATTATCGAAAGATTCCGTCTCAGTTTCCATTTACCCTTTCAATGCTGTGCTGCAGTCTTAGCTTCATCCGCACCACCTCTTGCTGTTTGAACATCTCCTTCAGTGGTTCAGGTAGTGAGGGAGGTGGCGTTATCTACAAAAGCAAACAAATTGGCAAGACTTTAGATTTTAGCATTTTATTTTTTAGACTTCAGCAAAACTTAGTTGCAATCGTTACTTTCACAGAATGGAAGCATACCGTTGGGATGCAGAGCTTGCTGAAAGGGTTTCCATCCAGCAGATAGGACCCATTGAATGTCACATATTCCTCGTAGTACTGAGGCGCTTGAGGAATGACACTACAAAGTACTTTCCTCTTCTCCTCGATCTTCTTGCGAATGTGTAAGTATTCATAATAAGGGTTTGCTCTCTCAGTCTGGTAAGGCTGGATCTCATCAAGCTTAAGTGCATCTACAATTGCAGCTAAAGACTGCTGCGTCTTTTCTTTGACCTGCTGAGCCGTAAGGTTCACTTGGGCCGGTGGAGAAACCCTAGGCATCTTTCTTTTCCTTGGATGGTTCACCTGAATGTCAGCGTCTTCTTCAAGGAGTCGGACTTTGGCTCTGGCCCCAGATGAATCGGAATCTCTCTCCATGACTGATATCGGGGAGGAACTTCCTGAGGTTGCACCACTGGAAGGCTCTGCTTGATAATCAGGTTGAACAGCAGCACTGCTTTGACCCTGTTCTACATTATCCTGAAGGTCTGATTTCATAGGCTTCTCCTCAACAGCAAGCTGGTCTGATGCCTCTATGTCAGCTTTGCTTTCAGACAGAGCTTGGGTTGTTGCACCTTCATCTGAAGATAAGACTTTTGCCCCATCTGTTTCTGTGATTTTGTTCTTGTCCGAAACATCTTCAGACACCTCCATGGGCTCCTCAGGGATTCTTTCTGGACTAGCACAGCGAGACAAATTTGTTGCTGAAGCTGCGTGAATGCCTTGCTCGTGATTCTCTGGTTGAGCATCAACTGTAACCAATGGCTCACTGGAGAACCTTGAGGTACTTTCATCTTGCACTCTTGCATCACCCTTTTCTGAATGCTCTTGGACACTGGTTGTTTTCAGCAATGGTTTAGTAGTTTCTTCAGAGCTTGATCTACATGAACCAATAGATGTACTTGGAGTGCAATCTGTTTTGCTGATGTTTTCCCCACTCTTTTCCACTTTGTTCTCAGAAACAACCAAGGGATTCTCTCTTTGCTCTGGCCTCAAACTAGAGTCTGCTGTCAATGTCTGTTCGCTACTGGAAATGGGGCCAGTTTCCCACTGCTGGCTACTAGAATTCAAAGGTGCACTGGTGTCAGATAAATTTTGTGTGCGAGAAGACTGAAATGATGCAACTAGTGATGTAACAACTAGTGATGACTCCTTGTTTGATCCCTCCATCATTCCGGCACCAGGGACATCAAGCTGACCAAGACATGCATGCTCTACTTGACTACTAGTGTTGCAAGAACTGCTCTGCTCTTGCAAATGGGTCTGAAACACACTGTTAGCCTGAGTGAGGCTACTTGGGTTTTTAGCACAAGACTCTCGCAAGTGTGATGAAGGCTGAACTGGAGAAACAGGAGTGACACCTTCACCTTCATTGCTAGTCAGATTTTCGCTTTCTGGAAGAGCACTAGTAAGACTTTGACTGCTCCGATTCTCCTTCACAGGTAGCAAACTAATCTCAGTTGTAAGAACCGCAGCTTGCTCACTGCTTGGCTGTGACGCAATACTGATTATCTGAGACTCTTCTTCTGTCAGTCTAGTTTCAGCTGGTGGCACCTTGGCTACTTCATCCAGAATAGCCCTTAAGCATGGGGATGCATGCCTACTTGATAATGGTGTTCGATTGCAGAGAGACGCTTCGGGAAGACTGCTGGTATCTTTATCATGAACAGTAGGTGATCTGGCGGACTGTACAACGAGGGAAGACTGCAGGAAAGGTGGCTGGGCATCTGAAGCGTCCATGTTCATGTCAGAATCATATTCAGTTGGTCTAGGTGTCAATATGGTTGCATGACAGGAATCTTCTGAACTTGCCACAGAGATCATGGATACTGATCTTGACATAATGCAAGATTTTTCACTCTCTGGTCTCGGAGATGGACTGAGATTATTTTCTATGACTGGTCCATTCTTCCCAAAGGTTTTTGTATCCAGCGAAAGCGTTCTTCCACTGGTGGCATCTTTCAAGACCTTCTCGCGGTGCCCATCTGGCGCTTCTGAGCTCTTTGACCGAGTTAGTTCCTTGGTTAGGCAAGGCTCACTGGACGAGGAGGATGTTTTAGTTTTTTCCTTACTTTTCTGTTTCCCAGGGTCAATTCCTGGACGCTGCTTTAGCCGCTCGCGTTCCTTCTGCTTGATTTTCTCTAAGTGCTTCCTGTGCCACTGTTCAATTTCCTGGTCCTTGAGACTAAGCATGCGTTCAAAGCTGGTCTTCATGAGGTCGTCGTTCACCAACCTCTTTTCTTTGGGACGAGTATCCTTTAGAGTAGGAGCAACCTTCGATTTGGAGTCCACTTCGCTTGTTTTCAGCTTGCTAATTTTGCCATCCCTGTTCAGCTGGGATCTATCTTTGTCCTTTTCCTTGTGTCGGTCCCGCTCACGGTCTCGATGCCTTTCAGACTCTCGGTCCCGCTCTCTTCTATCCCTGTCTTTCTCTGGAGGCTTGGTTGCTTCTTCTTTTGATTTAGACGAAACAACTTTGTTGTTCTCACAAACATAGCCTTTCTTCTCTTCCAATAACAATTTTAGATTGGAGCAGGATGAGGAAGAGGGGGTGGTCTCTTTTGATTTCTCTTTTTTCCTCTTGTCAGAATCTTTGTCCCGTTCTTTTTCTTTACTGCGGTCAGATTTTCCATGATCAGTGGTTTTCTCGGGGGCTTTGCCTTTCTTTTCAGAACTTGGTTTATCTTTGTCTCTGTGGTCACCAGAGGAGTGCTCTTTCTCAGCTCTTTTGTCAAGCTTGTCCTTATTCTTCTTATTCTCTTCATGCTTTTTCATTAAAGACATTGCTTTGAGCTTGTCACCCTCTTTATGGATCTTATCATTGGGTGAATGTGAAATATTCGTTAGTTTCTCCTTTTCTTTCCATCGATCTGTAGAGTTGTGAGGTTCAGTCTTGTCAGCTAAATGCTCAGATTTTACCTTCTTATCTTTATCTGCGTGTTTCTTATCAGACTTTTCAGAATCCCGATCCTTTGTTGGTGGTCGCTTATCATTTTTCTCTCGAGAGGTCTTCTCTGGAGACTCCAGTTGATCTTGGTCAGCTGAATTGCCAGTGACTGGTTTATCATCTACTTCTTCTTTCACTCCTGAACTGTGCAGTGAGCTGTCAGATATTCGGCCAGAGCCAAGACCCTCACTCTGTTCATCAACTTCATCTCCTTTTCCGTCCTTTCCCCGCTCCTCTTTAATATGCACCTCTTTTTTCTCTTTTTTAATGGACTTGTCCTTTTCTCGCTCCTCTTTTGGCCTTCTGTCCTTACTGCTGCTACTGCTTAAATGTTTGTCTTTTGACGCCCCTCTTTCCTCTTTAACAGGCGATGAGTCTGAGGATTTTGGAGGAGATCCACCAGGGGGCAGCTCACATTTGCCTGCGAGTTCTTCATTTTCATCACTTTTGAAGAAGTTCTCCTTCCAAAACTCCCGATCAAATTCCATGTTCCTATGTCCGTCCTTGCGTGGCTCTTTTTGCAGGTGGCGATTCCTCTCGGCCTCATACTCCTTCCTATACTTTTCCTTCTCCTTCTGTTTCAGCTTGTGCTTTTTAACAACTTTCCCATCTTTGTCAGTCTTCCTGAAGACAGCCTCAGAACTGTCCATACTGTTGCTTAGACTACTGTCTTTGAAAGGACTGCAACTGCCGTCATCTCCATCCAAATTAAGCTCTTTGTGGTGATGTTTGCTCTTTTCCTTGTGCTTGCAGCTCTTGCTGCTAGAACCTTCTGTGCAGAAGTCAGACTCTGTGTAGTGGTTGTATTTGACGCCGTCCCCTGGACAGGATCCATCAGCGATAGAAACACAAGTCTTAGCATTTTCCTGTTTTAATGGAGTTGTCTGCTTGTCAGTTTGGCTGTGGTTCAGCTTTGGGGACTTGACTACAGACAGGTGAAAGAGGTGGACTGATGTGTCATCCTTTGTACTGAATGACATTTTGAACGAGTCCTCTTCCCTGACGCTCTTATCAGAATTGTCGGACACAGTTGCCGAGGAAAACAGAAGGGACTTGCTGTTCTCCTTCCCTTCTTCTCGGACTTCCTGGTTCTCCTTGTTTTTGCTTTGGCTCTTGTTCTTTTTCTTCTGTTTACCTTTTTCTTTCTGTTCCAATGGTGTGAGAGTCAAGCTTTCTTTCTTCGATCTACCATCCGTTTTGTGACCATCCACACTGACCGACCTGGTTGGCGAGTTCCTTCTTTCTGTTGGCTCCTCTGCTTCATCGCTTGAACTATCTGAACTGCAGTAGACACGCGACGCCTTTGTTTTTTTAGACTTGCATGTCGGCGTCGACTGGTCGCTTTTGCTGCCTTGTTTGGAAGCATAGTGGTTCCTTTCCTTCTCCTCCTTCTCCTTTTGCCGTAGCTCTCGCCGTAGGATGTGTCGGTCATTAAGTGCCTTGCTGAGGTCCTCCTCCTCCTCCTCATCCTTAAACTCATATTCATCCAGCCCTGACATGGATGATGAGGCCTTCACTGTGGTCGATTTACTATCAGAGTCTTTTTCAGCATCAGAGTACTCCATGTTCTCGTCTACACTGGATGGATTTACCGAAGGTGGGTCCTCTGATTCTGTGGCATACAAAATAATGGAAAAAAAGAATTAATACGCTATGACATTGAATTTAAAAGAAATTAAAGATATCTGGGATTAAATACAGATTAAAGGGATACTCCACCCCAAAATAAAAATTTTGTCATTGATCACTTACCCCCATGCCGTTCCAAACCCGTAAAAGCTTCGTTAGTCTTCGGAACACAATTTAAGATATTTTGGATAAAAAACCGGGATGCCTGTGACTGTCCCATTGACTGCAAAGTAAATTACACTGTCAAGGTCCAGAAAAGTATGAAACATATCGCCAGGATACTCCATCTGCCATCAGTGGTTCAATCGTAATGTTATGAAGCGACGAGAATACTTTTTGTACGGAAATAAAACTAAAATAATGACTTTATTCAACAATTAGGCACTGTAACGTCTCCTCTGCGTCAGCGTAGCACCATTTTGGAGATGATCTAAAATATAATTTCGATATTTTAGTTTTATTTCCGTACATAAAGTATTCTCGTCACTTCATAACATTACGATTGAACCACTGATGGCAGATGGAGTATCCTGGCGATGCGTTTCGTACTTTTCTGGACCTTGACAGTGTAATTTACTTGGCAGTCAATGGGACAGTCACAAGCCTCCCGGTTTTCATCCAAAATATCTTAAATTGTGTTCCGAAGACGAAAGAAGCTTTTACGGGTTTGGAACGACATGGGTGATAGATGACAACATTTTCATTTTGGGGTGTAGTATCCCTTTAATGTAAGTAACACATAACCAGAACTGGTACCTAGTACGCCAAAGGCTCAACCAACAATTTTTTCATCAAATAAAGTGCTTTATAAAGTGAAAGATATAAAATTGTGTGAGGTAATCAACAGCATGCAAAATAAATTTACTTGAGACTCAGTTCTTTAGGTCCACAAAGAGAAAAATTATCTAAATATTGCAAAAGTGTTTTGATAAGTCTTGACTTTTAAGTCGGTCACAAAGACAAATCTCCTTTTGAGTGGGCATTTACAGAAAAAAAAAATATATATATACCAATAAAAAAAAAATTACCTTTAAATGCAAGCAAAACTTTAATTTCATTCTTTTAAATTAATATATGAGAAATTAGCTAAAACAGTAGAAGCATGGCACTAACAACAACAAGGTCATGGGTTGAATTCCAAAGCAAAATGCAATGCAAGTCGCTGGGATTAAAGCATCTGCAAAATGAATATAAAATAAATTTTCATGCTAAAGGGTTAAAAAAAACTAACTTAGAGAATGCAGAAAACTACAGTTGTCAACATTTGAAGTGGATCAAAAAAGTTCAAAGTTGTCCTAAGACAAGAATGCATTTTGGTTTTAGGACAACTTTGATGAAAGGTTTTGACCCACTTCAAATGTTGACTAGTGTATTAAGGAAATGGATTTGACTTGACTTGGACTCTGCATCAGAGATTGCTCAGCATGTCTGACAGCATGCCGCAAATGTTGACAGAGCTTGTATTTAACCCCCCCCCAAAAAAAAAAAAAAGTTCAAAAGAAATGCCAAAAGCAACTGGCAAATCTGCTGCCAAATTTCTCCGTACCTGAAGAGCTCTCTTCTGCTTCAGAGAGTGGGATCTCTCCCTTGAGTAACTGCTCAAGCTCCTGAGAGTCAGCAACATCAACCGGTCTCTCCCCTCTCTTGTTGGCCTGGAAGGCATTGCCTCCATGACGTAAGAGCAGCTTCACAATCTGAAGGTTTGGCAAAACATGACAAAGACAATGTACAGAGGTGAATCAGATGATCAGAAAGATTCACAATTACTACAAGTCCTTGCAACAGATATTTGGCTACTTTGAGAGTATAGTCAGTCAATAAATGTGTCCGCTCTGACGTTTAAAAAAACAGTTTGCTCTACAGCCTCATTAATGCCTAATGCATAATTTTATTATTACATAAATTAGGTGTTACTTTTATTTGTTGCAATTAAATTTGTATTAGTTTGGACACTAATAACATGGACAAACCTGGTCTACATTCACGCACACTCAAACAACATAAATAACTTAAGTTGCATTTTGGTATGCTTTTTTAAACAACAAAAGGCTTTAAAATGTATATATTAAAAGGGCTCACCCCTTTGGATTAAAATGATTTCAGATCAGTAAAAACAAAATCAGTCAAACTCTTTATATTAACTGACAGATCAGTATCAGCGTTTAAAATCCATGTACTGTAGAGGTCAATAGCTGTAAATGTCATCATTTGAAGTAAAAACTCACATCTTTGTGTCCGCTGCTGGAGGCGTCATGAAGCGGAGTGTCATCGTCCAATCCCTGCGTGTTCACTTCCGCTCCTGCACAAATCAGAACCTTCGCCACATCATAGTAACCAAGGTTACAAGCTTCATGGAGAGGCGTCCAACCTGAACAAAAGGACAAACCAATATGAGCTCATGAGATTCTACAACTGGAAGGAAAACATAGAAAACTTTTAACCCTATACAGACTAGGGCTGTCAAAATGGCTGAAAAACTAAATTCGAATTTTGTACCTAAATATTATCAAAATTCGAATTATATTCGAATTTAAAAGGCATAATTTCAGTTAGAGGAAAAAAAGCTTTTGGCTTCTCCCCTGAGGCCACAAGAGGGCGCATCGAGCTAAATATGACTAATTCACTGTTATTCAAAGCATAAAATAACACGACTATCTTTGAAAAATGTGCATAATGTTTAAAATAATGTTTAACCATATATAATTAATTAATTAAATTGCTTAAACAATTAGAAACAAAAAAGCATCATGTATATACACCAGGGGTGTCAAACTCATTTTCACTGAGGGCCACTTCAACATAATGGCTGCCATCAAAGGGCCGGTTGAAACTGTAAGACTGTACAAATGTTACTACTCCTTAACATATTGTTAAATAACTGTCTCTATTTAAGTTACAAATATTGCATGTGCATTTGCATAAATGTAAAAATATATGTTATTGCTCTGTGTTATTTTAACATAAATCCTTTTAATTTATCAGGTTAAGAAATCCAAATTACTCCATAAATCAAAGTAAATAAAGACGAGTATCATCAAACACAGGTTCAACATTAACTTTGTTTTAAATTTTTCAAAAATTAATTTTTTTTGTTACATTTATGGTACAACCAATCATTGTGAGCTGTTAAGAATGTGTGACAGATATGGCATTTAAGATAAAAACAAATGAGCCCGGTCTCATGAAAATGCATATCAATAGCACGATTTTCTGTTTCTATTTGGCGTGCGATTTATACGCAGAAATTGACTTTGGCGTGCATATGATATGCAATCAATGCTTAAAGTAGAAAAAAAGAAGTGGCCATACTCAACCCCACTCCCCCACCCAAAAATAAATAAATAAATACAAAATAAAGTACTAAAAAAGTATAATGTATTTTTTTTTCGTTAAAATTTACCGATTCAAATTATTTTACTACTCTGCACTAGGGTGACCACCTGGCTATAGATCTGTTTCAGGACAGTAGATGTGATTTTACTGGACAATGCGGGACACGTGCGAGACAGATAGGTAAATTTATACTGTTATGCTGTGTAAATACTGATTTACATTTCGTTGGCATATGCGCCAATTTAGGTTTCTGCTGGTGCATGCCCACACTTATGGCAACATTAAATTCAGTAGAGAAGATAATTTTTGAGCACACACATGTAATGTCTGACCGATAGAGAGCGCGTCCGTTTTCTGTGAGAGTGAATGAAAGGGAATCCACCTGCCAGCGGAGAGGTTTGCGCTCGCGCATTTGATGCGCTCTTGCAGGCTATAATGCGCTCAGGACATTTGTCATTAAAATAACTCCGCAGAAAAAGGAGAAGAAAGTAGTGTCTGAAAGCTTCCATCGATTTTTTTAAATTCGTTAAATGAATGGAGAACATCGTGTTTTTCCGTCTATGGTGCTCGAGCACTTGATGAGGTCCGCTTTATTCCTTTGAGCCGTCCACGCAGTCGTCATCAATGGAAAAACCACTGCGTACCATACGCACACCAAAGTCAATTTCTGCGTATAAACAGAACGGCAAATAGAAACAGAAACTTGTGGTATTGATACGCACTTTCATAATGTATGATATAAAGTAGCATAGTTTTTTTTGTAAGAATCATATGCTCTCACGGGCCACATAAAATGATGTGGAGGGCCGAAATAGGCCCGCGGGCCTTGAGTTTGACACCCCTGATATACACAGTTTAATACAAAGCACGGAAAACCAATCACAAAGAGTAACGTTTTTTCATTTAAAAACACGAGATGCAGTGGAATGGGGAGAGACCCGTCCCGCCATAAAGTTTTGAGACATGTTTTTTCAAAGTTGAACTTACAATAATTTTAAATCGCTTTCTAAATATCCGACTCTCTTTTGCGAGACAGTGATAGATGTCCCTCTAGAAAATGTGATACATTTGCGTTCTGTGTGAACGGCTTGGTTTCAGTTTTGACGTAAACAACATCATCTCCGCGTTGATGTTCTCTTTTTCTGCAGTATTTTGAATGAACAACGTATCCAGTGGGTTCAACTGGATAAGTTAAAAAAAGCATGAAAATGCAATGACACCTACCTACATCTTCATCGCATCTCGTGCACCACTGATAAGGCTGCCTGACGCACACCTAAAATTCGAATGCAACGTTTTGCATTCGAATGTGGATTTTTTTTTTTTATTCGACTAATATTCGAAATTCGAATAATACAGACTATCATATTTGATATGCAATTTTTATGGCCTCTAAATGATCAACATGATCAAAAATTTGCTGTTGCACAATCTACTCCATGCCTTCAGTCGTCTGATTGATAGTTTATACTTGTTTTAGCAAGTAAAAGGCCTTTTAGTGCAATTGTACAAACATCCAGCTTCAGCTCATACTTCATGCGTCTTTTCGCTGTGAAATATTTACTGATTTTTATAAAGTAAACATAATAATCATTTTACTAATATTTCAAGATGAACACTCACTGGACTGAAGCAACTTATGATTACATGATTATCCATAAAATCATGTTCAAATATGAGTATCAATTCTTTTAAGGAACATTTGTTCATCTCTAAATCATCATAGTAGCCACCATCATATCCAAATATTACTTTTATTAATTTATGGTTTTACAGTAGCAACAATACCAGCAATGACTAAATTATTTTATAACTATTAAATTGGTACCAAGTAAATTACATAAGATTATTATTTAATTGCATAAAACATGAAAATAAACTACTGACAGGCTTGTTATCAGGTGACGTGATCCTGTAAATGTGCATAAAACACAGTCTCACCTGCAAAATCTTTGACGTTCACATCTGCTCCGAGCCCAATGAGTTCCTTCACCAGCTTGACATCTCCTCTGATGGAGGCCATATGCAGGGGCGTCTCTCCTCTCTCGTTCCGTTTGTTCACTTTGTCCTTCTGTCGTGAGGACGAGCTGCTAGCGATCTTCTTCTGCACCGCCGGAGATTGAGAGGGGTGGCTCGGTGTGGTATCTGAGAATACAAACCGATTAACCAGAACGTCAAGGTCATACAGTTCATCTCAATTGTCAATCTGACCAAACTAGACTACAAAAGGAAGTGAGTACTCTGATAAAAGCAGATTACATCATAACTCACAGATCATAAATAAACTGGTGACTGCAGGTTTGAGACAGCGGTATTATAGTAACCAAAGACTAAGAATTTTTTTTTTTTTTTTTTGCCATTTTCACTTTAATCATGATAGGACAGATCAGAACTGACAGGAAGCGAAGTGGGAGAGAGATAGGGGGGAGGGATCGGGAAAGGTCCTCGAGTCGGGATTCAAACTCGGGACGCCCATAGCGCAACAGCGCTTTATGTCAGCATGCTGCCCACAAGGCTATCAGCGCCAACATAGCTAAGACTTTTCATTAAAACTAATTGAAATAATGCTTAAATAAGATAATACATAAATATTAGACTAAAAATGAAATTGAAATATGCTGCCTTGGCAACTAACTTAAATTACTAAATGTATCTTAAATGAATTAAAAACAAAGCTAAACAGACATTTAAAAAAAAATGACAAAAAAATGACAAAAAGTACTGAAAATATTAAAACTAAAACTTTTAAAAAATTCCACTAACTGAAATAAAGCTTAAAATAAAATATAAATATCAGATGAAAACTTAAAATAAATTAAACAAAAAAATTAAATGAAATAAAAGATAAATAGAAATACAAAAAGCAAAAACTGATAAAAATGACAAAAGCATAAACAACTAAAACAATAGAAAATCAATTTATTAAATTGAAACAAACCTGAAATCAAATAAAAGATAAATATTACATGAAAACTTAACAACAAAAACTAAATAAAAAATAAATAAATGAAATTTAGAAGAAATGTCACCTTGGCAGCTAACTGAAATAAAATAAGTTGAAGTACAAAAATAACTAAAACTAAAACTGACAAACAAACAACTGACAAACTAAAAAACAAACAAATAAACAAAACAATAAAAAATGAAAACTGATGAAATGACAAACAAAATTATTAAAACTTAAACTAAAATTAAAATGAAACCTGGAAATATAAAAATAAAAGCTAATTCAAAATATTAATGCATACTATAACAGTATATAAATAATACTAAAATAACACTGTTGAGAGAGTGAGACATTATCATAATAAATGAAAACATTGGCTTTTGAACATGAAGAAATCAAATTTAAGAGATACCTGCTAAAGAAAATATCAGTGACAACTCTTACCTCAGTGTACAGAGCAAAAGGTGAAAAAAATGTTCTATGTTCATCATTTCCTACCTGGACTGTTGTCTCTCGCCGTCATCTGCATGACAAGTGCCATCTGCTTTCGTTCTGATAAAGGGTAGCCGAACAAAATGTTCACAGGGGTCGACTTCTTAGCCCCCGACTCCTTCTTAACTTTCTTCTTATCCGGAACATCTTTGTCTGCAGTGAACAAGAAAAATGATGAACAGCGCATGAGCACGGCTCTCCTCTTGCACTCAAGCATCTCAGTTCCTGAAAAAGTCGACGTCTAATACAATTTATCCCTTTTAAGCAAACAGCAGAAGTGAAAAAACAGCATAGGAAACTCTCCAGCCTGACAGACACATGCATTACCCATCTAACGCCGTTCCCACGAGTCTTTGCGCGCTACTGAAATGCATGCGATTAAAACAGATGCAGCGGAGAAACCAAGAAAGTGTCAGTGTGTGTGTGCTTCCTTGAAACGAATCGACGAAAAGCGAGATGCACGAGACATCAAATTCACAAATGAATGATGTAACCAAAAGTCGACTGTCTCTCTGAGAGTGATGCAGAAAGCCTAGCAGACAGACAAGGTCATGCGGCAGCGGTTAGTGTATTCTAACGGAAATTCTATTCATTTCAGCCAGTGCTCTGATACGGACGGAGGCTCAGGCGGAGACAGATAAACAAATGAACCCGTGATGCGTCTCGGACCGTTTGCAGCCGCTGGCGACTTTAGCGGAGGCAGTTACCTGCGTATATCCTGCAGGGAGGAAGTAATCTCTCTCCCCACACATCGCTCGACTGCCCGGGGTCAGAGTCATCTACAGTGCAGAAGCAGAGAGGCGAGAGGAGGAGGAGGAGGGAAGGGGGCTTCAGGGTTCGAGAGGTGGATGGGGAAAAGGGTGGACGGGAGAGCAGAGCACTGATTACACCCACAGGCTCCGCCCCTCACTCAAATGACAAATCACAGCACAGGATTCAAAGACTCCGGGATGAATATTAAGAGCCACAGAAGTCATCATAAACCCAATTCCATCCAAATCCCATCAAAACAGCAGGACATAAAAGTCCTCAAAATTATATATTCACAAAGAGCTTCTGAAAAACTACAATATTTGTTTGTTTATATTAATGTTGTTTATGTCAACTAAAACTATTAAAAATAGGTTTTCATAACTGAAATAATGCCAAAATAAAATAAATATATCATTACTTCAATGAAAACTAAAATTTCAAAGTGAAATTAAAAATGTTGCATTGGCAACTAACTGAAATAAATTGAAGTTGCAGTACTAAACTAAAACTGAAACAAAAATTAAAGCTATATAGAAATATCTATAAAGAGTAAAAACTAATAAAAACTAAAATTAAAATGAAAATATAAAGAATAAAAGCTAATTCAAATATTAATAAATACTATTTAATGGTAAATATGGAATATATAATATATGTAAATAGGTTTTTAGGCTAGGCGTTATGACAAAAATTTTATATTTTGAGATTTTCACATAACGACTATATAGTTATTTTACGTTATTCAACAAAAAAAAAAAAAAATTAATTAACCATGTTGCGATGCCTATTTTTACAGTCCCCCTGTAGTGAAAATCAAGTTTTTTGTTGTTTATTTGTCAATGTGTGTTTTTAATATGCTTTTAGACAAACCAAGTGCCAATCCATTAAATCAACACCATTGCTGAGTATTTTCTCCTTAAAACTGTAGTTTCCCAAAGGCTGTCCCAGAAACAGCCCTCGGTTTGCTACGTCACAAATTTCAATATCCAATCACGTCAAGGGATAGATTCCTATCACTAGCATGCAAAAACTATACCAATACCAGCACAAAACCAAAAATACGTTAGAGCAAAAAAAACATGAAGCTGTGGTTTAATGTGAATTTAATGAATTCACAATTAATTCACATGAATTAATGTGAAATGCTAACTTGAATAATAACCCGCGGCAACAGTGTAAAAGTAGCCCGGAGTCAGACCCACGTCTCCCACATCAGTGTCTGCACTAGGGTTGTGCCGATAGACGATAGTATCGTGTATCGACGATAGGCAGAGATATCACCGAAAGCTGATGTCTTTGTCGATAGTCAAGACGATATTAGGCTCATTCTCCTATTAATGTATAAAACTATTATTATTATTATTATTAGGCGGCCTATTATTATTGGGCTAGTATTATCAAATTGCCCCACTATTTCACCTCAGCGTTGCACTTCACGCACACGAGCAAATGAGGATTAGGCTTCTCCTCCTTATTGGAAATGTTTTAAAAACGGACTCTAAAACTAAGCCCACATCAAAATTGAACTTTGATTTGATTATTTTCAAATTAGGCTATGTCAAGAGTGCAAAAAGAGACATCTTTTAGACATCTTCTTGAACAGCTATGAGCTATGAATGAACATGACGAAACTGCACCGTTTTCTTTACAGCACATTAACAAAAAACATTGATGCTTATTCTTCATCATCGTTATTATAAAAAAAAATATGCAGTTAATAAGTTATCAGTCTAAAACTGGGCTCGTCATGGGGCGCGCGGTCCGGACGGTGCTGTACTGTACTGATGTATCCGTTCCGTTTAATTTAACTTTATTCCAAAAATATGAACTTACCTGAAAATACTTTTATCTTTAACGTGTTCGTTTATGTCCAATATTTAGTGTTAAACTGTTGCTCTTTAAAATAAATCTACTTTTGATTTTCATCTTGACTGATTTTTAGACTGATAACTTCCGCGCTGATGCGCAAACTTGTCACAGTAGGACGCGCGGTCCTAATAGCGATGTATGACTGCTGTATCCGAATATATGAACTAGCCGTTTTAAATATTTTTATATTTAACATGTTAGTTTTCAGTATGTTTGAACCCATGCATGATAATATCGTGTATCGGCGATCTCACAGGCTGGCGATATGACGATATGAAAAATGACCATATCGCCCAACACTAGTCTGCACTTCACACGCATTGCTTGCGGGCGCGAATTGGAAACACAAACAGCTGCATTCAGTCTTAAAGGCATTTTTGGGACACAACATCGTCAAGTAAGTAACTTTAACAACTGTTACAGTATCCACTGTAGTTGTCCGCTAGTAAAAACATAGTTTTATCAGTCATTATCCGTGCATCAGGAGGCCCTGGCTGGTGTGGCTGGGTGGAGGCGGGGCTAATTTGCATATTCATAGATCCGCGTATAGTAAATGAGGCAGGGTGTAGAGTTACATTCAAGCTATTTTAAGGCATGAGAAAATTACTTTCACAAGAAGAAACATTTAAATATGTCATTTTGATGATCAAAGATGAGTTTTAATGGATAAAATATTTGACTACAGGGGGACTTTAAAAAAATATTTTACAAATTAAAGGTACAATATTTGCAAAGCAAAATATCAGATTATTCAAATGAATCTGAAAAAAAAAAAAAAAGTTTAGAATTTATTTAACACTTATATTATCGCATAGTATCATCATACCATCAGCCCTATTTGATTATATGTTGTTTTAATATTCTAAGCAGCCTATTCTTATATTTTTATTCAGTCTTAATGTAGTAATATTCATTTTTATATTGTCCAAGTAGTCTTTTCTTACATAATCAACAGTATTAATGTATTTTGCCTTCTAACCACAGAACTGAGACTAAAACAAGACATTTTAGGCTCCATGTAAAATAATGACGATATATTTTTGATTATTCCCTCATGATCTTCTGCTCCTTTTTGAGTCAAAGCTATTGTGTTTTTGAACGAGACCCATGTATTTGATGAGGCTGGCTTAACCGTTGCATAACACCCTTGAAAAAAAACTCTAGTACAGCTTGTCCAATAAAAACAGGTCTTAAACGTGACCAGGAGGGGGCGGCAGTGAGGCACAGACACAAGCTACTAGAACTTTCAGAGTGAATGTTAGACTGACCCGTGTCGGAGTCCTGCTCCTCGTTCCGGGAAGGACTGACGGTGAAGGAGAGCTTCCGTTTCATGGAAGACTTTGACTTCCCCTCTTTCCCCAGGATTTCACTCCGATCGAGCTTCGGAGTTTTGGCAAACGGAGGGATTTTCTCTTTACTCTGTGAGATAGAAAGAGACATTAATATGATATTAAATGAAAGAACATACTAGCAGTCAAAACACGTTCTGTGTAAGTATGTATGTACAAAGCCTTGATCTGGTTTGTATAACAGCATCAATGCTCTAAAAATAAGTTTAAGATCTTTCAAGTTGGTCCAATTCACAAAATTAAATATGGTGCGATATTCAATTATAAAAATCTACAAAAAAAACTAAGCAAACGAATAGAATTACTAGCAAGCTGTAAATTTTCTTGTCCTCATTATACATGTGTCTTAAAACCTGTTGAGGATTGATTCTGCTCACCTTCTTCCCCACCATGGCTCCATCTCGGTCCGATCCCGGTTTGGCCATGGTGCATCATCTGACTAGCTGTGGTAGCTACGGCTCACAGATTTCATCATGGGCCTGAAACACAAACGTACGACTTATGAGAGCTTGAAAAACCAATACAATATTGAAACATTTAACTAAATATGAATGTGTGGCATTTTGGAACCCATAAAATGTCAGCCAATGTTACAGGCATCGGATGCCTGAAGCAAATTAAATTAAGACTTTATTTTATAATATATACCAATATATACCAATACATATACAGTACATATACAGTACATATACACATATATATATATATATATATATATAAATACAATACAATACAATAAAATAAAATAAATATTTAGCACATGTCCATGTTGACACTATAATGTTTTGAGCAAATATTACAATGTGAAATTGCTAATGGAACAAGAATCAATTTGTTCTCCAAAGACCCCAAAATCTCAGGAACCAGAAGAAAACACACACACACACACACACGACTTGTCAAGGAGAACATCTTGTTCACGCCACCAGAGAGAGATTCCGACTCAAAATCTACGGGTCCAAAAATACACGAGACAATCTGTCAAAGTTAGCCTCTGGGTATGGAGAAGAACTGAGACAGCAACAATCAATCTTCTCCAAAATCTCAATCACATATTTAGACAAGTCAGAAATAGTTTGGCACTTCTCAAGCCTGTTTGACATGTCAATTCAAAGCACAAGAGTACAGGAAATACAAGAAAGCTTCCAGAAAAGCTGTTCTGATTGGTTCTTAAACACCACTAATAACAAACATCCGGGTTACTTGAACTAAAATAATATTCAAAAAGCCGGGTGCGTGTTTGGATCATGTGAGCTTTATTTTCCTGTTTCAGAGGTCATTCAGTGGGAACAGGACTGATGTTCATGTCGACTGATTACAGACGACTGCATGTGTTTCACACCAGCGTAACAAAATAACTGCAGCTGCTGCTGCTGCGTCACACAAAACCCCACAAACATGCTGCACAATGATGTCTGACAACTTAAACTAGTACTGTGGCAGTACCATAGTATCAGATGGTGATACCACAGTACTCTGCAATATTTACCCAGATATATTTTACAAATACACTTAAAATAATAAATCATTTATAATATTACTTCACTTAGTATGAAAAAATACAGACTTCACAAACAAATAATTTAATCAGTTTTAATTTGATTCACTGAAAGTGAAATAAATCACAAAAATAAATCAGAATATCATATAATAGTAATATAATTTATATGTAAAAATTTATAAATAAACATGTATAATTATGCATAAATACACACGCACACACAGTGTTTTGTATGTCATATTTGATTGCTCAAATGCTTTCTTGCTTTTCTTGGTCTTTCTATGGCTACAGTACACCATGTATCTGCATACATTTTTGCATCAGCACAATAAAGAGCCTAAAGAATAAAGAGTTGTTTACACATCAAAACAAGCTTCACATGAGCTAGCAGCTGAACACTAGACCTTCAGTGCTTTATCTTTACATTTTATTCTGCATTTTCTCAAAGCAACAAACAAGAAAGTCGGCAATTAGAGAGCGTCTGACGCTGGTGGCCAGGTCTCTTCTGGATGAAAAGCAAATCAGCAGAGACCCACAGACTTCAACAATACCTTCCCCGACAGACTGGAGCAGATGACACGGAGCAGAGGCTCCTGGGAAAGAACATTTCCACGACACCTGACACCCAGCGGGACCGAGTTCAAACCAGCTGAGTCACTCCCTCTGAGAAAGAGGAGGCGGGGAGGAGAAAAGAGCTGCGCTGTCCGCGTGCATCATCAGTGTGGGACAAATGTGTTACAACTACACCACAAGATTTCCTGTGCTCACCGTGCCAGCGTAAAAACCGTGCTACACACAGCCTCTTAAACCCAATAATCCATCCTCTCGCAAGTCTCTGAAGTTTCACCCTCGCAAACAAGTTACAACCGGACTAGTAAGCTTTTAAAAACAAGTTTAAATCACGCTTAAACCAACCCATTCAAACCAACACATGTTTCAGGACTGAAACATTTTCCTAGAAGTTTGTGCATTTTTGATATGGCCAATATTAACATTTTAATAATTAAAAATGATGTTTCATACCCTACATGCGTGCGCACATCCTCCTATTAACATCACACATTTATGCATTAGTGCTGATATATTAGACTTTTATCATTTGAGTCGTATTCTATAGCGGCTGGAATCTGAAACTGATTCAATGTAGCATAATTTTTCACATTATATTTATTATAAATATAAAGGTCTCACAATGCACTCTTAATGACCAAATGATGACCACTTGTTGAAAGGAAAACCCATTAATTCAAGGATCACCTTTGAAAATGGACCTTAATTACAGTAAATTGGTGTGAAAGGGCTTCACAATGTGCAATATTAGAAGTAGCACAAGATAATAAAAGCGTTTCAACAGTATATAAATCAGTGGCATAATCCTCAAATAACTGTGCCTACTGCAAATGTTACCCACGGGAAAATATATTTATATATATATTTATATATACACACACAGGTGCTGGTCATATAATTAGAATATCATCAAAAAGTTGATTTATTTCACTAATTCCATTCAAAAAGTGAAACTTGTATAATGTATACATTCATTCCACACAGACTGATATATTTCAAGTGTTTATTTCTTTTAATTTTGATGATTATAAGTGACAACTAATGAAAACCCCAAATTCAGTATCTCAGAAAATTAGAATATTACTTAAGACCAATACAAAGAAAGGATTTTTAGAAATCTTGGCCAACTGAAAAGTATGAACATGAAAAGTATGAGCATGTACAGCACTCAATACTTAGTTGGGGCTCCTTTTGCCTGAATTACTGCAGCAATGCGGCGTGGCATGGAGTCGATCAGTCTGTGGCACTGCTCAGGTGTTATGAGAGCCCAGGTTGCTCTGATAGTGGCCTTCAGCTCTTCTGCCTTGTTGGGTCTGGCATATCGCATCTTCCTCTTCACAATACCCCATAGATTTTCTATGGGGTTAAGGTCAGGCGAGTTTGCTGGCCAATTAAGAACAGGGATACCATGGTCCTTAAACCAGGTACTGGTAGCTTTAGCACTGTGTGCAGGTGCCAAGTCCTGTTGGAAAATGAAATCTGCATCTCCATAAAGTTGGTCAGCAGCAGGAAGCATGAAGTGCTCTAAAACTTCCTGGTATAAGGCTGTGTTGACCTTGGACCTCAGAAAACACAGTGGACCAACACCAGCAGATGACATGGCACCCCAAACCATCACTGACTGTGGAAACTTTACACTGGACCTCAAGCAACGTGGATTCTGTGCCTCTCCTCTCTTCCTCCAGACTCTGGGACCCTGATTTCCAAAGGAAATGCAAAATTTACTTTCATCAGAGAACATAACCTTGGACCACTCAGCAGCAGTCCAGTCCTTTTTGTCTTTAGCCCAGGCGAGACACTTCTGACGCTGTCTGTTGTTCAAGAGTGGCTTGACACAAGGAATGCGACAGCTGAAACCCATGTCTTGCATACGTCTGTGCGTAGTGGTTCTTGAAGCACTGACTCCAGATGCAGTCCACTCTTTGTGAATCTCCCCCACATTTTTGAATGGGTTTTGTTTCACAATCCTCTCCAGGGTGCGGTTATCCCTATTGCTTGTACACTTTTTTCTACCACATCTTTTCCTTCCCTTCGCCTCTCTATTAATGTGCTTGGACACAGAGCTCTGTGAACAGCCAGCCTCTTTTGCAATGACCTTTTGTGTCTTGCCCTCCTTGTGCAAGGTGTCAATGGTCGTCTTTTGGACAACTGTCAAGTCAGCAGTCTTCCCCATGATTGTGTAGCCTACAGAACTAGACTGAGAGACCATTTAAAGGCCTTTGCAGGTGTTTTGAGTTAATTAGCTGATTAGAGTGTGGCACCAGGTGTCTTCAATATTGAACCTTTTCACAATATTCTAATTTTCTGAGATACTGAATTTGGGGTTTTCATTAGTTGTCACTTATAATCATCAAAATTAAAAGAAATAAACACTTGAAATATATCAGTCTGTGTGGAATGAATGTATACATTATACAAGTTTCACTTTTTGAATGGAATTAGTGAAATAAATCAACTTTTTGATGATATTCTAATTATATGACCAGCACCTGTATATATATATATATATATATATATATATATATATTTTTTTTTTTTTTTTTTTTTTTTAAATATATACAATTTTCACTCAAACTGTTGGTAAATTTCACAAATAATTACAAAGAAATTTCAAGTACACAATGAATTTAAAATGAAATTTTGAAGTAGAAAAACAGAAACTGTATTTTCTTGTAAAAACCAATAATCTTTGTTTACAACTTCAAAAAATCGAAAAAATGCATTTAAAATAACGTGCACTTTACAGGTTGCAATAGTGTTTTTTATTTTACTTCTTATGTATTTTCCCAAAGCAAAACTAACTAGAGTCATCTCGTCTGCCCCTTCCATGTCTAACATCATCCGTTTGAGATTTCACCCAACTCTTCACCGGAACCCAAAAATGAAAAATTCAACACCAGGAAACAGCGTTCATTGTTTAGTGTGCACTCTAGGTAGTCGTCGACATTAATATTTCATGGGTTTATTCCCTCTGAAGTTCTTTGTTATCCTGAAATCCCTCACATCCACAGGCCTGGCATCACAGAGAGACGTCAAACACTCTGAGGAAGCAAAGACGGCTTTCTGCCCCAGAAACAAACCTCACAGTCGTGATTACGATACGCTGTTTACATCAGAGTCACAAAATAACATTCAAGGTTATTCTGGAAGTACACGGATGGAGGACTGTACCAGTGCATGCAAACTGCCAACTAAATTTCAGTGAACTTTAAATGACTAGGTTTATTCCTGCCTCCAAGTCGTGAGACGAAGGCAAAAACAGGCACGCAGAAAGACAGGGGCCAGAGCCAGGGAATGGAAACACAAACAGAGTGCTCCAAACCCTCCAGCGCGTGACCTCGGACTGCCGCCTCTACTGGGACAGCGGCAGTGGAACGACTGACGGGCCTGATTTATTCTCCCAGCAGCCCCACCAACAAACCACCCTGTGTGGCATCACCACGTATACATCCAGCATTACGGCTCTGTATGTCCTCTTGACCCCGACACGGACAAATAAACTATGGGAACAGCTTTGCAAAAGGGGGAAAAAGAAAGTACAGAACAGATATTGTAAAATGAATCGTTCCAGATTGGATATCGGTTTAATTCTGTATTAATGTGGTAAGTTGTTCTTCAAATCTCGTTTTGGACACATCCTGCTCTGTATTTTTTTGCATCACTTCATATTTACGTGTAAATAATAGGACTGGAAATACAGAATTCTCGATTTGAAACGATTCTCATTTTAATTAAATGATATTGATTCTTTAAATTACAAGAACCAGGGGTGCAAACTCGTCAGGGGTGAAAAAGGTGACAAACTAAACTCCAACCCCCCCCCCCTATATATATATATATATATATATATATATATACATACATACACACACATGGGTGGGAATCGCAGGGTACCTCACGATACAATATAATCACGATACAGCAATTCTGCGATAATCGATATATTGCTAGACAATCATATAATGATACATCCCGATATATGTCTAACTATGAAAACAAAATGCCTGTGAAAAGGTTAAGTGCAAGTTTTCTTTCTTTATTCAAGTCCAAACAGTTAGAAAACAGCAAAAAAAGTACTGTAAATCAATTTTAACACGTTAAGTAAATTAATAATTTTATTGATTAATTTATATATTTTTTGTTTGTAGTTTATTTAGAATATATTTAGCAATCACAGAAAATAACTTGAGATTCACTTGCGAGTGCAGTTAAACAGTTTATTAGGAACAATCAAAGCTGTCTTTCAAAGCTGACTTTTTACATCATTACTCCAGCCACATAATCCTTCAGAAATCATTCTAATATTCTGATTTGCTGCTCAAAAAACACTTATTATTATTATTATTCTGTTGAAAAGAGCTGAGAAGTTTTTTTTCTTTTTCTTTGATGAATAGAAAGTTCAGAAGAACAGAATAGTTTGTAACATGATAAATGTCTTTATCATTACTTGTGTGCTAAAAAGTTTTAATTTCTATATGCTGACTACAAGCTTTTGAATGGTATAGTGTATATTGTTACACTTGGAGTAAGACTGAAGTAATGAAGAAGAGAATTCTTTACAAAAACATTACAAAACCTGGCATTTTCATAGTGTATATTGTTTATGTGCTCTGAAGGAAAAAAACAAACAAACAAACAAACACATGTTTTGAAATTCTGGGTTATTTCTCTCAGCAGATCTTCTTCCAGAAACAGAAAGTAGCCGGGATGAACTTGTTTGTTTATGCGGAGGCGATGTGGGCGTTTACATTCGCGCGCGCCTCACGTGGATGTTTGAATCTGAAAGGCGCGAACGGCGCGTGGGCGGGACCGTATTAGATATGAGTTGAGACGGGAAAACTGGACATCGCGTCAGTTTCATACGGATTACTTTAACATTATTTGTTTTGGACGTAACTTACTTCATTTAAAAGTAGACATTTTAAGCTTTCTATACATATATTTCTCATGTATTTGAGGCGAGTATTCGTGGAGATTCAGGTTGTTTTATTTACGTGTCTGTGAAGAAAGGTGACAGAGACAGAGCCGGCAGAGAACGCACCCCGTTTATTTTATTAATTTTAGAAAAGCACATTATTTCGTTGTTATTATGACTATACAGAAATAAAAGGAGACCCTTTGCAGTTTCAAATGATACCTTATTCTTATCTGTACAATCAAAACTGACAAGAGTATTTTTAGTTCTTTTCGCGGTCATAAAGAAAATAGGAGACAGCCCGCATCGGTGCGGGCTTCAGCCCCAAGGTAATCCAATCAGAGACAGAGTAGGGCGGGTCCATTCCTGCCATTGCCAACAGGGGGAAAAGACGCTGCAGGTGACGTGACACAGATGACTCGCAGATACGACGACCCCCCCCCCCCTCCTCCTCCTCCTCAAATATTTTTTTTACAGATCTACACGATTCACGTGAATGACCTATTTCAAGGTGAAAACGGCGAATTTCGCCGAAAGGTGACAAGTTTGCACCCCTGAAGAACTGATGTTTTAGTCTGTACTGTTTTCAGCTGATGAAATTAAACTAAATTATTGTTTGTAGCACGCCTATTAAATCACAACAAGTTTGTGCTTTGTAACCTTTTAAATTAAAGTTTCAGCTTCAAATTCTGTCAATTTCATAACAAAACTCAAACAACAAATGTCATGTTGACGCTCGTTTCAAGTGTCAAGACATTCCTCAGTTCAAGCAGCATATACTGTATAACCATTAGGGACACATGATATTATCGGAATGTTATCGGAATCGGCTGATAATATCTTAAAATGTAAACATCGGCCCGATATAAAAAATTATGCTGATATGCCCTGCCGATAAGATGAATAGCTCACATGTGCTCAGGGTGTGCTAGCAAAGCAGTCATGTCAGCAGTGTAGTCATTCTTGAAGGGAACTTTTTTCAGAATGGTGATTAGATTCACTGTTTTGGATTGCCATATTTAATCTGAGAAAGCAATTAAGCAAACACAGAATGACGCATCCCGTGTGTGATAGAGTCAACCATAGATATGTATAGATGCCCTATTTGACCGCTCCAGATACGTTGACGTGTCCGCCATTTTGGAATGGTCAACTTGATGTCATTTACCATAATAATCAATTAAAAAATTCAAAGATATAGCCTAAGTTTTTGTTAACTAATCAAAATTAAAAAAATAATTTGTTTATAATCTCTGCACAGGAGAGACAGCATTTTAAAATATCGGCAAAAATCCAGTATCGTGCATCCCTAATAACTAGGGATGCACCAAAATGAAAATTCTTGGCCGAAGCCGAACAAAATGAAACACTGGGCCGAAGCCCAAATACCGAACACGGTTTTTCGCATTTTTCCCCATGAAGGCCTATTTTGCCATTTTTTTCACCATTGCATAAATTAAATAGCCAAAATGTGCTTTTTACTGTTTTGTCCTGCTTTTCAAATAAAAAAAATCAATTACAAAACAACAATTAAAAAATATTTACTGAACATTTTGTAACATTCTAGCAGACATTATACCAACAAAGCACAATTTAACTTAAAATTAATAAAGTTAATAAAAATATTTTTGGCCATTTTTGGGACCCCCTTCTTGAATCAGGCATGTATTTTTTTCTGTACAAATAAATGCAGCCTTTCTGAGCAGAAGAGACTTCTTTTAAAACATTAGAATATATTACAGATCCCAATTTGAACACTATGTGTGAATGTTATAATAAATGTATAGCTGTTGTAGGATAATTAATGTTATCATTATTAGTGTCTTATTTTTTCTTTTATTTTACAGAACAACAGTAAAATTTCAATACTAACATTTATGAATGTTGATGGAGTTGTTGCTTTTTCTTAGATTTTATTTTGGCAGAAGCCCGCAGGAAGATCTGTGCTTCTTTTTGTTGTCAACAGCATGCAGATATTTAAATGATTCTCATTACGAATTTGGGAAGATGTTTGACGCACGTATCACATTGTCACATCTATTTGATCGCGTCACGTCATTGTTCGGTACAAATTATTCGGTCAAACACCGAAAGAGTTTTTTTTTGCTATTTTCGGCCGAACAATTTCGGTTGCCGAACATTCGGTGCATCCCTACTAATAACCATTCATCTCTTCCTCTTTACTACTAGTTATGGCATGAAATAAACATGAAAGAGTATCAGAAGTATGTTGAAAGAAACAGTACAACTTACTGAAATGTATAATCTCTCATATAAATCACTCGATTAGTGTCATTTAGGGCATTTAATACACAGAGCCGTATATCACTGACAAGCGACGCAATATCGCGTTCATATCGAAGGCGATTCATCTGCGATAATGAAAGCGATATTGCGTCGCTTGTCAGTGATATACGGCTCTGTGTATTAAATGCCGCTCCATTTGAAAACAGGTGATGGAGATTAACCGCTAATCAAGGAACCGGCTTTACTGAAGAGATGCGCATGCATATCGCATGAGATATATCGCCCAGCCCTAGTGTAATTAATGTAATTAAAACAGCTTGTAAACAATGCCACTTATCACATTTACCTCAAAAAAGCCATTCAATGTCCATAGCTTGAGAGCGAGCTAGAAAAATAAAGTCTTTGGATAAATATATGCACTATTTTACATATTTATGATGTTTTTACTTTAATATATATGTTTAAATCAGTCTTAAAAACAAGTTATTACAGCCATGGCTTAAATATTGATTTCAAAATACAAAATGCAGCACAAACATAATTAAATCAATTATAAAAATCATTATTCTAATAAAACCTGCCCTATGTGCAATTTAAATGTTTGTATACAAATCAGTTGTTACATTTTAACCTTAGTATACAAGCGGTCAGCGATCCCTGTATATTTTACAGCATTAGTTGAGAGATTCTTTCCTTGAGAAAAAAACAAACAAATCGACTGTATATATAGTGATATAGTGGTCGACCAATAGGGGTGGGCGATATGACCAAAATCTTATCACGATATGACTAATTTTATATCACGATAACGATATATATCCTGATATAGTTTTTTTTTCTTTTAAAAAGGTTTTTATGATATTAAAATCTTTGATACTATAGAATTTTCATAATCCTTGTCACCAATGTCAATATCAAACTAATACAAGCCTAAAAAGAGACACAAAAAAACCTCAAGCTCAATGAAGATAAATAAAGTCAGTGATGAAATAAGAATAAGAAACTAATTGCAAGCAATAGGACAAAAAACTACAATAAATAAGAAAAGCTACATACATTGTGTAAATTAATTAGTCTTCACTGTGTTAATTATATCTATTTATCTATGATAGATATAATTAACACGTGTATTATGTATAGATTCTATACATATATATAAATATATCATTATAATTTTTTTTTTTAAATAATATTTATATATATGTATAGAATCTATACATAATACACGTGTTAATTATATCTATCATAGATAGATAGTGCTGCTGTATCTATCTATCTATGATATATATAATTAACATGTGTATTATGTATAGATTCTATACACTTATATATATATATATATATATATATATATATATATATATATATATATATATATATATATATATATATATATATATATATATATATATATATATATATATAAGTGATATATATATAGTATGTATATGATATTCTAGTATGTATATATATATAATAGGATGGAGGAATTATTACCGCTTCCTTTTTGTTTTCTAGTATGCGTCTCTAGGTTTTCTCTTCAGGAGACCTATTCCTTGCCCCCCTTAACATAAGTGTGTTTAATAACTTGCCAATCTCGGCAGCTAAATCCTCTCACACAGAAAGGCTGTGTTTATGAGGATACTTGCAAAGACGGGGATTCTTATGCATAAGTGTGTTTATGTAATCGTTCAAAGCCAATAAAGCGGAAAAAAAAAAAAGCGCGGTCCTCTCACACAGAAACAGAGACGGTGCACACATAGCTCTGTTGTTTGCGTTTCAACATCTTAAAATCGGTTGTTTTAAAACTGCAGTGCTTAAAAACGTGTGCCCATGCTACAGATGTAGTCCCTCGTTTAGTTCTGGTCGTTCTCCACCTGTTTCTGTCTCCCCTTCACGCCCCGTGGTGGCGTGTAAAGATCGCAGTCATCCAAATGATGAAAAAGTACCGTAAACAATGTATTTTGCGACACCACGAAATAAACGATAGAACATAATATGAAACGATCGACTTTTTATTTCGTCCATCCGATATATATCGTCATATCGCACAGCCCTATCGACCAATATTGTTTTTTTGACAGCTGATTCTGATATCTTGGAAAGCAGGGTGGCCGATGGCCGATATAATTATTTATTTTAATTAAAATTTAAGAAATTTGAAATAATTTGAAAATGTATTAAAAAAAAAAAAAATGTGTAAAATAAACATACTTATACATTAGATGACAAAGTTTTTTTTCAAAAATAAATAAATATTTAATAAAAATACAATTAAAAAGGAAGTAAACACTGTTACCAACAGGTCAATCAGTAATTCTGGGAAGTTTGTGTGCATTGGGAATCGTATTTTTTCAAATAAAGCCAGGGTAACACTCATTTTACATACAGCGCACAGTGAAAATGACATGAATATGACAGTGGGCAAATGCATAAAGCGCAGCATAATTTGAAATCACGAGTTTAAAGTTTGTCGATCGCGCATCTCCAGTGAAGCTGAACTCTCCTCCGGTCCGCTTTCAATTCACGCAGATCGACCGTCACGCAGAGAACACGCGATCATGCAGGTTACAAATGCACACTTTATAAGATCTCACAGCTGGAGTTTGCAAGGCTTGTGAAATTAAATGTTCATTAGTCATTCAAAGATTTGTTTAAATGATATAGCCTAAATGCATATTTGCTGAATGCTGACGGCAAACGAGAAAGTATTATAATGTTTGCCTTTCTATTACTAATAATATAAAAGCAATCGTTATAATACTTTCTATACATTTTAATTCCTTTGTTTAACCGTTCTATCTGATTTTTAGACAGACTCCTATCTGTATTAGACAGAACTGTGAACGACGACAGCAAACAAGAGGGAGAATGTGAGCGCTGTGTGCTCAGATGCTGCTGTTCTCAACGCTGTCAAAATAAAAGTCCCACCTCGAACGCCTTCGGCCAAACAGGAAAAACTTATCGGCTGACCACTAATCTGATATATCCAAATGATATTCAATCAAAAGGAAACAAAATTGGAATTTAAATCAAAAGCAAGCTCAAAAACGAAATCTTGAAATTTGTGTCAATGTCCAGCCCTAATGAATAGTGTAAATCAGTGTGTGTCAATACAGCTACAGTACGGCAAAAATACTGACAGATAATACTGCAGTTGAACACACGAACGTAATCCAGCAGCACCACGCTAAACAAACAACAGGAAACTGCTATCAAATCTTCAGAGGTAAACTGTTTACCATTGGCCAAATATTCTCTGAACGGAGAAACACTGAGTCACAAAGCCTGCCAGAAATCAAGAAACAAAGACAAATCAGAGCAGAGGGAACCATGCCACTTTCTTGGTGGCTGGGAACATTAAGGTTAGAAACCAGTTTGCAGATGCAAATGTGACTAAACTCAGCGAGAGCCTCTTCGAGCTCTTGCTTCACCATGAGAGTAATTGACTTGAAAGTAAAACTACAGCAACCGTTACAGCCACATGTTCTTGCATTGCATTAGGAATTGCAGTTTGACATGCAAGAACATACAAAAATAAGCTTGCGTAGCTTGAAGCTTTTGCGTTCATAATTATGACAGTCAATAATTACAGTCAACGTCATAATTATGACTAAGAAAATTCACACAAATTCAATAGCAAATTCACACAAATCTTAATTAGGAGTCAAAATTATAACAAAAAAGTTTTTGACTTGAATGAATGACTTTGAATGAATTAGAAATACAAATACATACAAATAAAATTATACATAAGTCACAATTATGACATACTAAGACTTATAATTAAAAAATAAAATAAAAATTAATACAATTATAGTTATGGATTTATTTAATTATGTCATAATTATGACTTACAATGTATTAAATGCATACAAATGTCAATGTTAATTTTGACTTGTATTTGATAGTAATATATTTTATGTAATGAATTCAATATATTCCCAAATATTGACCAAAATCCAGCATATTAATTGGAATTAAGTAATTTTACCATGTGTATGTATAATTTATTTTGCGACATTTTGCAATGCAACAGCGTACAAAAATAAGCTTGCGTAGCTTGAAGCTTTTGTGTTCAAATACTTGCATAATGGAATATGTTTTGAGATTAAAGGGATAAACAACTTCCCAACCTGTATGAATTTTTCATCTGTGTAACAAAAGAAAATATTTAGAAAAATGTCTCTTTAGTCTATACAATGAAAATCAATGGGGACCAATCAGTAGCTATGTTTACATGCAACCAAACAATCCGTTAACAATTGGATTGATGGCTAAATCAGAGTGAAAAGCCTTTATGTAAATGTTTAAATTGATCCGATTCATCTCAATCCCAATGAAACGTCGATCCGACTGGAAGCAGTGGTGTAGACCTGAAACAATCTGATCAATAGAAAAAAAATATTAAGAATGTAAACGCTTGAATCCCACTATTTTCTCAATCAGATTTTTAAATCTTACCTTGAGATTGCAATGTTTAGGACTGTTTAGGATCCGTAGTTCAGACTGACGGATATTATACACTAGGGATGGCTCGATACCATAATATAATACCTCGGTATCGATACTAAATCGATACCATAGGTGACAAATTACCAGCCTCAAAAGATTAGTGAATTTAAAACAATTTTATTAATATTAATATTAATAATAATAATAATAACAGACTCATATCTTAATACCTTTGTATCAAACTGTAACAAAAACCTACAGGGAACATAGGTTACATTTTGATGTTGGAGAGAATAAAAATAGGCTAACTGAAGTAATAAGATGAAAATATATTCAAATCTTCTTATATTTTCAGTGCAAACACAGTGCAAACAAAATGTCTCAAAATGTAACAAAAAACCTACCGGGAACATAGGTTACATTTTGACTGAGTTTGAAGCAAAAAATACAACTGAAGTTGTGCAATTAATGCAACAAATGCTGCTTTATTGTAAAGTGTTATTCTAACAGTCAAAGTAATATTCTAAATCACGTTATTATTTCTCTCTCTCTCAGATTGTTTTCAGATTTCAGACCAAAGAAAAAGCATTAAATATAAATCTCACTCTCTCGCTTGCTTCATATTAGCAGAAACATTCCCTTCATATCATTGATACTAAAATTAATATAGCAAAAATCTTGCTCAATTCAAATCCAATTAATATTAGATTGTAAGAAATGTAAGTGCATATATTACGTGACCAAAACTTCACTGGTAACTTCACGCACGTTTGAGCTTACTGTATCACATCTGTATGTGCGTTGATCAGTTGTAAATAAAAGTTCAAATTAAATCTGAATTTATGAATGATGCACTCACCTGTCGAGCTCTTAATTCTCTGAAAAATCAGGATGAGAAAGCGACAAATGAAAAGATTTGATGTGCCCCTGTGGCAACATGATGTAGGCCTATAGCAACGCTTGCATACAGGTGCAGTAAGGTCAGTTCGTTCACCTTTGTCATCTGTTTTGTATCCAAAGTAATGCCATATTTCACTTCCACTGTTCTCTGTTTATTAATTTCGGGTGCGCTGAAAGTTTCATCTGTTTGATCCATTGCGTTGTTCTGTTGTCACATTTACCAGTTACGCAGCAATTTGGGAAGCACTGCCACCTACAGGTGCATTTTGCAACTGCAGCGTATGAAATACCGTATTGAGCAAAATTATATCATCGTACCGTTTGAAATATAATAAATACCGGTACTTTTCCAGTACCGGTATACCGCGCATCCCTATTATACACAAACATACCTAGTGTTGTTTTGGATTTTCATTGAACAGACAAAAACGGTATAATCAAAATTAAAATAATTCTGAATATCTTTTGTGTTTCAAAGAATATGGAAAGTCATACAGGTTTGAAATAACGTGAAGGCTGAGCAAACGATCACAGAATTATCATTTTTGACTGAGCTTTCCTTTTAAATTTGCAAGAATAGTCTGACAGACAAAAAGAACATGATGAGCTAGATAATTCAAATCACTACGGGTGTGACTGTAATTACTAAAGAATCTTTGAAAAGTACAGTGTGAAATTTCTGATAGTTCCTGTTTGATGATGTACACACGCATATGCTACAATACATACTATCTGTAAGAGTCCAAAATCCCAAAACCATTTACGCTCACATCTGCTATCTCAACAAAAAGGTAATTCGTACCCCTGGACCACTTTTTTAAATAATAAAGGTGCTGCTATCCTCAGCGCGCACTGCAGTCTGCTATTCAACCTCTGCAATGCATCACAAGACAATATCCAATGCCCTGAAACGCAGTGCATTTCTAATATATCCATCGCATGTTATAAACGACTTCATTTTAACGTGATCCCACAGGTACAATATAATAGCACCATACCTGCTTAATTGCTTTATAAAACACATAATAAATATATTAACAATGCAAAAATTCATTAAAAAGTTATTTTATTAAGCAAATTCATTAACAGGCCTCAGTACTCAAGAGAGCAATACTGTATCCTTCAGATGTCTGTGGCATTATACTGGATGTTATTATTCAGGTATCTAGGTATAAACGCAAAGATAGTTTAAGTAATGATAACTAACTTGCTCAGCAAGATTCTCTTCAAATTGTTGCTCTCAAAAAATAAAAGTGACTGTAGAAGCAATGCAGCAATGCTGAGAATGAAACACATACTTGCATTCAGAGCTGGAAATATCTTGTTTAAGTGGTTAGTTGGTTTATATTGATATGAAAATGATGAAAATCGAAGCGTATATAAATCGTACAGACAGGTAGTGTGTTAATGAATTCCATTGATGCCATGGGCTATATTTTATTAGGGCTCCTGCTGTACATGACATTTTAAAGACGACAAAAAGCAATGTCTTTCAGAGCCAAAACTGAGAAAATACAATACTATGAGATATAACTATGACATACTATGTCATAATTATGACGGTCACAATTATAACAAAAGATCTGCTTATGTCAGAATTTTGTCTTGATTTGTATGTATTTTTGTAAAAAACACATACATATATACACATATATATTAGTGCTGTCAATCGATTAAAAAATGTAATCATGATCATGATTAATCACAAATTTATAATACTAGGATTTACCTGTAAATGTGTTGAAATAAAGAAATGCATGTCAAACTAGTTTAAGGAAACAGAACCTTTCACACTTCCGCCAGGTATGAGACATAATCCTTATTATTCTTTTATCATTATTCTATTGTTTTTATTCAGCCATTATCAGTCTTTATACTGGCAATAAAACGTTTACCAAGCCACATCGCTTCAATCCCAGTATACATTTACCCAACTATTATCAAAAGTATTTCTAAATAAATACAACAAAACATTTTCTTGCGACCTTAGGTGAAGTATTGTGACAAAATGCATTATGAAGAAGAATTGGACCTGTTCTGCAGGTGCATTAGAGCTAATATTAGCATCATGCTTCCATAAGACAATTTATGAGATTAATAGTACACTTTTACTCAGAACTCACTTTAAACCACCATCGAGTGTTTGTAATAACTTCCTTTTGCGATCTCATGTGGAATTTGGTCGTTTACTGTTGTTAAAATATGCTATTTATAGCCTTTTATATCGCTGCACAAATTAGCATTTCAGATGTAACGTTACATATTCATCTCAAGAAAATCACATACAAACCATATCCCATCGTAATCGTGTGTTTATTATCTTATAATCTATAGTGGCTGTTGTCATGTTTATTTCTGCTGTGTGAAAGCCTTAACACAGGGCTGTCCAAACTCGGTCCTGGAGGGCCGGTGTCCTGCAGAGTTTAGCTCCAACTTGCCTCAACACACCTGCCTGGAAGTTTCTAGTATGCCTAGTATAGCTTGATTAGCTGCTTCAGGTGTGTTTAATTAAGGTTGGAGCTAAACTCTGCAGGACACCGGCCCTCCAGGACCGAGTTTGGACAGCCCTGCCTTAACATGTATGCTCCGGCTGAAACTCACGTTGTTTGTGATGTTACAAGCGGAAGAAGTTGGGGTCAAATCTTATGAAACTATTAATTTTCGGTAAAAAAATATTAACGCATTAACATTTTTTGATTAATCGCATGCGTTAACGCTGACACCCCTAATATAATCCACTCCACACAATAATGTGGATTTTCCAGTTTTTCAACATTTCCCAATTTCCCATTACTTTTTTGGTAATTCTGTCATATTCTTCCATATTCACCATGTAAATATCAAGGTATCAAGCGAACATTCAGTTCCATGGTATAGGCCTATTTCAATGTAGCATGGTATAGGCTTGCTGCGATAGACTGTGTTGGCAGTGATACCGGTGTTAAGCCGCAACACCGGTTACGTCATTTGCCTACCGCGGCACCGTCCCCCACCGTCGTTTTGATTTTTTTATAGTAATAAAAATCATTTAGTTCAGTTAGAGGACACTACAACTAAAACTGAACGCGGCTGCTCAATGCAGCACACCGAACGAACGACAGTCGCGCATCACAGATCAGATTTCATTTATCACGTGAGGAGAGTGAGTCGAGCTGACTGACAAGAAGAGTGAGGTGAGAGACAAGAAGAGTGAGGTGAGAGACAAGAAGAGTGAGGTGAGACAGACAAGACGATGGCGGAAGAGTTTCAAAACCAAATGTAAAAGCGCCCGTTTTAAAAATATTTTGGATTTTGAAAAGCCTGTTGAATTCTGCCATTAATCTACGGGATAATGGAATTTTTTTTTAAACATTAGTTTCTCATTTATTTGCTTCCACAGTATTTGCTGATTTTTATTTTATTTAAACTGTGCATTTTTATTATTTTTTTTCATTATTTTACATAAAGGTGTATGCCGTCCATGCCTCCGAACGGTCTTATTCGTTTTGCTAATAAACGTTCTACGTTTCATAATTATTTGTTCCTCATTCTTTACTGATTTTTAGTTTTGTATACCTATTTAAAATTTATGCAAGTTATTTGTTATTTTATATTAGGCATATAGAATGGTGTATTTTTATTAGTTTTGTTAATAAAAGTTCTAATGTTCTACGTTGTATTTTGTTGTTGCTTGAATTGAATTCAAGCAATTGATGTCGAATTGCCGCTAATTTAAAAGTGAATGTAAAATGCACACGATGCTTTCATAAGCTATTTATAAGTGAAGGAAAGTGAGGGAAAGAGGGAAAACTCAAACGAACTAAAAGCAAACAACTGCTTGATGCGGAATTGCAGCTAATTTGAAAGTGAAAGTAAAACGCGCACGCCGCTTACAGGCTATTTAAAACCGAAGGAAAGCGAGGAAAAGAGGGAAAACTCAAACGACCCCCCACCACGGTGATACCGGTATTACCGGTGTTGTCACACGTCGATTAATCAGTGGGAAAATTTCCTCACCATCACAACCCTAGCATGGTACACAATCCCTGTACCATAGTAATACCACTGCAGTATTTTTGTATGTGTAAAGCCACAGTTTGCACAATTGCTCTACAAATGAAATGCTCGTGTTAGAAAGAATTTTCCATTTACTGTGACAGGACATAATAGATTTTTAAGCTATTGTCTGATACAGTAAGCACACAGTTTACACATAATACAGAACAGAGGGCCACAGTGAAAGCAATTATAGCACACGCAAATCTCCGTAATGCTGTCTCTGTTTACTTACGAAGGGCTGGCTTTTGTCCATCTATAAATACTGTAATATACAACATGATTACTGCTGTTAGCACTAACATATTCACTTCTGGAAGGGCAGACCCAGAAACGACCTTCCCAGAATGCTTTGGATTTATTCAGGTGTTACTGAAGGAAAACAAATGGACACCACATAGTTCAGAACCATACAACAGACATTATTACTCGATATGCTCTGTATTTCACAGAGGAAGTGTCATGACAGAGTTCAGATGGAACTTTTGTGTGCTAAACATCTGCTCGGTGATGCATTCGGAGTGATGGAAAGTGTTATAGTGTGAAAAAAGGTGCAACAACAGCATGTCGTCATCAGAATGATTTGGCGTTGTGCTAAGTCTTTCGAATAGCACCATACTGCTCATACTAAACACACACTGCAGGTCTCGGCATAACTGTACAGAGGAAGAAAAAACGGCAGGCCTTTGCTGAAGCCCTCTGCAATGGCACAGCTCTAATGTTTTTGAGACGACACGCTCTTAGATGTCCCGTGCGTGAGTCACAGACAGCTGCTACAAATAAAAATCAGGAGTAATGAATCCAGCAGAGAAACTAAAGCTTTATGTAATAGAAAGACAATCATTATACCTCAAGCTCTTCTGAATATCTTCAGTGAAAAAGAGTGCAAAACAAAACTTATACAATAAAGAAAAGATTAAGATAAGCAATTTTAAATACAAAAAATATATATATATACTGTGCTCCCCCTGGAGCGCGAGGTCTGACTTTCCCGCCGCAGTATCGCCTCTCTCGGTGTCTGTTCTGTGCAGTGAGCATCAGAGAAGCAGAGCATTCAGCTGGCCGTACCGCAGCAGACTCGTCAGTAAATGAGTACAAAACAGCGTTTCTGTTTTGCACCTGTCACTTAGTGACTGTTAGGAATTATAACTAGGAGCATAGTTTGTCTGTTAATATTATGCACTTTTTTTTTTTTTGTAGTTTGTTACTCAGAAGCAGGCAGTGCACTGCATGAGACAAAAAAGTAATATAGCCAAAACCACCGCATAGCCGCTCTTTAGTGTAGATGCTTACAATTTAGAATTTAGAAGTTGATTTTATCAGACGATGTCGCGATTATAAAGGAGAGTGACTCCTGGTTAACATGTAGGCTATTAATGGGTCGTGTTTCACTATTTAGTGTGGAATATTTCTACAATATTCACAACTTTGTATTATGCTTGTTATAGAGTGTGTGACGTCACGTGCACTACCGCCGGTGGCAATAGACAACCGCGGTGACAACCGACCACCGCCGGTGACGCGGTTGTCACGGAGACCGTCACAGCCCTAGGCTAGTCCTTCTGACATTTGCCACTGGCTCTGATGTCTCTCTAGTGGTTAAACATAAGATATAATTCGTTTTGGGTAAATCTAACAGGTAATCTTTGGTCTTTATTCTATTGTTCTATTAATATGTTAAAATGAAAATGAAAACAGACAATGTTTGATATAATATTTCGTTTCATTGTAATATGTACGTTCCCTGAAATACATTTCTGCGGCTGCTATTAATGTGTTAAAATGAAAATGAAAACAGGCAATGTTTGATTTAATATTTTGTTTCTTTGTAATGTATGTATGTTCCCTAAACTACATTTCTGCGGCTATTAATATGTTTAAATGAAAACAAAAAGAGGCAGTTGTGTTTAATATATTTCATCTGTAAATACAGTGAGGAAGATTGCAGCAGCCGAGGCGAGCTGACTGACTTTATCAAGTACGCTGCTCCTTGCAGAATTACCGGACTTGCGTCGTTCAGTCCGCGGGAGCTCACACTCCCGAGTCTAACTCGTGAAGTCAGAACTACTGAGGATGCAAGTCCGAAATTTGCGTACTTGGTATTGAGAAACGCGTGCAGACCTAACGTTACGTCACCAGACTATTTGCCTAATCTTCTCGGTAGTTTAGACCACGATGGAAACGCAGACAGCAACAGGTCTGGGGGAAAAAAGTTCCTGGGACATATTGTTCCAGGTAATTTCGGTGGAAAAGTGGCTTTATATTTCTACATGGCTCCCTGCAATACAACTCTGATTCTTAAATCGCGCCATCTAGTGGTCTGTTTTTGATACAACCACAACTGCTACAACTGATAACGGAGCGCTCAAGCGGGTACTGCGAGTCATGTTGATGTTATTATTGAAATATGTCAAATTAATATTTTGCGTTCAATTATTTACTTATCAGGCAAGTGGCCGCATAAGCGGGAAAATTACGCAGTGTAGTCTTTATCACCCTGCAGAGGTTTCTTTTGCAAAATAATCTGCTGACTATACACTATCCCTCAGCCTTGCCGCGCCCCCCTTGTCATAGCTCCGCACCCCCCGGTTTGGGAACCACTGGACTAAACCAAACCCACACTATACTCCTACAAGAAATTTTAAAAATAAACATTGTTTACTTTATTTATGAGCAGTTTTACCTAACAAGTTCATCCCCAAATATGCCCAAATGGGAGGTTTGTCAGATTTAGCTCACTTCTGAAGACAAATTTGTCCCCAAAGTGTATCTAAGTGAACCCACACACACACGTTGGACGGCATGTGAAAGAGCCGCATGGAACACGGTAACCTGATCTAGTGACTGCAGAGGAGGACAGACACGCTAAGAATAGTTTCTACACACAGCACATGCCCGCAGCGCACATGTGGACGCTAGAGTAGTAGTGAATGAGCACTAATCTGAGAGAGCATGTGGGTCGAAATGACCCAAATCACACTTTCGTAACGTAAAAGAGGCGTTCGTCATCTTGCAATGGGAATTTTTTGAATTTCTTTATTTCAATGACAATGTGTTCTCGGTTTCAATTTCAAAATTACAAAGACATATGAAAATCTAATATACTCATAATATACATATTCACACATTCAGGGTTGGTGTTAACATTTTACTTAAATGAATACATAATGCACAATCTTATTATATACACAAAAACAAATTTGTAATCTTAAATCAAAATGAAATGGCTTTAAATAACTTTAATTTTCCCCTGTTGTTGCATTATAATTAATAATACCCAATAGACAAAGAGACTTTTATTTAACTTGCATTCAGTTCACAACCAATCAATTGGCAATCGCTAAAATCAAGTTTGAATATTCAGTTTTTCCTAGTAAAATGTTAAATGAACTGCAAATGGACAAAAATCTGAGTTAAATGGTGTAATTGCGAATAGATAAGTATTATAATACGGTAACAGTTTTCAATTACGTTCAATTGTGCTGCTTTTAATTCATCAAATTTTAACTAATGTTAACTCATGCGACTTAATGTTAAAAAATCTCTTATTAGATGTAGAAATTAACTTAAAATACATAATTATTGTTATAAAGTATTGCTCAAGTATTGCCCATGTACAAAGTATTGTCTAATGTAGGCCTACTTAAAGTATTTTGATTATTATCAAATATTTAATAAACAAACCATAAACATTTTTTTTAAAGATATGCATTCAAAATCTGACAGTAAAAAAAAAACAACTTAAAAATCATTTGCTTTGTATGTTTTTAAACAGACTGTGGAAAAATCATTAAATCTGAAGGAATTCTTCAGATTATCCTGAAAATAATAATTTTTTTACATCCTCTGCAGTAGTTAAATCATTTCAGAGCTTTAGTGCTGTTTTGAATGCAAAGTCGAGCTGTGATTGGCTAATGCTGAAGGTCATATGACAGAGCCAAGCTTCCAATTACGGGAAAGCATTTTCCATTTGGGCATTTACCAACAGACGCATTAACACTCATGCTCGAACGTGAACACGCCTCACACTAGTGTTGTCAAAAGTACCGACCGCGATACCATTCGGTACTGAAATTTTAAAAACGTCCATTTCCCGCTAACATTTGAGCGCTGTTGAGCGGATTATTAAACAGCGCTGATTGGTCATTGTGTTCACGCGCTCAACAGATTGAAGCCAATCACAGACCTATCTGTTGAGCGCGTGAACACAATGACCAATCAGTGCTGTTTAATAATCCGCTCAACAGCGCTCAAATCTTAGCGAGAAATGGACGTTTTTTTTAAATTTCAGGACCGAATGGTATCGCGGTCGGTACTTTTGACAACACTACCGCACACACAAACACATCCTCTCCTCCATCACAAGTGCATAATCACACGCAGAATATTACACAATATTCACAAAATGTGCTTCCAGGAGATCAGAACAGTCTTTAGGGAAAGTCTCAAATGCACGCACACACCCCTCACACGCTTTCATAAAAACAATAGGCCACTCACAGCTCGCGTCTCAGGCCTGACCGCTATAACAACATCTGAACGTCCCGCTGTCATTGGCCCAGTAAATATGCTCCCTTCCCCCAACCGTCTGCTGAAATCATACAACACTCTTTTTTAAAAAAAAAAATGATAAAAACACTACAACAACAAGAGCCCTGCTCAAGTGAGGTTAGTAATCCCTGATCAACACAACAACAGCCGCGACACAACCTCAAGAGTGACAACACAACAGCGAGTCACGGCCAACATCTGTATTCCCAAGGAATATCACAGTCAAAATGTGTTCTGTGCCATAAACAAAAAGGAGAAATAAGGAAATGTTTTTAATTTTACAACGTCAAAATTATAGACCACAAGTATTAATGAACACAATTACATGGATTTTTTTTTTTAGGAAAAACTCCGTTTCAAAACCTAGCGAGCAGTCTTGTCATTTACTGCCTACATAGGCAGCATCATTGAAAGTGACAGATTTAGAATGCATCCCTGCATCAGAATATGCATATTTACCCACATACAGCAGTTGGCGAAAAACAGTATGTGAACATTCATAGTATTTATAAAACAGTACACTGAAGCTGGTGTAAAAACAATTTTCACTCAGAAATTGCTTGTAAATTTTAGAAATAATTGCAAAACAAAAAAAAAAACTAGGGATACAACGATACCATTTTTTCAGAACTGATCCGACACCAAAAATTCCGAGTATCAGCCGACACCGATCCAAACCGATACAGCACAGTTTTTTTTTTTATCAATGTAGAATTTCTATACTTCTGTGTGTTGCCCTGATCATAATTCTTTTGTGTGTTACACTAAATAGACAACTTCATTTTAATCAACAAAAAAAAAAAAATAATAATAATTATATAATTTTAGTCAAGTCTAATTTTAGTCATCTGAATTGTTTTAGTTGTAGTCTACTATTTCATAAGATTTTAGTTGACTAAATCTACAGTATATTTAGTAAACTAAAATCCATCAGGTTTAGTTAAAATGTAATCCATTAAGTATTTCTCTAAAATTTCCAAAACATGCTTGCTGTCACTTTAAGACCTAACAGACTGATCCAATATACTGATACACATTATCGCCTTGTTTTCATCTGTGAAAAAACATTGACAAAAATTATTCGTCAATGAAATTAACACCGATTCTGAAGTGCACATTTGAAGAACACTTTATTCCACGAATGGCAGTGAAGCGACACAACTGATGCTGATACAACAGTCGCAAACTAAGTTTTGAACCAAATTTAGTACCTACTAGACAACATATGATTTCATTGGCAGCTTATGCATCACGAAATTGCACTAAATAACACAAAGTTTGACTAACATCTGATTTCAATGGAGTTTGGAGGCAGTATGTTGCCAAGCTAATGTTGAAATAATACAAATATTAAGTAAAACATTAAATTTTTTTTAATTAGATTTCATTTTTTAACAATAATAATGAGTGTATTATTCATAAAATAAACATTTCCACCATCTTGGATTGATGTTGTTCTACAGGATTCTTTGTTAGGTATTGTGGGATTGCTTTATTTGCAAAAGATACATCAGGTTATTGCGTTATAATTGGCCAAAACGAGTCATGTCCGACACATACTTATGACGCCTTAAAATGTTACCTACATAGGCAGCTCATGAGGTTACTAACAGTCCATTCTTCATTTTTGCAGTTTGCTTTACTTTCTTCTACAACATTCATCTATTTTATCATCAATTCTTTTTAAAAAATGATTATGAATGCATCAATTAACAAAAACAAAAAAAAACTTTTTTGCATTAGTTTGCGGAGAGCAACGAAAAACAGCTAAATGCAAATAATAAGATGAAACAGTATAGCCTAATTATGCATAGTTCAAATAGCAAAATAAACAGGCTTATCGACCTTTAAAAGAGAGGAGAAAATGCTTCCCATATCTTTTGTTGACATCAAATGGTGTGCGTCCAATCAAATGCTACGAGAAGAGGCAGAAAATAGTACTGCGGTATATGACTACATTGGTACAGCCATAGTGACAAATGAGGGTGAAAAAACACAACATAACTGCACCTAAGTTTTCCCTTGTGTTTACAACTGACAGCGAGTCTTTGCCAGAACACTGTGCAAAGGGGAAGGAAAGGGTTAACAGACAGAGACACGAGCGGTGAACTTCCTGATCGGAGGGCATCTGAGAAAGCTTTAAGAAGCCAGCGGCCTGCTGCTCAGTATGTAGGTTAATGACCACAGATACCCACGCCACACAGAACAATGCACCTTTTACTGCAGATTATACAGCCAGGGGGAGGGGTCACAAGCGAAGGGAGGTGGAAACTGGAATGACGGGGAACGGCAGGGAGAAAAAGAGCGAGAGAGACGGAAACAGAGAGAGAGAGAGAGAGAGAGAGAGAGAGAGAGAGAGGATTAGGGCACAGGCCAGTAGATGAGTGTTGGTCTTGCTGTGGTTGTGTGGTTATAATCAGCTTCCTACTAGCGCTCAGACTGATTACACGTCGAACTGTACAGAGAGGATCAGACAGACAGAAACAGAGACAGCGAGAGGCATTAGGAGAGGGAATCGGACTTTAACAATTCTGTCTCCTTAATGACTCCTGTAACGATTTATAATGATTTAGAAATTATGTCATATGACTTTGAGACAGATTCATTAAAATGAACTGACTCATAAGTTCTTGGTGAGTGCACTATAGGGCTGATAAAAATAATTCTGCAAAAAATTGTAATTGCGATAAAATTTTTAAAAAAATTCTCCAGGTTTGCAGGTTTAGTAGAGCTGCAAAACTGGCCAAATATTTTGTGATTATAAATCGAAAAATGAGAATAAAATTTTATTTTTAATTTTTAGTATAATTATTACTACTAAATAAAAAAAGAAAAAAAAGAAAGAAACATTACTATTGTAATATTTCTCTGCAAAATTAAAAATCTGAATACAAGAAAAATCATTTTTAATAGTGATTTTAATATATTATTAAGAGGGTTATTATCGTTAACTAAAAATACAAAAAGCAATTAAAACAATTAATTGAAAAAAGGCTGAAAGGAAATATAAGTGTTAGATTAAAAACTTAAACTAAACTAAAAAAAAATATATAAAATGTTGCCTTGGCAACTAACTGAAATAAGTTACATAAAAATGACTACCTGAAAATAAAAAATAAAACTCACATAAATACTTTTGGGGAAAAGAATAAAAATTACAAGCACAAAATAAAATTAATAAAAAATTAACCAAAATTAAATAATATTTAAATAAATAAAAGCTCATTGAAAATATTAATTAAAACTATAATTGTTTAAAAATAATACTAAAATAACGGTAATTACAGTACATTATTTTAACTGTAAAATCACAATACTAATATTAATGGCCGTCTTAAATGATTCTCAAACGTTAAACCCAAAGCCTTTATTCTGGTGGAAAACAACAGGGCTTTGATTTAGTTAGATTTTTTTCAGCTTTAAATTTTCTCTCATATTCTTTTCCTTTCACTATTAATCTTCGTAAAGTCTCAAGAATAAATTCGTAAATTAGATTAATTCAAAAATGATCATACAAATTTATTTAAATTAAAATGTTATATAGTAAAAGAAATACAGGTAAATGTTCTTGTCTAAATTAGTATGTTCATATTTTATATTTATATTTCCTTGTGTCCAAAAAATAATAATAATAATAAGTTTTTATAGTTTTTTTTAAGTTTATGGCATTTAAATTTTTTTAATTAAATATTTTGAATCCATTTGCCAAAAATGGTAGGTTGTTTGGTCAAAAAGATATCTCTTCTGACTGGAAAACAATCTATAAATAAATAATTTCAGAATAAATACATAAACATTAAGATATATATGTTGGATATAGCTACAGAGAAGACTTCTGAATATGAGAATAACAGTCTGAAATGCACAGGCTTAAAAACTGGAGCGGTCCGACCCAATGACTCAGCCCGATGCAGGGGTGAAGTTTAGGTGAGTCACAGACACTATAATAGACTTGTCCTGAGATGATATCCCGCATTAACCAGCCTCATGGGAATGACCCGGATAACAGCGTTTACTCAGACCACTGAGAGTACAACAACACCAACGAGAATCCAATGATGAATCCTTTTCAGTCTTGCTTCCAATGCAAGAAAAGGCAACGTGACCAAGAGAGCACAAACATTATTCACCAAATTCAATGAGAGCGAGCATCATTACTGAATTCACAACCCCTGACATCTGCTGTCAGGAGACGTCTAGACAGGGTCAGAAAGGTCAAAGGGTCAAACAATGCCTAAACAGCTTCTAAACACTAAAGAATAAACAGGCCAATGCAGGGTTCAGCTGCTAAAAGACAAAAATCTGCCAGAAAGTCTAAACAAAAGCCAGAATGTCCAAACAAAAACCTACCATAATAAACAGTTATTTCTTTACATACATGCATTATTGCTTTAAATTAACTTTTTAATCATAAATGCCAAATAATTAAAAAAGACTATTAAGACTATAAATATTATTTAAAAATGATGATGATTATTATTATTATTATTGTAAATAAATAAATGCATATTTATTTTAAAAATATTTAGTTTAAATAAGTAAATACATAAACTGATTGAAAAAAAAATTGAAGAAAAAAATCTAAATAGGCTGTTATAAAAAAAAATAAAGAAAAGTAAGATGTTTTCATAATATATTTATTTTTGTAGACAATGTCGGTAGATATTACTTGGATCACAATGACAAAACTGCAGCAAAGACAATTTTTCTTTTCTGTCCAACATGTAATCTAATAGAAAACTGTGCTTATTTATATGACCTGCTTTTCAGTAACTGTCTTTAGGGAATATTATTGCACTCATAAATAAAATGAATATTGATGCATATAGTGATAAAAATTTATATATCAATGCAATATAATGTGATATATCAATATACGACTGTACTGGCACCGCTAAAGCAAATGAACTGTAATAATTGTTGTATTTTGATGGAAACCTGTGAATTAGGGAGAATTTTACACTGAAATGAAAATGGTGTTTTGATGGGAGAAACTATGTTCTACCCATTTCTTTACAAATAACAATAACAAACTAAAATAAAAAACCTAACAAAACCACCACGTCAAAAAAGTCAAACCATCAACACAAACATTCCCATTATTAAATATGAGCAAGCAAACAGCGTTCCTGACAGCACAGGCCTCTGGGTTTAAGCCAGCGCTGTCTTGAGGTCGGCTGTTTCTTCCGCTCTATTCACTATTCGGCTCTTTCAATTTCAAGTCTGTTCACCGGCGCTGAAATGTGACTTAAACCCATCAGTCAAAAGCAACAAATCTTTTATTCCTCTTTCCTTTGAGCTTCAGTTAAAACACAGTAATCCCATATTGCTGCCACACTAAGAACAGGATCATGGGTAAAGACGTTAGATATCCACATCTGCCTCCTCAGTCCCTTTCATCCACACATCCAATTGCATTCATTTCGCTTGACCCTCTAAATGATTCTATTGGCTGAAAGGACTTTTTGGGGTTTTCCATTCAGTGTCTGATTATTTATACATTTATACATTCATACATTCATACAATGCTTTTGATGATCTTAAAAACTGTTAACCTCAAAACTATTTTTATCATAAGCAATGCTTTATTGTTTGAAATTAACTAGTCATATATAAATGCCAAATATGAATTTGTAGAAAAACAACAAAAAATAAATAAATAAAAAAAAAAGAGTAAAGATCATTTTTATTATGAATAAATACATAAATAAATGGATATCTTTAATAAAAGCATCTATTTATTTACTTAACAAAATAAATAAATATTTTCATAAAAACATCCATTTATTATTATATTACTACTGTTGAGAATGAATGTAAACATTATTTATATATATATATATATATTTATTTTTTTTTTTATTATTATTATTACTAATTGCAGGTTTTTGTTTTCAAAATATATATGCCATTTATATAGGATTACAAAGTTAATTTCAAGCAATATGTATTTTTTTAAGAACGAATGTAAACATTATTTATAATAAAATATTACTACTACTACTATAGTTTTATGTTTTTAAAATCATATTTGCCTATTATATATGATTACAAAGTTCATTTCAAGCAATAAATAAATAAATGCATGCATGCTCTGGAGCAGCCAACAAGTAAACAACTTAAATATAAAATGTGCAAAATAGTATAATAAAGAACAAGAAGGTGTGTTTAAACTTTTGACTGTAAGTGTGTATTACATTGTTAGTAGGGCTGTGTATTGGCAAGAATCTGGCGATACGATACGTATCACGATACAGGGGTTGCGATAAGATATATTGCGATACATTGCGATACTGTAAGCAAGGCGATATATTGGGATATTTCTTATTTTAGGAATAGGATATATATTTTAAGAAAGCTGTCATTAAGAGCACACCACTATATGCAAACCTTAACAATAAATAAATAAATAAAAATTGTTTAACCAGAACACACTGGGATCTGCATTTGTAAAAATCAGTCCCTATAACATTCAACATTATTGAACCACTTTTTGTACAGTACGAGTAAAGGGGGAAAAATAAAGTGCTTGCAGGATTCTTTAGATAAATGTATAAAATGTATTTTATAAAAAAGACCATATATATTTTTAGACCCTGCTTTAAAGGTTCAGTTTAAGTTTACAATTGTAACATACAAAGTCATAACATTTTGATCTGAGCAAAAAATTACATCTGCTTAGTATTAATGAAAAATAAATTGCTTGCTGGATTCCTAATGAAAACAAAAATGTAAAACTATAAAATAAATACATATGTTGAACATTCTCAGAACCTTTCAACTTGGATTTCACAGGTTTTTCAGTTTGTGTTTATGTTCCGCGTGGAATCGCCGAGACCGCGACGCTAGCACCGCCTTAACTGTACAAAACACCCCCAACACGAGAGAAAGCTGCAGCCGCGCAGCGACACTACCGCCCGCCGCGCGAAGGCTTTTCACACGGGACGCGGCAAGCGGCGGAACCGAGGTGACACCCGCGCTGCGGTCCCGGGGCGGACATTACCACAAAAGCCCAAATGACGCCACACTTCAGCTTTGTACACCGAAACGAGAGCTGGAACAGTTCTTTCATCCTCCATTACTGGCAGCTAACTATATTAACGCTAACATTAGTGGTGTGCTCTAATGCTAGTATTTCCTGTCACTGTTTAAGTTCAGAGATGAAGACTGCTATCTAGCGGTAGGATATGAACTCAAAACGAAACAACTGCCATGAATCCTGTATGATTATTATAATATTTTTTTTAAATATCGATATTCTGTTTTTGAGAATCGATACAGTATCGCCAAACAAAATATCGCGATACTCACGTGTATCAATATTTTCTTACACCCCTAATTGTTAGTACTGAAATTATGACTGCATTCATGTTACTGTAATGTCAAAAACTTGACAATGGCTATTTTGACACCAGAATGATCAAGAATTAAGTTAATGCTAATATTTTGTATTATTTGTGAACTCCAGATCAAATAAACAGGCTCTTGTACGGCAGCTCATGTCATGAGGCGCAAGTTACTGCAGCTCCTGCAAAACCAGCACATGACCGCCAACCGTCTCGACACAACTACACTCATAAAAAGAGCCTGACAACAGTGCAGACAGTCTCACGTTCCAGTCGAGCACATGTTGTGCAAACAGAAAGCTCTGCCCACTTTTGGCACAAACACACATGTTGTGCACCAGCAACACGCTGCTGTCAGAGTAGGTTTCTTGTTCCTGTATTAGGGAGGTTGGTTTCACTTCACATGAATCCAGCATAATCCTACACACAAAAACATGCACATTTAATGCAACAGAGAACAATATTAGTTTTGCATCCTCTTTTGTACTCAACATACTCAAAAAGACAGGACCAGGCAATGCACCACCATTTCCCAAATTACAATCAAACGCTGCCAAAATCTGCCAAGGGTTGAAAAGGCAGCCACGTGTTCAACAAAGTGACCAAACTAGTTTATCTTGCACCTAAGATTTTTACACAACCCTTCATTATGTCGTTATGGTGTCAGATTCACTGTCAGGATGTTTCAGAGATCTGCACACTAATATTGATCAGTAAAGTCTACATGTGCAGATGCAACGAAGTGTTTGCTAAATTCACTTTAACGTAGGCCTGGGCGATATGGCCAAAAACATTATCAGGATTTTTTTTTTTCTCCATATATGATATTCATTTATCATTAAGAAAATGCTTTCCACATGTTTGTTAAACCTTGAGAAATGTAACGTCTTAATAATAAACATAACTTGTTTGTTCACAAAATAAAGGGCCACATGAAATTCATTTTCTTTTTCTTTAAAGTCTGTTTTCCATTTTATTATTATTTCATGTTTTAATACAAATTTATCATCACAAATTAAATGAATTAATAAAAGAACAATTAAATCAATATTATGAAAATGTATTCATATGAAAATACAACAATTAATTTACAAACATTTATTTTTTTTGTCAAATAAGATGTAGCACAACAGAACTATAAATTAAAACAAGGATGAAAAAATATCTTGGTTGTATGATATTTCTTAAAAAAATAATATTACTATTATTATCATCAGCACTTTGAGAAGTACATTTTAGAATACAAAAATAATTATTTTGTCATAATTTATTCAAGTTAAACTGAACTTTTATTTTGGTGGATTGCCATTAGGGTTGGGTACCGAACTCGGTACTTTTAAGGGTACATACAGAATTGCGTCGGTACTACCGAGTATCGATTCACATTAAATCATTCGGTACCAAATTTCGGTACCTGAGAACGCATTTGGGCGCATACGAGAGAGAGAGAGAGACAGAGAGCGAGAGACACAGAGAGAGAGAGACCCTGTGACATGATGTCACCACTGCAACTCTTTAAAACACAACACAGGGCAAACCGAAATGTTCTGAAGTGTGTTTACATTTCTAGGGTCAAATGGTTTCCGTGAAAACGCAAACCATCAGACAGGATGGCGGATCCATTCATAAAAACAGAATTTACTCTAAAGCGCGGAATGCCACGGAATTCGTAAATTTTTGGATGAATAAAAGAAGGTCTGTCACTTAATTCGAATCGCGATATGAACTAGTGTATGTGGATATTAAAACGCAAAAAGACGGTTTAAATATGAATCCTGCATGTTCCGTTAGCCTCGGTATGTATGAATGGCGGAGACGCGGTTTTGTTAACTTACACAAATACTGAAGCACACGTGAACTCGCAGTGATTTTCGGCCTCTTCATCTCACTACATGATGACATGAACACTTACAGGCTGTGAGAGTCACTTCATGAGAATGTTACCGTTTCATTTGAGAAAACTAGCATCATATCATACTGTATACACACAGAAACTTCACTGCAACCTGTCAAAATAAAAGTGCGGTTTAACATGTAAGAGAAATATATTACTCTTATATTACTTTTGTACAGTATAATGTATGTCTTTATATATTCTATTTACTGTCAAATTTAAATAAAACAATTAAATGATAAAAATAATTACTACAACTACATTAACCACTTATTTGTAGAAAAAATACAATTATTATTAAAACTTTTTTAAAGGAATATTCACACAATTTTTCTACCATGTAATTTAACAGTAAACCTGTTTGTTTGCCAAAAATAAAAGGGTTTCATTTTCATTTGATTAAAAATAAATAAAATGTTTCATGCCTTCATTTGATTATCAGAAAAAAATAAAACAAGAATTTCTGGAAGAAAAAAAAATTGTAGGCCCTATTGTTCAAAATGTTGAAATTGAGAGTTTTGGACTTATTTTTTCACTGAAATAAATGTTTTTGTTATTACACAGAGAGTAAAGTACCGAAAAAAGGTACCGTTGGGTACCGGTACCGGTTCAAATGTGAACGGTACCCAACCCTAATTGCCATAAAGTCCTTTTCTCAAATAAAATAGTGAATTGCTGGTGAACTGAGCCGTGTTATTGGCTGTTATATTAATCTACATCAGGCAAAAATGGAATTATGTTTCCTATAATATTTATAGTCCAAATTTATTATTAGTCAGTGGTAAATGACAAAACACCACAGAAGTGGTTCACAGGTTTTATGCTGAAAATAACCCAGAATATTTCATTACGTGCTGACCTGTTTAAAAAAAAAAAACAAAGCCCACGTCACTGATTTAAATGTCAACAGTAAGAAATCCAATAAATGTTTGCAAAATTAAAAGCTCATAACCTGTTTGCTTTGCACCTGTCCATATAGTCTGATTATATCACGCTAAAAGGGATGGTTGACTAGGCGATTGTGTTTATGGGGTGCATTAATCAAAAACAGCCCTTCTCTGAGATTGTTGATTGAAATACTCAATGATAGCTGGCTCAGAGTTTTTCACAGCCAAAAAAAAAAAAAAGAAGATCATATGGACTTTAGTTGTGGATGACGAAGTCTTATCAAATGAGGGATTATTACAGTCTATTCACGGTCAGTTAACTTGGAATCATTTGTTCAGCAAGAAAAATATTGTAAATACATTGTTCCAATAATTTCCAGAAAACATTGGTTGTGAATATTAGACATTGATTTAGTTGTGGATGACTATTGAGGGATTATTACATTAATCAATCATCCGTACAATCTATTAAAGATCTATTCATTAATCAATCATCCGTACAATCTATTAAAGGGTCTATGCCACACAGCCTTGTTTTAATGTGTCATTGCATCAATCCTGAGCAAGAAGCGAGCATGACCTGCTAATGATGCTAATATCTCATGTTATTTTATTGAAGGGTCATTTATTTTATTATTTTATTCAAAATTCACACTAGAAATATGCATAAAAATTTAAAACAGAAAAAAGTGCTATTTACAATTTAACAAAACAACAAAAAAAGAAGTTAATAAAAATTACATTTTTAGAAACCTATGAAATTGGTTTTATTTCCCCCCAAAATTCTGTTTTCCATTTGATTATTCAGTTATGTTTTTTTTATTTGTATTATTATTATTAAAGTTTTTTTTTTAATCAAAAAGCATGTCTAATCAATTGAGTTTCATAATTAATAATAATTTTTCCTGGATTTATCACTTAATACAAATTTATTATTGGTGGTAATCAAATAATAAAACAAACTATTTTATAAATATTTTAAAATACAATCAAATAAAATCCATGACAGGCTCCCAGAAGCTGGATAATGACTACAAATATATCAATGTACATATACGAGTCTGGCAGATTCTTTATATTGGTCTATCTGTCAATATTTGGCCATTTTGAGATCACTGGCATTCATCAATAGACCAAAATATACCCCAGACTGATATTTAACTATTCTCAATATTACAAAATGACAGAAGTCTTTGTAAAATTAAAACACAAGTAAGTGTAGTTGAGAAGTAGATGGGACTCATGGTCTGTGTTTTGAAGTGACTCTGCTGTAATTAGATTCATGAAGGTGTTGTAGGTAATGTGTGCTAGAGCACACATGGAGAACAATGGAGAAGACAAGAACGTCTCAAGTTCTCCAGACAATCTGCTGAAGAGCATGAGGATGCTGGCCGTCTCATCTCAAGTGTCAGAGACATGAGATTGCGAGATGGCCTGACCATTGTTTGGAAGGTCCTTTACAAAGCTTGCGGAAACACAACATAAGACCTAAGCGATTGAGTTTACAACTTGATTCTCCGGTACACCAGCATAACTGAATATTACATTTGCTGTACACTGACAGCACTCAACGCATACAACTTTTGCAGAACAACGGTAAAAGGTAGGGCTGGGACGATACACTAATCTGCTGATTCAATACTATCCCGATACTTGTGTGCCGATTCAATATATATTGCAATAATTGAGTATTGCGATTATATAACTATTGCGATTCGATATTACAATTTATTGTGATTTTTGTTTGCTTATTAAAGACTATACAATGGAACATACTTGACTATACCCTTAAAAGAGACTGTATATGGTGATTCATTAACAAAAACAATGCATCACATCTTTCTGAACTTTTATTTCAGGAGCATACACATACACAGTGTATATTTAATGTACCTTGAACCATGAAACTTTCAAGTACCAAAACTCTGAACTTGCACGTGAATATAATAGTCAAATGTTCAACAAAATGAGTAGAAAAAATACTTTCTGGAATAAAATAAAGTGCTATGTTACTTTGCATACCGTTTCAGTCAAGTTTAGTCATGTTTTCCCGGCAGTGTGTAAAATCCAAAGTGTTTCCACACTTGGGATTCAAAAAGTGAAGATGCAGAAATAATTCTGGAAGAGGTTTGATCCTCTGCATCCATCATGGTTTTGCTTTCTCGCACCGGCTTTAAACGTATTCAACGTCATCTAATGCAGCGGCAGAACGATCGTTGTATGACATCAAAGCACCGATCTATGTAATGATCTCCCACTGATCTATATACTGTATATAATGATGGCTCCGCATGCTTTCGAAACGCTCTCGCGGTACTTTGATGTCATACGCTGATCTTCTGCGCGGTGCTGCTTCAAGTCCAACACACAATACATTTCGCCCTCTGTTGGAATTAAAAAGCATTAACTTCTCCCCACCACCTCTTAGGAAAAGTAAAATAATTAAATATAAATCGATTCTGGGGTAAACCAATCGATTTTTTAATTGTTTTAAAAAGAATCGCGATAGTTATGTGAATCGATTTTTTTCTCCCACCCTAGTAAAAAGCAACAACAACAAACATTGTAATTCATAATTTGTAGGCATTTTGACTGATTTTAACTGGCCACATTTACATACAAACTTAACATCTTAGAAGTAGAAAAATCAGCATTCTCAATCATATATGTGGAAAAATGTGCTAAATGATGTTCTTACAACAAGCAGACACTGAAAATGTTCACTTTGAATAGTTATTTTGGTACATTTTTTAAAGTATGAACTACAAAGCAACTCCAAGGAATATCTGACAATTTCATTCATATAGGTAAACATATGTAAATAACTATTTCCCACAAAATCACACGTTTCATTCAAGTTTTAAATTTAACTGTAAACCTTTGTTGTGCAGCACTTTGCCAAAAATGAAAGGAACATTTTTTTTACATTTCATCTGATTACATTTTAAAAGATGTATTAAACTGTTGACGTTTTATACATTAAATTTAATTAACAATGTTTATAGTTTGTTTTTTGATAAATTTGTACCAAGTCATGCCATTAATTTAACACAAAATCCAGAAAAATTAAAACAGCCAGAGAATTTCTGAAATAATAAAATCCATCTCCTAGAACAGGGCTCTAGACTCATTCTTCCCACTGGTCGCACTTGTGCGACTAACTTTCTCAGTTGGTCGCAATTTGTTTTTTTGATACAACATTTGATTAATCAATGCATGCTGATGAACTTTTATCATAGTTTATAGTTATATGGTAACGAAAGTGTTCAACATTCAACCCTTTCTTTTTCATCAGTATTATTTGTGATTTCAATTTTGTGACAGGAATTCCTCTTTTCGTGTGCTTTCACTTTCGCGATCTTGGTGTCACGTTTTACAAGAAAAGATACTTGTCTATTTTGCTTATATCTATACACCTTTCACTTTTTAAGACTAAAACAAACGATTGATTCATTGTTATTCTTAATTAAAAAGCACAACAACAATAAAACAATAGGTTACAATGACAAACTAGCTTACATAACATTTATTAACAAAAAGGAATAAGACAAGGCATGGCATAGGACACATCACATGCTGTATTACACCGACTAATACATAACAGAATGTTTAGCAAACACTGAGGAATCAAATAATAATAATAATAATAATATTAAAAAAATAAGGAAAGCCTCCATAGTGCAACACAAGGTAAACAGCAAAGATAACAAGCTTTTCAAAACGAAAACAAAAAGACAAGTAAAACTAAACTGGCTGTCGCTGACAGGATTTGCATGTTTTCTCTACAAGAATACCAACATGTTCACCTTCTCTAGTTTAAGAAGCGGTCTTTTACTTTAGTTTGAAAACCAAATCCTCCGTTGCGCGCACCTTTGTGCTCGTGCTGACGCGGCGAGTGAAAGCACAATGGGCGCGCGCTGCTCCCGCTCTGCAAACACACTGCTTCTGTGCTGCCTCTGCTCTGCTTATGCGTGCGGTGTGAAACGGGTGTAAACCAGGCTCTACTGAAGCGCTCGCGCTGAAAGCGCCTCTCTTCACGTGATCAGTGAAATCTTTCTCCTGCTACAATGTGCCACGGCTCTGCAGCATGCGCTGTATGAAGCAGACGCTTTGGAGCAGCGCAGAGCATGCACTCGCACAAGTGCGACCACGTCAAATTTTTCCTCGCACACTCTCAAAAAATGGTCACAGTCTAGAGCCCTGTAGAACATTATTATTTTTAACATTTTAATTAGATATTATATTGTTAAAGTTTTATGAATATAATTGATTAGACCTCATTTTTGATTATTAAAATTTAATTAAACCATTAAAATGCCAGAAGCCAGAAAAATCAAAATGGAAAACATAGAATTTGGGGGGGAGGGGTGCTAATGAATATGACCAAAATAAAAAGAATATGGCCAAATTATAAAAAATTATAATGACCAAAAAAAAAAAAAAGCTGTTCATACTGTAGTCAAAGAAATTAATAAAGCGCACATTACAACACGTCATACCATATCTTGACTGACAAAAAATATAATTTTCAGTCAAACAATAGATTTTCTGCATGGACAATGAGCATGTCACACTCTTTATGAGTAAATATCATATGTAAATAATACAATAGCTGTTGCATCACATAGGGCTCTGCAGGAAAATGTGACTGTGGTTTCAGATGTGTGCGTGCCGCCCGTGTCTTGAGCGTGAGGAGAAAGTCACTCTACTTCCTGACAGGACGTGTGTACAGACCAGCAAACACAGACCTGTTGATTGAAGGGTTTCTAGAAACCAATCGTCTCGCGATCCAACTGCGCTCGGCAGCACGACGTGAAAATAAACCTTCAGTCATTGCTGCTACACTCTGAAAAATAAAAGATCCAACTGAGCCTTCACTCTGCCCCCTGGTTACTGTTGCCAAGTCTGATGAGCTTTATAGAATGTCTTAAAGAACAAAATTGGAGATTACTGTGATCATCATTCCATACAGTTTAGCGAATGTGCCAGTGCTTGAGAATTAAAATGAAAGTGATGAAAACGAGCAAGTAAATGCAGGCGGCACAGACAGAAGGCTGTTAACATGTTACGTGATCTTACCCAAGCATTCCAATATGCGCATATTTTCATAACAACATGAGCCGCTTAATGAAAGTTATCAACATAACTGATATTCAAAATGGTAAGCAAACTCTGGTTTTTGTTTACTTTTCGTATATCTGCGTAAATCTCGTACATCCTTGTTTTGGTTTCTCTTTTTAAACGACGAATATTTACTATTGATAGCTGCTGATATAGACAGCTAATTCCTGGCCGATTATCGCTGCCGATATTAAGCATTTTTATGATTATCGTATCGGTCATTTTCAAAACCGATGTGCCGATAAAATAATTTAATTTTGAAACGCGCTATTTGGCTCTGATGCAGCCTGTCAGAACTCACCACTCTGTGGCCTAGAGCAGTCTCCGCCCATCGTGCATCTGATTTGTTGGGAGTCACGAGTCCGACCAATCAATGCTGAAGACTAAAGGCACTCTCACACCGAAAGCGCTTGCTAACTGGAGATGCTTGCTTCAGTGATCACGCATCAGTTGTCTCTCAAAGGCAGCAGCAGATGTTGCTCAAGTTGCAATAAATCACAATCCACTACACTGAAGTTGCAAAACACCTCAATATTATCTATTTATGGTTTCCGCGATGGGGAAACGCAGACGGAATCACGGAATCCAGTCATATAAATGGAATTTACTGTATAACGCGGAGTCACGGAATTTGTCAAAGTTTGGATGAATTAATCAAAAGTAGGTCAGTACACTTAAATCGACTCACGCTATGGACTAGTATCTGTAAACATTAAGCCGCAAAAAGACTATTTAAATATGAATTCTGCATGTTCTGCGTGTCTCTGTAACAAGTTATATGTGAATGGCACAGACGCGCGGTTTTTACTACACACACACGACGCTCGCTGTGTTTTCAGCGTCTGCCGTCTCACTAAATGAGGACATAAATACGTGAACAACATCCCCAGAACTGCTCTGAGAGTTACTTCATGAGCATTTGACCGTTTCATTTGAGTAAAACGATCGTCATATCATACATAGGCTACAGAAACTTAAGAGGTCCTCATGGCAACCCATCAAAATAAAAGTTTGGTTTATCTAGTAATACTACTACAACAATTATTACAACTTTTGTTTAAAAGAATAATCACACAATACGCTATTTCTTCCATGTTTTAATTTTAATAGTAAACCCATTTGTTTGCCAAAAATAGAGTTTAACTCTCATTTGATTAAAAGATAAATTAAATTAATGTTTTATGCCTTCATTTGCACTGCACTGTAAGTTAAAACTAATGGAAATTACTGTCACAAAGGCCAAGACTAAGATACTGTCACATAGGCCAAGTTTAAGATATAGGCCATTGAACCAAGTGTGCCTATAACAGGCTATTAGTGTTACAGTTTCATTAAAATAGTTGCGGTCGTCTTAACTTCTACAATGGAGCTATGAAGACAATTAAATTATTTACACTTATTATATACATTGTGCTTTTTAAGTTAATCAATTTGATGTGAATTAGATGATGAATTGAATAGTCACCTCTTGTAGGTTATGATTTAGTCATCAGAAAATAATTAATGAAGAATTATGAGAGGTTATGCTATTACACATACATTTCTAACATGTAAATTATTGAAGCCAAATACTTACATTTCCCCAAGCTGTTTAGCTGTAGTACAGTATTCATAGGCTTAATCATGAAGCATACAGTGGCCTAGGGCTGCACGATATATTCCATGCGATACAGGGCTCGCAAAATCGCTAGCCCGACGTCCCAGGGCTATTGTGTTTTCCAGTCGGACTACCAAAATGTATCACCGCACTGCCCGACGGGCTACCTTAAATACAGGGCTCCCACGCAATGTTCCCTCTAAGCTGCGTGCGCGCGGCCGCACACTTCTACAACTGCGGCCGCGCAGAAGAAATAATGTGCCGCTCGCACGCAAAAATTAGTTAGGAAAGCCATTTGATTGAATGCCAGTAAAAGCGAAAGAATCGCAATGCTCAGGCAAACCGTTATAGAGTTGATGTCACTATAGAGTTAGAACCGGTGAATGCGTTTCATAGAAAGAGAATGATGTGCGCCAAATGAGTCGCTGTAGAACCGAATACTTCAATTGTTGCGGTGCGCTCAACATGAGAACCAACGCAAACGCAATGACATGTGAAATAAACGTCCTCATGTATTAAAGAAGAGTGGCTTGATTAAGTGCTGGAAATAGTGGAGGATGGGCACAGAACGGTAACAAAACTCAGAGACATTTACACAGGTGTATTGTGCAAACATTATATTTAACTTACAGATCTCAGCTTAAGTTATACTTCAGTTTGTTTTCTATTCTATTCTATCAGTTTAAATAGTTTGTTTTGATATTATATTATGTTAGGCCTATATTATAAACCTAATAAATAATTTACCTTGTTTTTTAATGGAGTCTCTTTCTCATCAAGGCTGTATTTATTTCAAAAATACAGGAAAAAACAGTGATATTGTGAAATATTATTGCAATTTCTAATATTGGTTTCCTATTTTAATACATATACTTAAAAATATCATTTATTCCTGTGAAGCAAAGCTGAATTTTCAGCATCATTTCTCCAGTCTTCAGTGTCACATGATCCTTCAGAAATGATTCTGAAATGCTGAATTATTATCAGTGTTGCTGATCTAATATGCTGATTTACAATGAAACTGTTGTGCTGCTTGATATTTTTTGGAACCTGTTACTTTTTTCTTTGATTCTTTGATTAATAAAAAGTTAAAAGAACAGCATTTATTCAAAATAGAAATCTTTTCTAACAATACAAGTCTTTACTATAAATTTTATCCATGTAACACATCCTTGCTGAATAAAGTTTCTTTAACTTTCTTTAAACTTTTTAAAAGTAGAAAGAAAAACAATTCTGACCCCAAACTTTTGAATAGTGTATATTGTAACACAAAATCTCTATTTTGAATAAACATTGTTCTTTTTAACTTTTTATTTGTAAAAAATATCACCGGTCCCAAAAAATATTAAGCAGTACAACTGTTTCCAGCATTGATTATAAATCAGCATATTAGAATGATTTCTGAAGGATCATGTGACACTGAAGATTGGAGTAATGATACTGAAAATTCAGCTTTGATCACAGGAATGAATTATATTTTAAAGTATATTAAAATAGAAAACATTTATTTTAAATTATTATTAAATAATTATTATTATTAAATTTAAATTATTTCACAATATTATTTTGTGAAATAATATTCCGTTTTTTTATCAAATAGATAGGCTACAGCCTTGATGAGCATAAGACACTTATTTAAAAAAACTTTACTGATCCCAAACTTTTGAATTGCAGTGTATTATACTGTAAAAAATGTTTTCTCAGGTAACCTAAAATGTACATCATTTAGTTACATCAAGGGTCAAATCAAATATAAATAGCACATTAAAGTTTCACACTTTTTTGTGTGTGCGCTGTACAGGTCTGGTATAAAGAATGTTTTTGCTCAGGTGCCCGAAATGTCCGCCCAATAGAGAAAAGTTTTGCTCAGCAAGAAACAAAGTTAGAGGGAACATTGCCTGTAAATAGTAAAATAAAACTCTTTCCTTGATATTTGTGTATTGAAAATGTTTTTGCTTGACATTTATGGCCTTTTTTTTATTTGGGCTAGTTAAATAAATTTTCGGGCTACCAAAATCTGAAGAGTACCTGCCCGAAGGGCTACCAGGGATTTTGAAATTTTGCGAGCCCTGCGATAGTCATGTGCATCTCGTCAGTAAAGCCGGTTCTGTGATTAGTATTAAATCTCCATCACCTGCTTTTAGATACGGAAGTTAATACACAGAGCCGTAGTTCACTGACAAGCTACGCAATTACTGAAGAGCGTAGCTTGTCAGTGAACTACGGCTCTGTGTATTAACTTCCGCTCCATCTACTCAGCTAATGAACTGGCTTTACTGAAGAGATGCACATGACAATCGCATGCAATATATCGTGCAACCCTACAGTGGCCCCACTTTTAACTCTCTCTTTATATTACCCTTGGATGGATGCATGGAGGAAGACAAGAGTAAGAAGTGCAACCAACACCAGGGAAGGCAGTTTTTGTCAGAGCCCTTGTTGTTCTTAATTTTGACATTAATTTTCATTTTTACACCAGACATATATCGGTTCAAAATATCGGTTATCGTCTGCTCGGTCTGTAATAATCGGTATCGGCATCGGCCCTGAAAAACACATATCGGTCGACCCCTAGTTCAAGCACGGCTTTTTGGTCCAATGTTGCCGACGCGAGGCGAGAACACCATCGGCTTTCGTCGCCGCTAGTTCTTTGAAGTCGGCTTGGTGTGTCCCGGCCTTTAGTGTAAGTGGAGAAACCTGTTCTAAATGAGCCTGCAATGCTTTATATAGCACACTTAAAAAAAAAAAAAAAAAAAAAAAAGGTTTATTGAAAAACAATTCACTAAATTGTAACATTGCAAATTACTTTTATATGGCTTTTTTCTTTAAACAAACTGTTATATTTCACCATAATGTGATTAAAAGTTGTAAATATGGCAAATCAGCTTGGAAGCAAATCAATAAATAGTCAATCAATCAATCAATATCAATAAATAAGTCATATAATAAGAGAGATGCCTTAGTTTTATCGCGATCACATCGGACAATGTTAGTGTAAGCAGAGGAATCGGTTCTAAAAGCGCCTTCACTACAGTACACTTAAAAAATTGGTGTAGGATTTACTTGAACTATTTTCACTTAGAAATTGCTAGTAAATTTCACAAATAATTAAAGAAATGTCAAGTAACATTGAATTAAAAATGACATTCTGAAGTAGAAATGCTGAAGTAGTATTTTCCTGTGACATGTCCTCCAATAATCTTCGTTTTATTTACAACAATAGTTTTTTATAGTGCATTGTGAAATGTTTTGCTACCATCTCTTCTACTTTGACCTGAATCAATATGTAAATTAATTAACATTAAGTTATTACCATTTATTTAACCTGGAGCAATTCTAAATCTCCTTATAAGCAAGTTAATTTTAGAATAACGAGAAAACCAATACAAAACATCTGAAGAACTTATCATGAAGCATCAGGAGCTTTCTTAATCTCCAAAGAACCGTATATCAACTCAAGATCACTATACAGTTAAAAGGGTTCTTGATAAGAAGAGGCTTCATCACTGAACCTAAGATGATGCAAATAAAGAGTATTTCAAGTGTCTGAATTTCCACTATAGTGGAAACAGCAGCAGGAGGAACGACTTGCATCAGATTCACCGCATCAGCTGAGTCCTACACGCCCAGAGAGCCACGCGTTACACAGCCGTCCCGCTAAAGGCTTTCAAAGCCTGACCTTTGTGAGGTGAAGGATGAAACTCGATGTATTTTCACAGGGGTTTTCCCCGAATGCCATTGGTTTCTATAAGGGACTCGTAAAAAGAGGAAACTCTTTAACAAGAGAAATGCAAGCGGGGAAAATGTTCGACATTCGTGACATATGCAGCTGTAAATGAGTGTTCACCAATCTGAAGAGCAAACTATAATGCTGATTATACGTTCTTGTCATGGTGACAAGAACAGGTGTCTAAAGAGTAAATGGCGGCCGGTGCGGCATGATATTGTGATTATGTAGGTGTTTAACAGTCAGTGCGTTTACATGGACAACAATATTCCGATTTTAACACGATTAAGACAATACTCTGATTAATAATCTATACACACACGGCAGTGGTCAACCGTTTTACGGCAAACAAAAGAGCATTGTTTCAACAACGCCGTCGTCTGTTTGCACGTATAGCGTGACAAATTATTAACTGCACTTGAAGCTTTCGTAAAATTAAACACCCAAAACTGTTCATGGCACCATAACGAAGACAAACTGTATGTTGATATGTGAAATTCTGGAGGGAACGTTGGATGGCATCGCATGGGGACGTAATGACGTGTGCCATTAATCGATCTATGTACTATAAGATATAAAATGGGAACATGAAAGGAATATTCTAAAAGCAACTCATAATATTGTCTTATTCAGAATAAGGTAAATAATTAGATTACTGATATCCATGTAAACATACCCAATGCTTGATGCCTCCTACACTAAAGACATCTTAACATCACTCTCTGTGCAAATACACAAATGCAAGCCGATATATCGGCCAGACCAATTAATAGGCCAATAAGTGGTCATTTTGAGATATATTGTGCTCACATAATCAATTACAAATGTACGTTCAAAATCTACGTACATAACATTTTCCCAATATTTTAGTGAAAAAATGTTAAATAAGTGTTACATACAAATCCAACAAATTTGTGTGTTCTGTATTGGAAATTACATTATATACAACAACATTTAAAATATATATATTTTTTAAATTAATACATCTGCTAAGCATAAGTTGCACTAAATTGATAATGTTACAAATGATTTCCATTTTAAAAATGCTGTTCTTTTTCAACTTTCTATTCATCAAAGAATACAGAAGAAAAATATGAAGCAGCACAATTGTTTTCAACATTGACAATAATCAGAAATGTTTTGTGAGCAAATCAGCATATCAGAATGATGTCTGAAGGATCATGTGACACAGACTGGAGTAATGATGCTGAAAATTCAGCTTTGCGTCACAGGTATACATTTAATTTTAAAATGTATTCAAATACAAATGTTATTTTAAATTGTACAAATTTTTCACAATATTACTGTTTTTACTGCATTTTTGATCAAATAAATGCAGTCTCAGCCATGATAACAGACTTCATTCAAAATTCTTGCAGACTCTGAACTGCATATCAGTAGTCCACCCTGCTTTCTCAATGTGAATAATCAACATCAAATATTTCAAAACCCATACTGATCGACCACTAGCAGCTGTGAGAATGATCAAATTAGCCAAAAATATTAAATAAACATTAAAGAGGCTAATGATGTGTAGAACGGTGTGAAAGTAAATCAGCCTACTGACTAAATGACCGATACTACGGCTGTTGGACTGCATTTGTTCAGTGCAGAATTTGAAAGCGCTTGTGTTTATTTTATGAAATGGATCCAGAGGTCAGTGATACCGAAAGCTCTTCAAAACACGCAGGATGAAAGCAGTACAAGAAATACAAGCTCTTAATGAAGGCCCATTTCAAACTTTGCCATTTTAATCAGACAATCGGCCGCATTCATTTCGCAAAACAGGACCAAATGCAGATATAATTTAAGCCAAAACAGCATAACTACCATAAAAATGTGTCAAATTTTGTCAACATCAGGAAGAGACACAAAGCCCTTTCTTGTCAGCGTTAAAAACCTTGTACTTCAAAGCCCTGCATCTGTGCAGGAAAAAAGGAGCTCGGCAAAATAAAAATGGCATCCAGTTTGAACGTGAAGCGGGGAGAGAGAGGTCTCTCACGGGAATGGTTCAGATCACAAAGGCCAGCGTCTAATGGGTAGGAGAGTGAGTCACACGCCTGTTTCTGTCTCTGCCGCTTTTCCCTTTTCCTCCCTCCCTCTCATGCAAGCAGCTCCCGCTCGCACAAGCTCTATGGAAATACGTCTGCTCCAACCGTCCGGCGTGCGGTGGGTGAACTCGACAGAAACGCTGCAGCGTACTGGTGTCATCTGTGC
>CM049845.1:36206670-36334170 GCA_027422415.1 Schizothorax lantsangensis
AACTTAGATGAAGTTTTAAAAAAATCTAAATTTAAGAGAATAGCTAAGTTTCCACTACAATATCGTTGGAATCACGATACGATTAAAAACGATGATTATTTTATATACGACTTCCAGCCGATGAACGATAAAACTGACAGCCAATCAGAATCCATCCTGCTTTACAGTTTTTTACAATCATTTTTGCACTAATAATAGAACCTTCATGTCATTTTTCAAAACTCTAGACACAAAACTCAAAACACTCATTATTTGTAACACAGGCTGTCCACTGGTCAAAACTTTGCGTATTGCATTCATATCTTTAAAGAAGCCTTGCATTTGCAGAAGCATTGGTTCAAAATACTCATTTATTATGAAATATCATAGGAACATTACTTTAGATCACCCACACACAAGATACCCATAGTTTCATTGTGTAGCTGTTAGTACAATCATTAAATATAGTTGTTCAAAACATATAATGCAGCTTTCATTATGGTTCTACACATTTGTATATCATTGTAATAGACTAGAGAGAAAAGCACAGACACTGGAATCATTAAACAAACTTTGAAAATTATTGATGAAATAATCAACACAACAGGTTTTTAAAAAAAACTTTAAATAAGAAAAAATTAGATAAGAAAAAAATATATAAGAAAAACCTACTTTAGGCCTACAGTAAAATGCCAACTGGAGTGTTCCTCGCTGGTCTTCTATGTTTTTATCAACCCTGTCTTGTGGATTTGACCACAGGTTCTCATCCACATCATAATGGATGTTTTCATTAGTTAAACATCTTGGGGAAAAAATCTTCTGGTATGGCAAATACAGGCCTGACATTGGTAATTGTATGCATCATCTGTAGCCTGGAGAAGAGAGACTTGTTTGTGAGGAGCCTATTGAAAACCTTCCACCTCCATGTGGAGAAAAACTCCTCAGTTGGGTTACAATAAGGAAAGGAGAGTATGGGGGTAAAGGTGAAGGTGATAAACTGTAGATGGGCCTGAAACCATGATTGCTGTCAGTGCCATCGCTAGAAATTCTGGGCCCATTGCACTGATTTTGCTGTGGGGCCCCTCAAAATCACATTCAGTCAGGCCCCCGGTGAACATAATTCTGGGTCCCTCTCAAACGCTGGGCTCTCAACCTCTCCTCCATGTCATGGCCAGGGTAAAGCCTGCCTCATCCAAAAATATGAATGGTTTTCATCAGCTTCCAGCTCTATCACCCTCTAAAAACACATTTACTGTAGGAAAAACAAATACTGATAACAATGATATAGACTTTTGGGGATTGTTTCTCTCTCCCAACAACAGGCATCTTGAAACTGATCATACCTGAACATACTCAGTCCTCGGTTGCTTCACTTTCATAATCTAAACATTTAATATTGTTAATCATTTTACATAAACTCTATGCTTCAAGAGTAATGTAACAGTTACTTAGCATTTTGAGCAGTTGTATCAATTGATAGTTAGATCATTGTAATGAAATGAATAGACACTCAATTCAGATGTAATGCGTGAGTTGTATTTTGAAGTAGTAATACTTTGATGTTAAATCGTGTCATTTTGAACCAGTGATTTTAGTTCAATGAACAAAAGATCTTTGGCTCATGTGTATTGTATCCAAGCATTTGGAAAAAGTGTTAAGTGTTTTGAAAAATGTGCATTTTGATCATCAGTTGTGAATTATGTGTCTAGAGTTTTGAAAAATGACATTAAGGTTCTGTTATTAGTGCAAAAATGATTGTAAAAAAATGTGAATTGGAATACTATTTTACAATATTACTGTTTGTACTGTATTTTTAATCAAATACATGCAGCCTTGGTGAGCAGAAGAGTGCTGTTATATAATTATATTACAGAGAGATCATTACATAATTTTCCAGCTTTCATTCACATCTCTTTCAGTGTTGAGTTCAGTCTCTGTGTAGCCGCTCTGAGACACTTAACACATCTCTGTCATCTAACAAACCTCTTCACCACCTGCCTTTCATCTCTTCACTCAGTTGTTCTCTCTTTTTCTTTCTCCCCCTTTAGTCCTCCATCAGTTTTTCTGATTTGCTCTCAGTTATGATTCAAGTATTGTGAGTCATTAGTCATACAATAAAGGCCCGTTCACACCAAGAACGATAACTATATCAATATTAGCGTCTACACCGACACACGATTAAGTTGCTCATTTTGAGATCACTTAGTGATTTTGAGCACAGTTACAGATAGTGTTGAGATCTCTTCTGAAACTGATTACTACCCAGCTAACACATGTTCTAAGAACGTTATACTAATGTTTCTGAATGTTCTCTAAACATTCCATTTTATCATTTTGCAAACATTATGAGAATGTTACTTTTAAATGTTCTTTGAACATTCTGAAACAAATAGTGACAAATGTTAGCCGAATGTCCAAATAGGATGTTTCAGAAAACACTTTTCACAAACGTTGTATAGCCTAAATGTTTTTGAAAACATTATAAAAGACTAGACAACATTGAGAGAACATTCTATACTATAGGAACGTTTGTTCATAACTTTGAGAGAATCTTACCAGAACGTTCTGAGGATATTCCTTGTGTATAGTTGTTTTCTTGTTTGTTTTTTTAAGCAAAAGTCTCATTTTACTCTCCATTTAAACTGTTTTTTCTTACTAATGAGACACAGTCATAATCACCAGACTGCATTTTATACATTTTATACCTGGAAAAGTTTTTTGAAGGCTTCAATAAGTCATAAACGCTCACAGGTTGGTATTATTCTTGGATAGCAGGTTCCTTGTTTAGGAGAAATGGTGTTGAACATTTGCTGTATGAATGGTCATTTATTTTTACACGTGTTGTTTTTGGTCAGATTCACTGTCTAACGCACCACAGGACAGCCGTGCTGTTTTTACCCGAGAGGAACCACATTCATCCTCAAAAAGCATGTGTTGTTAAAATAAATTATCACAGTTATGGATCAGTGCAATAATTGCCTGGTCTTTAAATGCTTTTTAAAAGTTCTTGTTTACAACTCTTGGGTGGAAATATAATGTCTGAGACTTTAAATCAAGATTAATGTACTTGAGATGCAAAGTGAAGATATGAAGTCCTGTTTTCTGAGAAATTAAGTGAGTTTATGCTTAAAACAAGAACAAATATCTGTCAATGGTGCATGAAAATGTGTTTCTGTGCCCACTGATATTTGTTCTTATATTATCATAAACATCAACTTCTCAGAAAAAGGTCTTAAGAACTCCCTTTCACAAATTAAAAATCTAATTAATTATAATAAAAAAATTAATTCTGTCATCATTTACTCACCCTCAAGTTGTTCCAAACCTGTGTGAGTTTGTTTCTTCTGTTGAACACAAAAGAAGATATTTTGAAGAATGTTGGTAACCAACCAAAAAGCTGACGGTACCCATTGACTTCCATAGTAGGGGAAAAAATACTAGGGAAGTCAATGGGGACCAAACTGTTTGATTACCAACAGAATTTTCTTGTTTTTCCTTTTTTTTTTCTTTTTTGTGAACTATCCCTTTAAATTCATATTGCACACACTGCAAAAACTAAATATCTTCCTCAGTATTTTGTCTTGTTTTAGTTGTGTTTCTTTTCTAGGAAGGAAATTTGGTCCATTTGCTCTAAACCTTTTTTATAGGCTGCTTCTCATCAGCTGTGTAGACATTTTAGGAAGTTAAAAGAAACAAAAACACAAGTGATTTTGAATTACTGCAGCAATTTTTCATATATTGAGACATACTTGCTTGTCTTTGTGTTTGACTAAGCAATGCATCCAAGACTCATCTGCGTCGTTTAGTCAGTGGCCAGGGCCAAAAATAATGACTGTGTTTGACTGAACTTGTGCACTCGCTAACCCACAGTCACTTAGCGGCTAGTCATGAGGAACACACCCGCTTAACCTGCATTTGTCTTTCTGAGGCCAGACGGGAGAAGAGACGGGTCACTGAATGAGTCACCCACGCTCAATATTTGTCCGCTCCGCCTGGAGTCCAGCAGATTGAGTTTGACTAGGAATCAGAGGTTCCTGTGTCATGAGTCATGACAGGACCATGAGGCCGGTCCCAGACATCAGACATCAGACACTTTAAGTGTTAAAGACCAGTGAACTGTGATTAATAAGATGAACATCTTAAGCACATTGCATGCTGCTCTAAATCAGTTTTGTATGAGCGCTTAGGAAAATGAATATGATAATGAAAAAAATTAATTACATTAAAACATGTCCATGTCACATTTTACCCCCAAATCAAAAGTTAATGAAGTAAATTTGTTATATATATATAATTTATTAATTTTATTATTATTTTATTTATTTATTTTAAAATTACATGAAAATTAATGACCTTTTTCAGGACAAGTAGACACATTTTCCCATTAAATTAAAATGTTACTTTTATGGGGATTAGGTCATACAATGTTTTTTTTAAAGCATAAATTAAAGGCAGCAGAAAAATACTACCATAATGTGTAAATACTTCACAAATAATTTTTTCTACAAATAAATATTTAATATATTGCATTACAGAAAGGGCGAATGAGATTTTTTCTGCATTACAGTTATGAGCATTTGTGGGGAATTTGTTACATTTTCATGTCAAAATGTGAAAATGCTAAATAAAATATAAAAATATAAATCAAATAAAAAAAATTAAACAAAATAAAATAGCAAAATAAAATAAATTTATTTCCTTTGATTTTGGCATGAAATATGACCTAACATGTTCTCTGATAGGTTTTCAGATGCTGAATGGCATAAAAAGCAGTTTACTATGCATATATCTCTTAAAAATGTTATACAGTATAAAGACGCAAGGCATTCGCCCCTGAACAGATGCATGCTGGGATGTGAAGAGGCCCCTCAGAGAGAAGTGAGAAACTCTCAGACAAGATTTAAATAAACAGGGACACAGACGCTGTCAATACCTTCCCATGCAGAGCTCTAAATTATAGTGCAAATATTAGTCAGACTGGACGAATACTGTCATTTGCAAATACTGAATGTGAGAAAGCCATAAGGAAAAAGGGCCCAAGCCATACAGCTATAAAAAAAAATTAAAGTGTCAATAGTAATAGAATATATACTGTTCAAAAGTTTTACATTTGTTAGATTTTTAAATATTTTTTAAAGAAGTCTGCTCACCAAGGCTGCATTTATTTGATTAAAAATACAGCAAAAACGTTAATATTGTGAAATATTCTTACAATAAAAAAACTGTTTTCTATTCGAATATATTGTAAAATTTAATTCATTCAAAGTAGAATTTTCAGCATCATTACTCCAGTCTTCAGTACATGATCCTTCAGAAATCATTACCATTCCTATTTCAAAAATCAGAAATGTTTAGAATTGATAAATTCATTTTATTTATTTATTTTGCTTATAAAATCAGAAGTCACAGAGAATATAATTTACACACTTAATGTTTTATTTCATGTGAGCTGTACACATTTATAAGACATTCACGTGTCATTGGTTGTTCTGTGGTCTGAAGCGTCCTCTATTGGCCACAGAGTGAAAATACTACTACATGATTGCAACAGTCTATAAAGATGGCTTATACTGGCTTTAAATACTGATTAAATAATTCCAGTCCACAGCTGCAATACTGTGTTCGGATCCATGGACTTGAATCCAGAAGTATAAACTCTGTTTCTAGCAGATATCAGCTGTATACCTCTCTGAAGTGGTTTGATGAGCTGCCTTTGAGGCAATGTTAATGTTCATTAGCTTTAGCTTAACATAATTACAAATCCTTCAGCCTCCCTGAACAAAAATCATTTCAATCTTTGGTCTGAATAATAATAGTAAAAATAAAAATATTACGAAAACTCTTCCTCTTTTTAGGCATTTCAACTGTCTACCCAGCTAACAAGGAATGTTCTGGTAAGGTTCTCTCAAAGTTATGAACAAACGTTTGTCCAGTAATGTAAAAAAAAAGTTCATTCAGTTATCTGGTGTTTACGAATGTTCTTAAACCTTGTCTCGAAAGATTTAGAGAACATTTAAAAGTAACGTTTCTATAATGTTTGCAAAATTCTAAAATGGAATGTTCCCTTAATGTTCACATATAACCAAGAAAAAATGGGTTTAAAAACTGTATGTAACAGAAGTAACGTTCTTGGAACATATTTTTGTTAGCTGGGTAGTCAAGAGTCTTTCAGATCCATGTGAGCGCTGGTGATAGTTTGCATAAATCTGAGAGCTCAAGGCCCTGTTATAAAGTCATCATTTCCAACCTAAAGCAGCTTATTCCTCGGTTGTGTTCCCTTTAAAGGAGAAACACGCAGATATCAGGTCACAGGTTAGTTAAGAAGGGCAGCTTGCTCCAAAAGGTTTACACAGCTCAGCTAGAGAGAGAGAGACCCTGCTGAAATGACCCAAACAGCTTTGACCAGCTAAACTAGTTCAGTCAGCATAAATAACAAGTATAATGCATGTTTTGGGACCTTTCATGTTATTACACTGGTCTCAGTTTAACCCGCTTGTGCCTGTGATACACCAGCAGTGTCTATCTAAACCAGTTAAAGTCCCATGAAATGGTTTGATGAGCTCAGTTTCTTTCCTGTGCTGACGTATTTCCTACTGAAACTGGAACTAGGTCTCTTTTTTAATAGTCTTTATGTCACAGCCCCGCAAAAACTACACTTAGTGGACGAAAGCCAAGAAAACACTTTAAAAATGAATAAATTCCAGTCACTTCCTACTAAATGTTTGGAGAAGGAAATAAATATGAGCATTAGTGCAATCAAACACAGACGAAACATCATTTGTAACTCACTATTGCTGCTTACAGAGGCACGTGGAGTTTATCATTTAGGATTGGGGCTGTTTTCAGTCTAGAGGTCATTTTATTGACAAAACTTTTAATAATTTAACTTTAAAAACTTCCAAGTGCATTTATATAAATATTAAGTTGTTATTCATTTTATTAATAAATTGTCATATTTAAAAGTTTATTTTTACAGCAACAGACATTTCTCACTCAGTTTATGAAAACAAACTTAATTTGGTTATATTAAAGGTGTATTCTATCAGATAAAATGCACATATAACCAAATTATATTTATTTATATAAAATATCACAAAAGACATTTATAATTCAGTTTAGCACTTTTAAATATAACAATTTATTTAAATTAAGTTGATAATTCTGAGTGTTTCAGAACATTGCTATGCGGTTGCTAAGGTGGTAAGTTGTGAGAAGCTTTTTAGAATGTTGCTGTGCAGTTGCTAAGGTGTTTTGAGTGTTTTTTATGCAGTTGCTAAGGATCAGAATTGAGAACCACTGGTCTAGTCTATTCATATCCCAGCAAACAAGATCAATATTTTTGGGCCTATTTCCTGAAGGAAAAAAGGCCGTATACATTTTAAATGTATATATTTGCCAAAAGTTAAACTTTTACAGGTAGACAACATATACATGGACTAAGAGCAACAAAACTCCAATTTGGATGCCATGGTGTCTTTAACAAAACATAAACTTAAAACCAACCCTATTTACTTTCTTAATACACGTTCCTGTTTGTTTAAAATTACTTGATGCGCATTTTTCCTATTTTTTAAAAATGCTCGTTTTCTTAATCTTTCAACAAAAGTAAACAACTTGCTCCTCGTCTGAAACGACTTTCCTATTCAGCTGACATTATCCCTCCTGCCCCTCCAAACACATGACTCACACGCTTCCTCACTGAGTTTCAATCAGAAATACGTCATGCTATAGAAGTAAATTGAGCTATCAGTGCCAGCATAGTGACTTTAAATTGTCCAAACTAGGTTTTTTTCAGCAGGGGTGTGAGAGAGAAAGAGGGCTTTGAGATGCTTCTGGTGTTTTCCATGGGAAACAGTCACTGCCCCTCGGCCTGGGATTCTCTGTCCTCCGGTGTGAGTCAGCTGGGTTGTGTGGCATCAGTCCCTGTGTAATAAAAAGACTTTCATTACATAGTGCACTCTCATGTCTCGCCCATCACAGACAGGGTCACAAGCCACGGGCATCTTCATTAGACAACTGTCCCTTTCAAAACGTGTTGATCGATGCTTATAAGCAAGCACTGGAGCAGAGCCCAGATCTGAGCAAAGAAAAGCAGCCGACAAACATTTAAAAAGACCTAATCAGCAATAATTACAGAAGATGAGCATGACGATATGATACTTCTCTACCTCTGACTTGTCCTTGGCATAGCTGTTTCTTTTACAAACCTGACTGGCTTGCATTATGTGCTAAAATAATGTAACGCAATTTAGCCTCCCCTGTTCTAATGCCAAGATTGTCCTCGCTTATCAGGGTGATTTATTACTCTAATTTATACGCTCAGCTTGGCTCGGTGTTGAGGACAGCTTATCTGATTGGACATGAGTTTCCTAATGCAGCAGTGTGCTGTCTTTATGGTGACTCTAGTGTATAGATGCCAGGCTGTTGATTGGAAACACTTTTAATAGCTGCAGAGAGAGGAGACTGACTGAATGCACTCTGGTTTGGACATAGCTACACAACTGGTGTTACAATCACAGGGCCAGAAATTCATAAGGGCTTGTGGCAAAAATGACACCAAAATGAACAAAATGCCACACATATTCAAGCTAAAAGGGCAAAAATTGCTCCTGAATAATTAAACTAAATATATTATGGCTGTTGCCGTTAAAATGAAATGTGAGCAGTGTCAAATAGTGGGATCACATTTAGATCTTTGCACGTTACGCTTCTAACCAATCACACACGTTTCTGTTGAGTTTATGAATGCAGGCCAATCAGATGAGTCTAGATTAGTCAGCGCTGGAGTTTTGTTGAGTGCGCGCGTTCACCAAATTCTGACGATGTAAATAAGAAATTAATTTCGCAGCTTCAGTGATTATAATGGTAGTTTTTGCATAACTTGGATTTTTTTCAAATGTTGCTATGCTGTTGTTATGGTCCTTGCATGGTTTTCCTCAGATAAATCCGTTTACTTTGCGAATCGATTAGAGTGGAGATACAGATGAAATACAGATGTAAAACTAGAACTAACATGTTTTTTTTTGTTTTGGATCACTAAAATCACATTAATCACAGTCAGAAACGCATGTGATCACGGCCCAATCCCATTTCTACCCCTTAGCCCTTCCCCTTTCCCCTGTCTGGATTCTCTTTTGGAGGGGGAGGGGGAGGGGGGGTAGGGGTAGGGGTAGGGGTAAGGGGAAGGGCCAGATAGCCCTTCAAACAGATTTTTCAGGACCACACTACAAACGAAGGGGTATGAATCATCTCAGTGTTAACCGACTACAGCGGCAACATGGCTGCCCGAGCGGAAAAACATAAATGTAAGCATTATTGGCATTAATAAAGATTTTAATGAAAAGTAATCATTAGTTTTATGTTACTTTCAATTGTGAGTTCATATTTACGGTCATGCTACTCAAAGAAATGTTTGAAAAAAATCGCTAAAGTTAGCTAAACGTCATATCGTTTGATATGAGAGATGAAATTTGCATGTATGTGTGTCTCTCTTTACAATGAGCAAGTTTAACTTACTTCAAAAACAGATTGTATCCTCTCCTTGCTGGAAAATATAATGTAGTGATTCACTATTAAACTGTTTTGTTGAAACAGATACTATATTATAACGGTATAGTAGTGGTGTCCCAATTCTTAGGGAAATATTTTCACCCCTACCCCTTGACACTGTTTCAAGGGACAAGGGGAAGGGGTATAAAATAGAATTGGGATCACATGTCACAAAAGAGACACCCCTGTGGAGTAGGGGAAAGGGGAAGGGCTAAGGGGTAGAAATGGGATTGGGCCTAATAAGCCTACGTGCGGATGAGTCGCGAAGCACCGCCTACTCACCTGTCAATCAACCAGAGCGCTAAAAAATTAATTTGAAATTTGCCGCGAACATGTGCAGCGTTAACGGAAAATAACCGTCTGAACAAAACATCTGGATAAGCGCATTAGGCTACACAAGACTTAAACATGATTGATATCAGATCATTTGAATCACATCGAAGTTCAATTTACACAGGTAAGACATTAAATATTTCATTTGAAACACCTTGTTTGTGCTTTGATTAAAATTCGCATATATTTGAGCTACAGATATGCGTCTCATCTGTGATCGGATCATAACGTCAGATGTAAACAATGCCGCTATGATTTAGTATCTTTAGCATATTTTAACATCTTTTATTTTACTATGTGGTTTCTAGTGTTCTGGGTCGTTGCTGTGCAGTTGCTAAGGTGTTCTCACTATTTTTAGCATTTGTTTTTAGCATCTTTTATTTTACTACGTGGTTTCTGAAGTGTTCCAAGTCGTTGCTAGGGTGTTATATTTTTAAACAAATCGGCATGAATCTCGTCTAAACCAGAACGATTTCTTGGCATTTTTTCCTGTTTGGTTCTTATATCAGCTTCTATATATCATCAATAACAGAGACATATTTTGAAGTATGCCACAGGAAAGATAAATCACAATCATAACGAGATCCCTTAATTTTTTCTTGGTTGTTTCTCCTAGACCAGGGATGGGCAACTTCGGTCCTGGAGGGCCACTGTCCTGCAGAGTTTAGCTCCAACCCTAATCAAACACACCTGAACCAGCTAATCAAGGTCTTCAAGATCACTAGAAAGCTACAAGCAGGTGTGTTTGATTAGGGTTGGAGCTAAACTCTGCAGGACAGTGGCCCTCCAGGACCGAAGTTGCCCATCCCTGTCCTAGACCTATGACCAGTGTTGGGGGTAACGCATTACAAGTAACGCGAGTTACGTAATAATATGACTTTTTTCAAGTAACTAGTAAGGTAACCCATTACTTTTTAATTTCCAAGAAAATATCTGAGTTACTTTTTTCCCATTTATTGACTGACAGTGCGCTGTGTGAACATGCTGTTACTGTAGTCCTATACTAAATGTGAATGTGCATTAATTCATCCCACTCGCAAAAAAACAAATTTAGTATTCATCAAAATGAATTAAAATATGAATTAGAATATGACGCAAACCTGCAATAATTAAATATGTTAAAAAACAAATACAAATCTATATCTTTATTTTAATTTTTTTCTCAGTTAAGATCTGGCCATAGGTTGGAAATAGATGGTCACTGAGATTCAGAAAGAAAGCATGAAACATTTTCCAAACGCTTAGCCAATGTCCATGTCATTTTCATCAAACACTTTTTAGACATTTCTGGTAATGTCTAATCTAATTGACTGACTTTAATGCGACTTCCAGGAATAAGTCATCTTTACACAATTATTGCATGTTTTTTTCTAAACAATTTCATTTCTATGGAACCTTTCAACCTGATTGCTGTACTATTATTTATTTTATTTTTGTTACACTATACTATTGTGGTGCAAGCTTTTTCTAAATGATCCCGCCCCTAACATTAAAACTGTAGTTGGTCATTTTACGTGTGTTTAGCTCCAACCCTAATCAGACGTTCAAGGTCTTACTAGGTATTCCTGAAACATCTAAGGAGGCGTTGGAGCTAAACTTGGGACACCGGCCAGAATAAGTTTGATGACTGCAGTTGGTCATGTGAGTTTCAGACTTCATGCTAAGGAGGCGTCGGCCATACTGTATGTTTGCTCCATCCCTTATTTGTCCAAATCGTCTGCCACCCCAGAAAGTTAAAGCCAAAGTCTGAGCTCTCACAGACAGATGTAATTATCCACCTACCCAAAAGTAAAACTGTCTTCTGCACATTTATATTTTATGATTGTTCTTAAAATAGCTTTTGCTTGAACAATTTATCAAAGCTGATGTGACTTTATTATAGTTGCAGTTTAACTTTAATGTCTCTGGTCGAGATGAAAATTAAATGTATCTGGTGTTTGAGTAATATTATATCACACACAAGGTCATATATGTATTCAGGAAGGGATTTTGATGGTCAAAAGTATCCCTAAGGTGACTTAGTACAGCTCTCTGGAAGGTTTAATTTAAGTATCAACTTTCTCACATTTCTTGTAAAATTCCTTAGAAAAAACAGACAGAAATGAGTGAAAAGCTGCCATAGAGTAAGAGTATTGTATGTAGAGCTATAAAAGTGATGAGAACTTGAGTTCACATTGAGATCGCTGACTTTTGCACACTTTAATGTTTTGAGAACATCAATTTTTCTTAAGAGAAACATATGAGAAACGAGACTTAAAGGGACAGTTCACCTAAAAATGAAAATTCTGTCATTTTCATGCCACAAAAGATATTTAAAAAAATGTTTGTGTTTTTTGTCAATACACTGAAAGCAAATGGGGTCCAATGTTGTTTGGACCCAAAAGTTCTTCAAAATATCTCCCTTTATGTTCCACAGAGGAAAGAAAGATATACAGGTTTGGAACAACATTTTAAGGTAAACTGTTCCTTTAAGCAAAAGTTTCTCCATTTGCTCTCAATTTAATCTCACTGCTGTCTTGGAGAAGCAAGTGATGTAATAAAGAGATCTCCTTTAGGATTTTAATCCCAACTGGAATTTAAATAAAAATCACTTGTAAATAGTACAGTGTTCTCCTTGAGGCTTTGTTTTACAGCCGATGAAGACATGGTTTCTGAAACCCGAGCGAAGGCACCAAACGGTGGGCGTTCTCTGTAAACACACGTCTATGAAAACATCCGCTATGTTTGGGTGACGCTGTCTGTTATGCACCTACTTCCTGGTTTGTGTAGAGCCCAGCTGTTGTTGCCCTCCCAGCTAGTGGGTGGCCGTCATCGTAAATGATGTCTGAAAATGCCTGTGTTTATTTGACCATCACAAATATTGTACGAGCTTGCCTCATTCAGTCAGGCCTCAAGCCAAGTGGTTTCTAATGAAAACCAGACAGAAGGGCCGGCCTGAAAACGATAAAAAACAATGGTGCAGAGACACATACCCTCCACTAGAGGACAATGACCCTCTACTGCCAAACCGTAACTACTGCTTTCACATCCCAGCAGGCAGGAATCGGTTCCTTTTGTTCTCAGCCACACACACAAAGATCACATCTGCCATTTTAACTTTAACCCCAGAGGAATGTCAGATACGTCAGGGAATAGTGTCAAATTCAAGCTCTTCCAGCTAAATGGCTTAGTTGAACTAGTTGTGTTTCCTAAGCCAGGGGTTTTTCAGAAGTATTAAAGCTCAATGTTTGCATGCTCCAGACATAAAAATCTTGTCTTATTGAGGGGAGGTGTGCTGTTATTTCATTGATCTGAAATATGGTTTTTACTTGATAAAATGGCAAAAAATAGAAGGAGGGATGTGAGCCATATTTCCAACCTAAGCTCATTGGAAAAATATGCCTACAAAATAGATGTTATGTTGCCGCTTGCGTATTTCGCGACACAATCAAAGTGAAATGTTCATCATAGTGGCACCAAAAGCACGTTCAGTTTTCTCCAAATCATGAATGTGAATATGGCAACTCTTTATATTGGTTGTTGTATGTAGGCTAAATTAAATGTCCAGTGAATAGCACTAAAAATGCATTTACTTTTCTGTGAAATCAATGAAAGTGAATCTGATGATGTTTTATTCCGTTAGGTGGTTGCACGTAGATTAAATATTCAGTGAGTGGTGCTAAAACCGCATTCAGTTTTGAACATTATGAAAGTTATGAACGTGAATCTGGCAATGTTTTATTATGCTGTTTGATGAAAATTTCCAATGAGTGAGACTAAAAGCACATTCAGTTTTCTCCAAAACACATGAATGTGAATCTGGCAATGTTAGTCATTACATGTAAATGAAATGTCTGGAGAAAGCATTTTCCGATTAATTTTTTTATTTTTATTTTTTCCTGTGATATCAATAAAAAGTGAATCTGGCAATATTTTATTACGTTGTTTGTTGTAGGTAAATGAAATGTCCAATGAGCAGCACTAAAAGAGCATTCAGTTTTCTCTAAAATACATGAACGTGAATCTGGCGATGTTTTATTACATTGTTTCACATTTTATTATGTTGTATGTAAATGAAGTCTCTGGTGAGAGATGCTAGGTCAATGCTGAATGAATGAATGAGGCATTTATATAGCGCTTTATTGTGTATTGTTGTACACCCAAAGCGCTTTACAATCATATGAGGGGGTCTCTCTTTAACCACCACCAGTGTGCAGCATCCACTTGGATGATGCGACGGCAGCCACAGCACAACAGCGCTCACCACACTCCAGCTACAGGTGGAGAGGAGAGAGAGATAGAGCCAATCAAGTGGATGGGGATTATTGGGAGGCCATGATTGACAAGGGCCAGTGGAGGGAATTTGGCCAGGACACCGGGGTTACACCCCTACTCTTTACGATGAGTGTCATGGGATTATTAATGACCACAGAGAGTCAGGACCTCGGTTTAACGTCTCATCAGAAAGACGGTGCTCTTTTGACAGTATAGTGTCCCCGTCACTATACTGGGGCATTAGGACCCACACAGACCACAGGGTGAGCACACCCTGCTGGCCTCACTAACACCTCTACCAACAGCAACCTAGTTTACCCAGGAGGTCTCCCATCCAGGTACTGACCAGGCTCAACCCTGCTTAGCTTCAGTGGGCAACCGGTCTTGGGCTGCAGGGTGATATGCTGTAATGCTGCCATACCAAATGCTGTATCGCATTTGAAAATAACATACAACCTACTCTAAACCATATACTAAATCCTAGTCAATAGAAGCAAAAGTGCAATTAAAAATGCATTTGCATGGCATTTTCGCTTGCTTCTACAAGTCTTTGAGCATTACTTGTTTTTCACTGGACTCATACCTCATACCAGGTGAGCAAGTTTACTCAGAAAAGACATGCATATAAATCTGTTTATTTGATTCAAACATCAAAATATATTAGTTTACAAATCATGCACTATGGTAAAAAGTGTTTTGAGCTAATAACATTATACAAGGAATTTGGAACTGCACATAAATTAGTCTTTATCAATTGATAATCTGCCCCTGTATTAAATAATTTGTGTGAAAGGGCACAAATGTTGTTAGTGATTTTATTGCCACTAGTATTCCTTTCAGATGGAAACTGCAGTGAATTGTATGAATAGATATCTTTTTCCAGTGAGGTTGCATATTTAGGGATGATAATATCATAGAAACTTGTGGGTGGGCCCTTTTGAGCCTGTAAGCATCCACCCAGAAAACACCCTAGCAACCACAAAGCAATGCCCTGGCAACTGCCGGTTTTGCACAGGCAACCACCTCTCAAGTTGTCTTCAGGACATGTATAAATCTAGTTAATTTAATTGATGGACGTCGTAATATTATCTGCATTTTGTCTACAGCAGTGTAAGATGTGGTTCCAAGAAATCCCAGCCTTGATGTCGCGTGTTTGAACCTTTAACGTGCCTCGACAGCAACCAAAGAAGAACCGATATAATCAGCCGTGGATAGAAGTTTCATTTATAGAATGTTTATCAAACATTCCTGATCGTATCCTGAAATCCTGTGATAAAGCAACAAAGAGCTGCACGGTTGTCCCAAAGTCATGTTTAGCCTCAGATCTGAGATGCGGGAACGGCTTTTGAATCGCACAGCGTTCAACACCATTCCTCTGCCTGTGGGGCGAACAACAAAGCTCGCCGTAATCTGAGGAAACAAATGTAGTGTATTGATACTGTTAGCCTGCGGAACAGATGGAAGACATCTTTCATGACGCATAGCTAGCCTTGTTAACACTGAGTCATTTTGTAGACTGTCTTCATCATAAATGACTCGGTCTCTATTTCTAAGGAAATGATTCAATGCCGGCAAACCCCACCATGCTTTTCTTTTCTAGGAAGTAATAACTAAGAAAAAACACATGGTGATGGTGTCTGTTGTAATAGAGAGTGAGTTTTTTTCTGAAAGGCACATGGATGTGGCACATGTTTCAGAACTTTGGGGAAATAAACCCATCGGAAATTGCTCTTTTAAAGCTTTGAGTCGTCTCAGATGTTTCTCCTGATATGAATTTGAAACAAATTAGATAATAGTTGACAGCATGTATAAAATTAATGTAAATAGCAGCTCATTAAATTGGTATTGGGAGAATTTAATGAGAACTTATCAAATTGAGATTCTAGCTTATATGAGCACAGTTTGAGATGTTTTTGACATCTCTTCTGAAACTCTTTAGGAGACGAGATTTTTCTTAAGAAGCTGAAAAGCAGATATTTCCATTTGCTCTCTATTTAATTTGATTCTAATCTAGGAGAAACAGTTGAGATAATACATAGGCTAAATGTAAAGAAATAAAATAATGAGATAATACACTACTGTTCCAAAGTTTAGGGTCAGTACAATTTTTGATGTAAAAATTAATACTTTATTCAGCAAGGATGCATTAAATTGATCAGAAGTGATAAAGGCATATGTAATGTCACAAAATATAAAAATCCTCAAAAATATGAAGCAGCACAATTGTTTTCAACATTGATAATAATCAGAAATGTTTCTAGCGCAGCAAATCAGCATATTAGAATGATTTCTGAAGGATCATGTAACACTGAAGACTGGAGTAATGATGCTGAAAATTCAGCTTTACACCAAAGGAATAAATTACATTTTAAAATATTTTCACATATAAAACAGCTATTTTAAATTGTAAAAATATTTCACCATACTACTGTTTTTTACTGTACAATTAATCAAATATATGCATCCTTGGTGAGCAGAAGAGACTTCTTTCAAAAATATTTTCAAAATCTTACCCCAAACTTTTGAATGGTAGTGTATAAATACCTGATCATTTGAGTTTAGAAGTGCAGATAAACACATGCATGAACAAACACAGCAAGCACATGCTGACCATTCGTGTAAGGACGTGTAGTGTCCACTTACCCTGAGTTTCGTCACCAAGAAGCATTTGGACAAGTTACTTGGTAAACGATTAAGCATGTGTGCAATGTATCTGTGAGTATGTGTGATGTGCTTATGTATGCTGTCCGCTTTGCTGATGATTGGGTTTCTGTGAAAGCGAGTTTTGTATCCTTACACTATGGTGGAGGAGAGCATCTTATGTTTTCCAGGATAGGGGGGCGTCCTCATCTTCACCTGTCCGTTCTGAGGGTAAGGTGGAGGCCGGTGGGTTTTATTTGAGTTAGTGCACACTGCTGGAGCTACAGGGGGTCTGTGGTTTTCCAGTTGGCTTTTCCTTGCCGTTCGATGCGGTAGGCAGTTTCCATTGGCTGTCCTTTGAGTCCTCTGAGTCTCTGAACTCTGTTTCACAACTCGTTTGCTTTTATCCTCAACAGTAACGGATCGTTGCTCAGGAGGGACTGGACTTATGCAGTTTCTCATTGGCGAAGGACTGTTAATGTGAACTAAATCCACAGTGACAGGGCTGTGAACGAGAGAGGAATTGGAAGTGGACATGTCCTCTTCGCTGTTTGAATTGTGGATCAATGCCACAACACCAGTCCGACTGCTTTTGGTGGCATCTTGGGAGAGTCCATTGGATAGACTTGGTTCATCTTCACCAAGGTCAATATCGGACGTCAGAATGTCGATCTGTTGGACGACCTTCGCAGACAGAAAAAAATACAAATTCTGTCATTATTTACACATCCTAATGTCATTCTAAACTTTATTTCTCTTGCACTAAAGGAGATGCTTTAAACCACCTTTTTGCAAGGCAAAAGTTGTCAATCTCCAAAAAGGAGTCATGACTGAAATTCTTCCTTTCTGCCACTGCATTCTCATATTCAAACATGATGGATCCAAATGTGTCGCACCATGTTGGGCGCCAATGATTTTTGCAATCATATTGAGTTAACCCGAAGCATTTTTTTAAACTGAAATAAAATAAAAAAAAACTGAAACTAAACTAAGGTATGTTTTCATGCTTCCATCCAAACATAATTTCAGTTTTTAATGCACAGTATTATTATAATACTTGAAACCTTAAGAAACCCCTGTTCTTTAAACATGAGGGCAAGATTTTCAGCAAGTAATGAGTGTGATTTGAATGAATGAATATGAATTTTATGGGGGAAAAAGCAGCATGAATATTCTGTATAACATTTTTGTGTTCCACAAAAAAAGAAAGTCATGTGGGTTTAGAACAGCATGATAGTGGGCATATATAGGCCCCATATATATATATATATATATATATATATATTATTACAGTATATTTTAACATTTTTCTTAAAGGTAAACTGTGCAATTTCACTAGCAGCACAACTTGATTAAAAATATAATAACTGCTTTCCAAACAGCTTTCCCAGACACTTCTACCTAAAGCTGTCTGTCATTAATCAACAATAATCCCACCCTTAAACTCTCATCAGAAGTTGACATGTCAAGCCTCTCATATCAATATTTTGAAAGCATCACAGTGTTTCAAACTACCAATGACTGACTAATAGTGACTCTAAACTATGTGCGGGTCTAGTCGACTAGTCGACTAAACGGTACAGCTCCTACTAGTCGACACTGAAAACAATAGTCGATTACACGAGAGTGAAAAAAACATGATGATTTTATCATTCTAATTACCATAATTTTAACGTTACATTTAAAACATTTTAAAGAACATTTAAAATAAAACTTTTGAAAAAGAATACATATCAAAATATTTAAATATATAAATATTTTTAAAAGCGTATCTGGGCGGAAACTATATTTTTACCTCACATGCGTTTTCTTCATGTCAGTTGCGGCGAGCTCAAAATGACCACACGAAAGACCAGCAAGGTGTGGGATTATTTTGAATTAGAAGGAAATGGAAAGGTTTTGTGTAAACTGTGTAATGTCAAATTGGCTTACAATAACTTTACTGGAGCTATGCGTAATCATATTCAATACAGGCATGTATGCGTTAGCTTGGAGTCTAGCCAAAGCCAAATGTCAATCATGTCATACACTACAACCTGCCACTGCGGTCCGCGATCCTATCCGCGCCGTCTATTCCTCTAAACGAAGACCCACTTCGGTGGTGCTGCGGGATTTCCAGGCTCTTTTCGAAACTGTCTGCTTGCTTGCAGTTATCTCTCTGCTTGCCTGTGACTTCAGTTCCTGCCGAGCGCGGTTTTTTTTCAAGTGCAGAATCGCCTCTTGTCCCGTCTTTCGCCAGACCACGTTAACATGTTAAATTCACTGAACAAATGCGCACGGTCTGAGTAAGTAAAACGAGTTTTGTTTTGTTTTTAGACAATATAGCCAACATGAAGTACATTTTTAAAAGCCGTTTTAATGCTATTCCTTGATAAACTTTCCTATTGTTTTATTACTTTTGTTTTAATGTGTTTTAATATGTTGGCTAACGTTATATGAAAATGAAGAATTCTGTCAGTCTATTGATTGATTTTCCATTTCTGCATTGCTCCAGCCGATCTGAATAAATAAGCTACGCACTGGTTTATGAAGAGTGTATGCTCTTCCTTTTTTTTCTGTTTAACGACCACCTAAAATTAATTGATGATAACGCGAGGCAAGCATACGGCATAATCGTGACCTATTTTTAGCAGAATTCATTGAGGGATTTGACAGTGTGATTCAAAGATTAAGTATTTCAACTGTATGCTGTTATATAGACACACGCACAGTTTTTTTTTTCTTTTGCCATTTTTGGGGGGTTTCTAGCTTTTAGACTAGTCGGATACAAAACTTTAGTTTAAACGACAGTCAAATTAGTCGTAGTGCACATCCCTACTCTAAACATTAAACTGACCCACCAAAAACTATTTGAATGCTGAAAAGTTTTTTCTAAACCCATCCTCACAGGTCATCATCAGGTTGATATAGCATAAAAATTAATTTTTTGGCTTCCTTCACTGTGATGCATTTATCTACTGACTTTATTTCCTGCTGCAGTCATTTACATCTAATGGGAGTCTTGATGCATCCATTAAAACATATCTAAATAATTCAATTAATGTCTTACGTCCTGCACAGTCCATTATTGCTAATGTCAGTCTGTTCATATTGAGCTATCTTTAGGTATTGATTTTAAGATTCTGTTCTCTTATAACAAGCCTTTGTGATGGACTTAAGGACCGGTTCCTTCCCTTCTCTTCACAATAAAGCTTCCAATGGAGTGTTTCCAGCTCTGAATATAATTGACAGTGCGTTTCTGGCAGATGTGTATTTTGGTTTCTGAAGGCTTTCAGATGATGTTTTCAGAATAGATTCATCACAAAGATGTTTGCTAAGAACACACAGATATTATATTTCCACTGGCTAAACAGAATGAAAGTTTTGATCTTATCCAGTCTCTGTGCTTATTAAAATCCCATCTCAAATATGCTGAACCCCAAATCAGTGACAAATCTCATTATATGAATGTTTACTATATATGAATGCATGAAGAGAAATAGTAGTCTGTCAGTCACAGCGTTTCATTTGGCCGATTTTCGTTCCAAACCAGTATGACTTCTGTGAAACAAGATATTCTGAGAAATGTCTCAGATTTTTGTACATACTGCATAAGTCAGTGGGGTCCAATCAATGTTGCTTGAGTACCAACTTTACTCAATGTCTTCTTTTATATTCCACAGAAGAAACACAGTCATGCAGGTTTAGAATGACATGAGGGTGAGTAAATGAAAGAGATTTGATTTATTTATTTATTTTAAATTTATATATTGATTGAATGAAGTATTCCTTTAAGAAAAGTAGTTTTTTAGTCAGTGTGTGATTTTTTTTTTTTGACCGCATTTATGAGTAAATGATGACAAGACGTTTCATTTTTGGGTGAACTATCCTTTTAGGAAAAGTAATCAAATTTTTACATATTTTTTTTCATGCATTCATGAGTAAATGACTGAATTTTCATTTTTGGGTAAACTATTCCTTTTTATTCCCAAAATAGTAAAAATTTCTGTGCTTTCCTCATGCATTCATGAGTAAATGATGACCATATTTTCATTTTTGGGTGAACTATCCCTTTAAGGTTTTTTTTTATGCATTCAAGAATAAATGATAGCAGAATTTCCATTTCAGGGTGAACTATGCCTGAAAACTATCCCTTAGAAAAATAACCTTTCTGAATTTTCTTCATGCATTCATGAGTAAATTGTGACACAATTGTAATTTTTGAATCAAGAAAAATCATCAAATATCTGTTTTCTTCATGTGTAAATGATGACATACTTTTTTCAATTTCAGGGTAAACTATCATTTTAAGAAAAAACATTCAAATTTCTAAGTTTTTTTATGCATGCAAGAGTAAATGATAACAGAATTTTCAGTAAAGTATCCCTTTAAGAAAGTCAAATTTCTGTGCTTTCACCATGCATTCATGAGGAAATAATGACAGAATTTTCATTTTGGCTGGACTATCCCTTTAAAACTTTCAATTTTTTATCTTGCAACATTACTCCCTCTTATTTATTATTCTATCCTCACCTCTTTCATCTCCAACTGGACCTGTTTGAGACCACCCAGCACTTCCTCGAGCTCCGTGACCACTTGTTTGATCTGTTCCCGTACTGTTCCCTGGGTCTTCCTCTGCTTGCCATGTTTCTCCAGACCCGTGTCCCCCCAAGACGTCCTTACTTCCCGCTGCAGTCCGTTCACCTGCAGCCCATTCCCGAGTGCCCTGGAGCGGCCCAACTTGCTGGAGGGCACCTCGGTTGGGAAAAAACCAGCCTGATTAGAGTTCGGCCCATTACAGTGTGATTGTCTGCCTGTCTCGGGTCTCTCCTCGTGATGCCGGAACGACACCCGTCTCCTCTCGCAATGTCCGTTATATTCAGGCTGATGAATGTTGTCCCAATCCTGAACGTAGGATGAGTAGCACCGGTGACCTCTGACCTTCAAAACATGGTCGCCGTTGAAGGGATGCAACAGCTCCGGGTAATACCATCGCTGGACGCATCCGCACTCCCTCCGGATCTCCCGAACGCACCCCGAGTCCCACCTGTAGCACGGATGCCGGTGCTCCTCGGCGTAAACCGGAGATGCTCCAGTCCTCTCCGCTCGCTCCATCCCCAACTCTTTTGGGAACGGGGCTACTCCGGACTCCATGTGCAGACATGATCCGTCTGCGGGGCCCGGCGCGCGTCGCAAGCAAAGTTGGCAGTAAAGCGTCGGGAATCTCAAATTCTCCGAGTGCATTCCAGTCCGAAAGCCGACTTAGAAAACAACTGGTTCTCTCTCCACCCAGGCCATCCACAGCGTCTGTTTTTCTCATCTGCGTCTCCTCTCGTTCACTGCGTTTGTCTCTCTCTCTCCCGCTCTAACTTTTCGCTCACCTCCCCCTTCCTTCCTTCCTTCCTTCCTCCTTTTTCTAACTTACTCTTGTTTTCCCACTTTTCCCTCTCATTGCCCTTTCTCCAACGGTGGGCCTCTTTTCTTTCCCTCCCTTTTTTTTTCTCCAACTCTGAAGTCTTACTTCAGCGTTTTACCTCTTTCTTCACCTCCCCACTGCGTAAAAATTCCCCAGCTCACCCGTTCCCAAACTCCAAACACTTCCTTCCTACACCTTCCCCGTCTCTCTCCTGGGGTTGGGGCTCGTAAAGCGTTGACAGACGCAGCGGCTCCCGATCTTTCCCTCAGATCTTGCCACTCGGCAATTAAACACAGCCAGGATTCCACGCCGCCTGAGACAGGGTGGAGAGAGAGAGAGAGAGAGAGAGAGAGAGAGAGAGACAGAGACAGGAGGAGGTGGGGTTTTGGACGTTGCTGAAGCAGACAGGATCTAACATGAGCCAGATACTGAGAGAGAGAGGTGGGGAGGGGAATGAGAAAGAGAGAGAGTGAGACAATCGGCCCCAGAAAAGGGGATTTTCGGCATAACTCGATTCCCACAAGCCCACGTGAGTTGTAGAAATAAGTGCGCGTTTACCATCCCGTTTGTTTATGTGAGTCAGCTGAGATACTGGCACTGTTTGTCATGATTCACATCTTGTGACACGTTTAATGAACAACACAGTGAACGCTGTTTACAGCTCGCTCGCATTTTGCATAATTACACTCGTTTATTTGGAGGTAAACACTTTCGGTTTTAGTTTTCCACTGGAAAGAGGAACCGCAAATGACACCTCCTTTATTATGGTCGTTCTCACAGGCGGCAACTGAGAGAAAACAGAGAGTTTGGTCGGCGTCTCCTGCTACTCAGATGTTTGTCCTGAGAGAAAAATCCCACATGTGTCTCCTCGAGAGGTTTAAGAGAGATCTCAAGAAATGACTCAAACTGTGCTGAAACGCACACAACCAAAAGCATTGGTGATGTTTGTTTGTAAGGATTTGTGTCATGACAAGTTGAATGCAGGGTTATTATATTTAACTAAAACTATTTAAAATATTGTTACTTGAAATAAAATAAATGTTAAGTAAAATTAAATATACTCATTTAGAACTTACTTCATTTCAGCTAGATGCCAAGGCATTTCTTATTTTTATTTAGTAATTTTTTATTTTTTATATTTTCTTAATTTCAACCTAATATACTAAAATAGAAAAAAATAAAAACTCATGACGAAATTCAAAACTAAATTTAAAAAAAATTCAAATTAAAATGATAAAGGAAAATAAAAAATACATATAAAATAAAATATATAATAATAATAATATAATTTATATATTAAAAATAATATAAAAATAAAAACATTAAAAATGTTAATAAAAACAAAGTAACACTTGTTGAATGAACATCACTCCACACTCTGCATTTATAGACTTGTTTTCGTCAGTATATGTGTATATATAATATATGTGGGCCATTCTACAGAATTGGTGCAAACTGCTGTCCCACAACCAAAAAACACATGTAAAAAGCATTTATGTGTTCAAATCTTAGGGTGTGTTCACACGTAGTTCGGTTCATTTTTTCGGTTCCAAAAAGGAAAATGATACATTTGGTCCTGGTCCGCTTAGTGTTCACATTGGCATTTTTGACAGCAAACCTAAAGATACCGAACCTAAAGGCATGGTGATAGGTTCACAACCTGATTGGTCGGGTTGAATGACGTATTTCGTGACAGAACTTACCAAACACCCCAAACAAAAGGAGTGTTTGACTTAAAGCGGCGATGTGGGTGTATGATATCAAAGCACCCATTAACCGACCGGTCTGCTCAGCGCCTCTTTAAGTCGAACACACGGAATGCCGTCTGCTAAGCTCGCTCATTGTTGCGTGTACATATAATTTTATCACCTGCAAACTCACAAATAGCTCATAAAAGGCACTTTACCTCATCGTTGCTCCACGTTTGCACTCTGCTCATTTTGTTTTGTTACACCGCTCGTTCCGTGTCGTCAAATCATGTCGCATAGCGTGATATTTCATTCGAACTAGGCTTGCTGCGATAGACGGTGTTGGCGGTGATACGTTGCCACCGGTTGCCACTTGCCCACCGCGGCACCGTCCCTCACCGTAATTGTTTTTTTATATAGTAATAAAAATCATTTAATTCAGTTAGAGAACAGACACTACAATTAAAACTGAACGCGGCAGCTCAATGCAGTGCACCGAATGAACGACAGTCGCGCATCACAGATCAGATTGCATTTATCACGTGAGGAGAGTGAGTCGAGCTGACAGACAAGAAGAGTGAGGTGAGACAGACAAGAAGAGTGAGGTGAGACAGACAAGAAGAGTGAGGTGAGACAGACGATGGCAGAAGAGTTTCAAAACCAAATGTAAAAGCACCTGTTTTAAAAAATATTTTGGGTTTTGAAAAGCCTGTTGACCTGCCATTTATCTAAGGTGATATTGGAACTTTTTTTAACATTCGTTTCTCATTTATTTGTTTCCACAGTATTTGCTGATTTTTATTTTATTTAAACTGTAATTTTTTCCCATTATTTTACATAAAGGTGTATGCAGTCCGAGCCTCCAAACTTTCTTAATCGTTTAGCTAATAAACGTTCTACGTTTTATAATTAGGCCTATTTGTTCCTCAGTCTTTACTGATTTTCAGTTTTGTATACCTATTTAAAATTTGCAAGTTATTTTATATTAGGCATAGGCCTATAGCATGGTGTATTTTTATTCGTTTTGTTAATAAAAGTTATACAGGTGCATCTCAATAAATTGGAATGTCGTGGAAAAGTTCAATTCGTTGAAAACTCAAATTGTGAAACTCGTGTATTAAATAAATTCAATGCACACAGACTGAAGTAGTTTAAGTCTTTGGTTCTTTTAATTGTGATGATTTAGGCTCACATTTAACAAAAACCCATCAATTCACTATCTCAACAAATTAGAATACTTCATAAGACCAATAAAAAAATCATTTTTAGTGAATTGTTGGCCTTCTGGAAAGTATGTTCATTTACTGTAGTGTATACTACTCAATACTTGGTAGGGGCTCCTTTTGCTTTAATTACTGCCTCAATTCGGCGTGGCATGGAGGTGATCAGTTTGTGGCACTGCTGAGGTGGTATGGAAGCCCAGGTTTCTTTGACAGTGGCCTTCAGCTCATCTGCATTGTTGGGTCTGGTGTCTCTCATCTTCCTCTTGACAATACCCCATAGATTCTCTATGGGGTTCAGGTCAGGCGAGTTTGCTGGCCAATCAAGCACAGTAACACCATGGTCATTGAACCAGCTTTTGGTACCTTTGGCAGTGTGGGCAGGTGCCAAGTCCTGCTGGAAAATGAAATCAGCATCTCAATAAAGCTTGTCAGCAGAAGGAAGCATGAAGTGCTCTAAAATTTCCTGGTAGATGGCTGCGTTGACTGTGGACTTCAGAAAACACAGTGGACCAACACCAGCAGATGACATGGCAGCCCAAATCATCATTGACTGTGGAAACTTCACACTGGACTTCAAGCAACATGGATTCTGTGCCTCTCCACTCTTCCTCCAGACTCTGGGACCTTGATTTACAAATGAAAGGCAAAATGTACTTTCATCTGAAAAGAGGACTTTGGACCACTGAGGAACAGTCCAGTTCTTTTTCTCCACAGCCCAGGTAAGATGCCTCTGACGTTGTCTCTGGTTCAGAAGTGGCTTGGTAGCCCTTTTCCTAAAGACGTCTGAGCGTGGTGACTCTTGATGCACTGACTCCAGCTTCAATCCACTCCTTGTGAAGCTCTCACAAGTGTTTGAATCAGCTTTGCTTGACAGTATTCTCAAGATTGCGGTCATCCCTGTTGCTTGTGCACCTTTTCCTACCCAAATTCTTCCTTCCAGTCAACTTTGCATTTAATATGCTTTGATACAGCACTCTGTAAACAGCCAGACCTTTCAGTAATGACCCTCTGTGACTTACCCTCTTTGTGGAGGGCGTCAGTGTTCGTCTTCTGGATCATTGCCAAGTCAGCAGTCTTCTCCATTATTGTTAGATTCATACATTAGAGATACCCGGAATTTATACTGTAGGGATGGTCATTAATTGAAACTCAAATGTAAATATTCTAATATTTTGAGAATACACACAAGGTTCATAAAACCTTGTCAGCCGCACCAGAATGATACGTCTTCTACGTTTGTTTATGCTTTGATTTGAATGAAAACAGCGCATCCGTGCGGCACGGCTGACACACAAGAGCGTACGCTTCTTGCGTCCAGCGGATATTCTCCAAAATGGCGCTACGCTGAAGCAGAGGAGACGAATTGTTGAATAAAGTCGTGGGTTTGTTTTCTTTGCGCAGAAAAAGTATTCTCGTCGCTTCATTAAATTCAGATTGAACCACTGATGGCAGATGGACTATTCTGACGATGCTTTTCATACTTTTATGGACCTTGACAGTCCAATTTACTATGCAGTCAATGGGACAGTCACAAGCCTCCTGGTTTTCATCCAAAATATCTTAAATTCTGTTCTGAAGATGAACAAAGCTTTTATGGGTTTGGAACGACATGGGGGTAAGTGATTAATGACAAAATTTTCATTTTGGGAACACCACTACCGAACACCTTTTTTCTGCAATTAAGCACACTTTTTTGGGAGTCATTCCATACATTTAGTTTTTATATGTATAACACTGTTCATAACTGTGCTAGCTAACCATGTGCTGATTAGCATCTTTGAGGTAGGTTCAAAAGAATCTAAAATTGTCACTATCGAAACCTTTTTGACATCTTTGTTTTTTGAGGTGTTATCCGATTAAGTTGTCACTACTGAAACATGTCATCATTGTTTCGGTAATGACAAAAGAGAACACACTATCCTCAAATTTGGGGGAAATAAACAAAATTTTTGTACAGTTATGCAATTCTTTTTTTATTTTAGTATGTTTTAGTAGTGTTTTAGGATGCAATCTAAAATTCTGTGGTTGCTACCAAAGCATTACTGTCACTGTGTGAAAGTGTGAAAATGTGCTGTCACTACCGAAACATGGGATGTTTTGTCAAAAATAAAGTATACTGAATTATCAACTAAGGGTGCTTTCACACTTGGTTCTATTGCCTGGTCCGAACCAGAGTTCGATTGGCCCCCTCCCCCTGCCCCCGCTGGACTGCGTTCATATTATTTTATTTGGGTCCGAACCGTGGTTTGTTTGCATCATCAAGCCAGCAGCTGTTTACCCTGTTGCTTAGTAACGACGGCGCGGGAGAATGCGGCAAAATGCAAAAGATTGCTCTCTGCACTTTTATATATTAACGTTTTTGAACCGTTTGTTTTGTTTACAAAGCTTCAGTACATAAAGCACTTACATCTGTCTTGCCAATCTACTGCAAATGCTCTAAAGAACGCTGAAGGCGAACAGAAATGAGACATACAGCTTGCAGCGCGTCAGGAAAGTGAGTGAAACACACAAACACACATTTTTATCAAATAATACGCCATTAATAGCGGTTCACTTCTGTGATTTGGTACGATTGCATTCACATCAGCAGCGAACCGTACCGGACTTGAACCGAACCCCAGACCACCCTTTTTAAGCGGACTCGGGTACGGTTCGCGGGTGCGCACCCGAGGTCGGATGACGGCGTTCACATCCAAACGAACCGAACTCTGACGTCAAACGAACCCGGGTGCGCACCAAAAGTGCTAGTGTGAAAGCACCCTAAGATGTCATGATAGTTTTTGGTTCAATGTATATTCAAATTAATGAATCCTTATCTTTGAACTCAGTATGATCAACTCTTTGCCTATTACAAAGAAAAATTGGATTCAAAATACAACAAATCCCATAAATTGCACTTGAAATATTGTTAAACATTTAATTATGGATTTACCTCTGAAAAATTTTTAATAAAATCTAAAAAAATCTATTTACAATCTAGATGCAAACAAAATCTTAATAGGTCAATATAAGCTTCCGCTTCCGGCGCTGCTGTGTTCAGTCGACGTTAAAGGATGGCTCCGCTCAATTTGTGTTTTTATATACTCTTTTACGTATTTTTACTTTCTCTTTTTACACGATTAACGTCTGCACTATTTATCTATGACAAAAGAACACTTTTGGACATCGGACACCGCTGCACTAACCTGCTTCAGAACACTTTACCCACGGATCCAGCGTGGCCGTTGGAGATTCTTCGGAACGCCGAGTTCAACAAAGGCCACCCGAATAATCCCAGAAGGCGAAAGAAACACCGCGGGCGACGCGCTGGAATTCGTGACAGACTGAGAAACAAAGCTCACAGCCCCCCTCTCCCCAGTATTCTGCTCGCAAATGTCCAATCCTTGGAAAATAAGATGGACGATCTTAGAGCCAGGATTAGTTTCCAACGTGACATTAGAGACTGTAACATCCTTTGTTTGTCTGAAACATGGCTCACTCCCTCGATCACGGACACCGCTGTAACACCGTCTGATAACTTTGCTGTTTTACGGATGGACAGAACAGCTGAGGCCGGAAAAATCAAGGGGGGTGGAGTGTGTTTCATGATTAACAAGAAATGGTGCGACCCCAGGAATATCTCCATTCTGTCGCGTTCCTGCTCGCCTCATCTGGAACATCTATCCATTATCTGCCGCCCATTCTATTTACCCCGCGAGTTCTCCGCGGTCATCGCTACTGCCGTTTACATTCCACCTCAGGCAGACACGAGCTTGGCTTTGTCCAAACTCCACGAGGAGCTAAGCGGCTACATCAACAAACACCCGGACGCTGCCTCTATCATCGCTGGGGACTTTAACAAAGCCAACCTCAGGAAAGTAATGCCGAACTTCCATCAGCATGTATCCTGTCCAACCAGAGGACCGAATACACTGGATCATTGCTACACTCAGTTCAAGAATGCCTATAAAGCTCGTTCCCAGCCAGCCTTCGGTAAGTCTGATCACGCGGCCATTTTCCTCACACCGGAATATAAACAAAGGATCGTTCAGGAATCCCCGGGGGTGAGGGAAGTGACGCGCTGGTCCTCCCATTCTGAAGCTATGCTGCAGGCGTCTCTTGATGACGTCGACTGGGACATGTTCCGGGCGAGTTCAGCTGACGTCAGCGAGTTCACGGATGTAGCATTAAGCTTTGTTTACATGCTAACCGAACAAGCCACTGAAACGGTAACAATAAGGACATTCTCTAATCAGAAACCGTGGGTGGACAGAACGGTGCGGGCTGCGGTTAACCAACGCACTGCCGCATACAACGCCGGTCTTCTGTCAGGAAACATGAGCGTTTACAAATCATCATGTTATGCTCTCCGACGGGCAGTTAGAGCTGCTAAACTCCGATACAGAGAGAGAATTGAGTCACACTTTCAGCTCAATGACTCTCGACGCATGTGGCAGGGACTGAAGACCATCTGTTCCTCTGGAAATAACCCCTCCGCCGAGGTGAGAGCAGATCCATTGCTGGCCGAAGAGCTAAACATCTTCTACGGCCGCTTCGATCGCAACGGCGGTGCGACTCTGCCGATCAGCGCCTCAGGAAGCAGCAGACAGAGCAGCGATGTTGATCGTGTTATCACCGTGACGGAGGACGAGGTCCGGAGAGAATTAAGGAGAGTAAACATCAGAAAAGCCGCCGGACCTGATGGGATTACTGGTCGCGTTCTGAGATCGTGTGCCGATCAGCTTGCTGGTTTGTTTACTTCCATCTTTAACGAGTCCCTTGCTACCTCTGTGATTCCCACCTCATTCAAGAAATCTGTCATCATCCCTGTGCCTAAGAACAGTAAACCCTCTTGCCTGAATGACTATCGTCCAGTTGCCCTCACATCAACAGTCATGAAGGTTTTTGAGAGACTTTTAAAGAAACACATATGCTCCTCCATCCCTGCTACCTTGGACCCTCTTCAGTTTGCCTATCGCCCAAATAGGTCTACTGATGATGCCATCTCTCAGGTACTGCACTCTTCCCTCACTCATATTGACAGCAAAAATGGCAACTATGTCAGACTTCTATTCATTGACTATAGCTCAGCTTTCAACACTATAGTCCCCTCCAAGCTAGCTGTCAAACTCTCAGACCTCGGCTTAAACACTCCACTCTGTGACTGGATCCAGGACTTCCTCACCGGCAGACCACAAGTGGTGAAAATGGGCCAGTTCACCTCCAACTCCATCACCCTGAACGTAGGAGCCCCGCAGGGCTGCGTTCTGAGTCCCCTGCTCTACTCTCTCTACACACACGACTGTGTGTCCTCTCACAGCTCCACTTCTATTGTCAAATTTGCTGATGATACTGTGGTTCTGGGCCTCATTTCCAACAATGATGAGACCGCATACTTGGGTGAGGTAGAGAGACTAACATCATGGTGCCAGGACAACTGTCTCTCTCTGAACGTGAGCAAAACTAAAGAGCTGATTGTAGACTTCAGGAAGAGACAGCAGCGGCCCTACACTCCTCTTATGATCAGTGGGACCCCTGTGGAGAGAGTAAGCAGCTTCAAGTACCTCGGTGTAAACATCTCCGAGGACCTGACTTGGACTGCACACATTCAAACACAGGTCAAGAAAGCCAGGCAAAGACTGTACCATCTGCGACAGCTGAGGAAATTCAGGGTCTCACCAGCAATCCTGAAAACTTTCTATTCAGGGGCCATAGAAAGTGTATTGACTCAGTGCATCTCAGTGTGGTATAGTAACGCCACAAATCAGGACTGCAAGGCCCTGCAGAGAGTTGTGCGCTTAGCTGAGCGCATCTCTGGGTCTGCCCTCCCCTCTCTGCAGGACATCTACCTCAAACGCTGCAGAAGCAGAGCTGCAAAAATAATCAAGGACTCAAATCACCCCGGTAACCGTCTTTTCATCACACTTCCTTCGGGCAAGCGCTTCAGAAGTGTGATGGCAAAAACTGAGAGACTGAGAAGGAGCTTCTACCCTCAGATCATCAGGCTCCTAAACTCAGTCTCATAAACATCTACAGGACTCATTTAATTAACTGCGACACCCATCATTCTCCATCATCCGCATTGCTGCTATGTGTACATACCCGGTACAACCTGTTTGCACATTCATCTTGCACATCCCTGGTTATATTAATATTTATTAAACCCTCAGTTGACTGTATTGCACATTTTAGTTCATTGCACATTTTACTCCTTATTTTATTTCTTGTTTGTACTATTATTATTATTATTATTACTTTTATTTTTATCTTATTCCTACCTATATTTATAGACATGCTCCTGTGTTATGTATAATCTTTTATTTTTTATTTTTATTTTTTGCACTGTCCATTGAGCGGACCCGTCCTGATCTACATTTCACTACTGATTATACCCTGTATGATTGTGTATGTGACAAATAAACAAGAACCCTTGAACCCCCCTTGATAACCCTTCTAATTAAATTATTATTACTGTGTATCGGTAGTGACAAATTTAAGGAAAGGACAAATATTTCAAAACTTTCTGAAAATACAATATGAGAATGAAGTTAGGGTTAGTGATCAGGAAAAAAAAGAAAAACCTAATACAAAACATCAGTGTGTAACTCGTCTAAAGGATCTGACCTGCTCTCCACATTAAGGTTTTAAAAAAGGGAAACATCTGAGGACAAGTTTAGAAAATGAAATGTGAGTTATGAAACAACAGCACTAGATCTGAGAAATGAGATTTTCCTCTGTTCGTGTGAGAGCAGGTATCAGTTCTCCTCAGAAATGAGCAGATTCCTTTTTGCTGACGTTGGTTTGGAGACAATAAACTGTGAAAGCCGCAGAGATGAACCCAACCGCTGCGCGTCAGCATTTATTCACATTCCTGGACCGTGTCACGTTCATTGTCTAAACATGAAAAAGCTCAGTATGAAATCTATCAAAAATCAATCAGATTCACTGCAAGCCCCAGTCAAAATGTGCTCAGGACTCCTATTGGAGATTAATCATCATTTTTTACAAACCTTACAGGAATTTCCAGCATAACCCAAAACTAAAGATATCTTATAGAAATTAAAATCTGCTGTAGGACATCAGAATGCATTTTGAAAGCAGTTCTTTCAACTCCACATGTGATTTATTTCAACTGTCGAGTAGCAGGACATGTTTCCAATACAGTACAACAGAAATCTGACAAAACATATCCAACAGGACTCCAAGATGAAAAACATCCTCCAGGCCGCAGGATCTCATTTGATCCCATTACGATCATTTTAAATGGTGTCCGAGGTTGAATTCTGATAGGAATCCTGTGCACATTGCTTTAAGAGCCCTGTAGGGAAGTCAGGGTGCTTGTAGAAACACTTATCAGACCTGACAGATTTGTGTGTGGGGGGGGGTAGCTTTCACCATTATTGTGTGGATAAAGTTTCTAAAAATATACCTAAAACAACAACAAAACCTGAAAAAAAATCTCTTTAAAAAGACTCATAAAGGGGCCAAATAACATCTTAAACAAACAGAAATTAAAGTACTTTCATTACAGTGTTATTATTGAGATATTATTTTTGTTTACGAATTTGGTTAATATTTTAATTAGGTTTTATTTTTGAATTTATTGTTAATTTGTTAAAATGTTTGTTATTTTGTTGTTTTTTTAATTCTAAAAAAAAAAAGTAAATGTATAGTTTTTATTCATTTTTGGGTTTAGTTTATTTTAGTGCATCAACGTGAACTAAATGAAAATGAGAAATTAAGTTCAATTTTTAAATTTGATTTCAGTTAACATTTATTTTATAAGTAACAAAAGTGTTTTTAATGGTTTTTGATAACTAATTTTAGTTATCATTTATTTTATTGTTTTTAAGTAAAAATAGAATTAGGTTTAGTTAACTATAATAAATGAAATATTATTTTTTTTTTTTTATAAAATACACATTTTCACTGATGATGGTTTTGAGACGAGAGGTTTTTCTTTTAGTTGTAGTTAACTAGTTTTAGTTCTAGTTTTAATTTATTGTTCTATAAGTAGCAAAAATGTTTTTGTTTAAACGTGTTATATAGTTTTAGAATTAGTTTTAGTTAACTATAATAAATATTATTTTTTTCTTTTTTGCTGACATTGGTTTGGGGGAAATAAGTTTTTCTAGTTTTAGGTAACTAGTTTAAGTTACAGTAACTATAATAACCCTGTTTCATTATTCACGATGACTTTACTTCTCATGTTAAACAAATAAAAATAAAATCTCTATATAGCAAAGTGTTCTTCATGTTGTTTTTCTACAGAAGTATTTAGCTGCATGTCAAGGGTGTGAAGACACCATCAAAGTTTCATAATATAGTGGTGTTCTTCAGAAGTCATATGATTTATTTGTGAGGAACAGACCCAAACTTAAGCTCAATATTTGTCATTTTGACATCAAACGTCATTGGTTTTGAACTAAAAGCGATTTGACCGCTACTTTCATGGGGCTTTTTTTCTTTTTTGAAGCATCACCATCCGCTTTCAGTCTCTGCTATAAAATCTCGCTCTATTTATAAAAGAGTGATTTTAAGTTTGAAATGATGGGTTTTCAAATCCTAAAATGCTAAAAGGTGTATTTTCTCTGACTGTATGTAAACCAAAGTGAGCTGTTATTAATAAGAATCTTCCCAGTACTTTATAAATGCAAGCTTGTCTGTTTGTGTTTGGAAAGCAGCGCCGTCTGCATCTAAAAGGTTCCCCTGAAGGCTTTTCTTGCATCATGTAGCTTTGCATCTTCTGCATGACTGAACTATAATCAAACTCTAATCCAAAAATGTGCTTTTTCCTGTCATATTTCCTTTCTAGCTAAATTAAAAGCATTTCCCAACACAAAAGAGCATGTATAATTTATGTGTGGTTATGACGTCGCGGTGACCATTCTTTCACCTTGAGGTCTGAATGAGAATGAATCCGCTGGCTTTCTGTCCAGGCTTTTGTCAGACTCTCTTCACATACTCAGAATTAGTTCTGCGTATGTGGCTATTTTTGATCAGCCATTATGATTTCTTGAGTGTTACTGTTATTTTCACAGAATTATGTTCCTATGGAAACCGTCTTTTGGGTTAAATAATAAGAGATGAGTGTTATGCAGTGTCCATATTTTCCTCTTTTTGTTTGTTCGTTCATCAAGAAGTCTTAAAGAAAAGATGTGTGTGCGTATACATACACATATACACACACACACACACATGTATAACATAAAACAAGTGATCAATATTATTCATTTATTTTCATCAATTTGATTATCTTCATATTATCATTTTATTATTATTATTAATAATACTATTAATATTATAAGTAATATTAATGTTATATTTGTGTGTGTGTAACAGTAATATAACAATAACAAACATAATGATAATATTGATCACGGTGTGTGTGTGTGTGTGTGTGTGTGCGGGTTTATGTGGTTTATGAGGACACAAATTTGTATAATAACATGGGTATGACAGAGGTATTACAATTTGAAGGTGGTTTATGAGGACACTGCCTATGTCCCCGTAATTCAAAAGGCTTAAAAAACATACTAAATGGTGTTTTTTTGAAAATCTAAAGATGCACACAGTCTCCTGTGAGGGCTAAGTTTAGGTATAGGGTTGGTGTAGGGTAATAGCACACACAGTTTGTTCAGTATAAAAACCATTACGCCTATGGAGAGTCCCCGTAAACCACAAAAACCAACATGAGTGTGTGTGTGTGTGTGTGTGTGTGTGTGTGTGTGTGTGTGTGTGTGTGTGTGTGTGTGTGTGTTGTGTGTGTGTGTGTGTGTGTGTGTGTGTGTGTGTGTGTGTGTGTGTGTGTGTGTGTGTGTGTGGGCGGGTTTATGTGGTTTATGAGGACACAAATTTGTATAATAACATGGGTATGACAGAGGTATTACAATTTGAAGGTGGTTTATGAGGACACTGCCTATGTCCCCATAATTCAAAAGGCTTAAAAAACATACTAAATGGTGTTTTTTTGAAAATCTATAAATGCACACAATCTCCTGTGAGGGCTAAGTTTAGGTGTAGGGTTGGAGTAGGGCAATAGCACACACAGTTTGTTCAGTATAAAAACCATTACGCCTATGGAGAGTCCCCGTAAACCACAAAAACCAACATGTGTGTGTGTGTGTGTGTGTGTGTGTGTGTAAACAAGTGATAAATATCTACTATCATTATTATATATGGTAAATATTAGAGTGGTATTCATTCCTGTATTTTCTTATATATTCCAATAATACTATCTTCATCATCATTATATTATTATTATTTATTAATACTATTAATTTGATAAATAATATTAATGTTATTAACATATTTATGTGAAATGTATATATATTATATTATATATCATCATTCATATTGTTCATAATTATTTACAATTGCGCGTGTGTCCATACTGTATATATATTTATGGACAAAAGTATGGTATAATTAAGGATCTTTTAATATTTTATTTCCTCAGAAATAAAGTAAATATTATTACAATTTCAAATAGCTGTTTTCTATGTGAATATCTGTTAAACTGTAATTTATTTCTGTGATGCGCAGCTGAATTTTCAGCATCATTACTCCAGTCTTCAGAGTCACATGATCTTCAGAAATCATTCTAATATGCTGATTTGCTGCTCAAGAAACATTTCTGATTATTAACAATGTTGAAAACACTTGTGCTGATGAATATTTTTGTGGAAACTGACACAATTTTTTTTCAGGAAATAGAAAGTTCAAAAGAACAGCATTTGACATTTGCAAGATAATTTCCAAGAACATGAACAGTTCTGGAAAAAAACAAGTTGAACAAAAAATGACTGACGGTTATAAAGATGATGATGAAGAACATGATGATGATAAGTAAAGAGCACAGTGTGCGTGTCAGTGCTGTGATTGTGCTGTTGCCGTGGCCGACTGAAAGACCAATGAGAGCAGAAGATGTCACCTTTCTCTGTTTCAGTCACATCTATCTCTGAGATGAACACCGAGACAGAGAGACGGACATCTTTCAGATCGCTTTTCTGTTGCTTTTGATCCAGAGCGCGTGCTCAAACATCACTGTTTGAGAATAACACCAGTGGAGACAGAAAAGAAAGGGGAGAGAATTCACTGAAGCAAATGAAATGACAAAAACATTGTAATGCACTGAGAGCGTTAACCCTTTATGAGACGCATAATGTTCTGAAAATTAGTATCTTTCCACTTTCTCCTCAGGATAAATCACTTCTGTATTCCTCATTTGAACATCATGTGTGCTAAGTGAATAAACACAATTGTTTTTCCATGTTAACTCTGTAATAAAAAATATATGGTCAGATACTCTTTTCGTCTTGAGTAATGTAATTAAATTCATGTTTTTTTTTTATTGAAACATGACAAATTGAGTGATTTATTTTCATTTACCTTATAATGTTGCCATATAGTTCATTCTCGGTCAGACAAAAGGGACACTTGTGTGATCAAACCAATCATAATTGTGTTCCTCTTGCAGAAATACATAATTCCTTTAAATAAATAAATATCCACAAAATAAATTGTGGTAACATTACTTGAAGCCTTTATAATGCATTATAAAAGTATTTTTAATGCATTAATTATGCCTTGTAATGCACCTCATAATGCATTGTATGATCTCATGAATAATTTTAATAATTTAAGTAATACATTATAACACTTGAGCATTCATTTTTACACCTTGAGAAAATATATGCAAACAAAACATAAACAACCATTTTCAGATGTAAAAATGTGTCTTCAAATTTTACAATGCATTTGACTTTGGTTGCAATTAAAATCTATAATGCATTACAACATACATAGTGAATATTTTTATAATACATTATACATGAATACTATAGTGTGTAGAATATTGTTTCCTGCAATGCAATGCAATCGACTGCATTTCAAAAGCATAAATGTTTTTAATTGAAGTAAAAATGCAAGCGAACTGATTTGAGGGATGATAACGGGACTGAGTGTGTGAAACCGTATGTTAGTGTAGAAGTTGAGTAGAAGTGTGTGAGAGAGTGAGAATGGAGTTTGTGTCAGATGGAGTCAGTTTGTTGGGTCTGACATGAGACGGTTCTCTGCAGAAACAATAGGAGCCTTTCAAATACATAATTCACTGTCTCTCGATTCATCATTAGAGAGACGGTCTTTCTAGATCAGTGTCTGACCTAATGAATCTGATTCTGAAGAGAAGCTGCTGAAATACTGGAAGTGACTGTAAGAGGAACAGGACGTCCAAAGAGCTTTCATGACAATGCCATCTATTATTTGCTCTCAAATAGACTGTCTCAAGGAGAGCAGGGGAAAAAACTCACCTGATCCTTTCAAACCTCACACATTATTTTAAAAAGAATAAGGAATATCTATCCAAAATTGATTTAATTACTCTCTCGCTTTAATGTAGTATAAGTGATGTATAGTAGCAATAAAAGGGTCACAACAGATAAATGTATAGACAGCTATTCAGTGTAAAAATGATTTTAAAGCAACAGTTATATTGGAATTGTAGAGATAATGTTTTCAAGAACACTTCCACAGTCACTGGCACTTAACCATTCACTTCTATTGAAAAATGATGGGAAATATCTAATAGAGTTTTATTTTATTTTTGATGAGAAGTATCTAGTAGATTTGCCAATTAGTTTTCCCCTAAATTTTGTGATTATTTTCTTTTATTGCATTTTTTTTCCTCTTTTTTTTGCATTATATTTTATGCATTTTCTTTTTTTAAAATAATAAAAAATAAAATGACATTTTTGTTTTTTGTATCTTATTTGATTGCTTTTTATTTTGTTTTATTTTTGTTTAATTTTGTATTTTATTTTTGCATTTTAAATAAAAACATTTTAAAACCTTAATTTTACAAATCCAGAAAGAACTTGACTTCAGGATGTCAAATGACTTTTGACTTAAGACTCTTAAACTGACACACATTTTATACATTGTAAGATTTATTAAATATTGTAACTGGAATACTGCAATCATTTTGTCATTCCTTCTTTGTTTTTGGCATGTAGTTTCCTATTCTTTGACGTGGTATTGTCTGGCGAGGGTCAATCCATTGTTTCAGATGAATTCATCTGTATATTTGGCTTTGACAGGTGGCTGTTTCAAGAATAACCACAGTAAACACAATCTGATGAAGGAGCTCTGCTGAACGTCCTGAATGCCTGTTTTTTGCTCGGATGCACTGACTGTAGGCCAGCAGCAAATAAACACCAAGTTCACGTCCGAACGCAGACAAAAAGCACACATTGCTATGGAAACAAATGAAATGTGTCGTTTCTGGTTGAAATAACACATGACATGACCTCCTTTAAGTGATTTGTATGGCTGGAGTCCCGCTGATGGTTTAAGCAGGTGTCATCATGACCAGTTCAGCACAGAATGAGATGAGAAATAATAACAAACATCATAAGAGCTTCTGTTTCTGAATGATTGAGCTCGTTCATCACAGCGGGTCCAGCGGTCAATACTTCTGTCTGCCAGCAGTTATTACTGCTCTCTGGAAATCTCCACGAATGTGAGAATAAAACCAGTGTGGTAGGCTGGAAAAGCAGATATGATGGTGTTGGTCTCTCCCTGCTGGACAAAGAACATACTGCATTCAATCATATGCACTTTTTTCAACTTTTACAGAAAAGTAACTGTCTCCTATATTAATAAAACCTACACTTTTATTTAGCCTGCACATTTTTAATGTTTTAGTCTCTTATGCTCTCCAAAGCTGAATTTATTTCATCAAAATGCACTAAAAAGAGAAATATTGTGAAATATTATTACAATTTGAAATAACTATTTTTGATTAAATATATTTTAAAATGTAATTTCTGAGAGATATATCCTACACCAATCTTTTGTTTATATATTTATTATATATATATATATATATTTTAAATATGCATATTTATTTATATACTGTTTAATAAAAAAGGTTTTAAACCAAAATATCCAAAATAAAAGTTTTTGTTTACATAATTATGTATATATAAATACACACATACAGTATATATTTCAGAAAATGTTTTGTTTATATATTAAATATATTTATATATAATATAAATTATATGAATATAAATATATACATTTAAATAAATGTACATATTTTCAAAATATATACTGTATGTGTGTATATTTATATATACATAATACATTTACAAAGTATACACATTATGTAAACAAAAACTTTTATTTTGGATGTGATTAATCGTTTGACAGCACTATTTTAAACACAATATTATATACTTGAATATAGAATTTTAATACAGAATTTAATTAAAAAATTTCACTCAGAAATTGCTAAATTTCACAAATAATTGCACATGCGTTTTTTTTAGTTCTCATGTATTACCATTGAAATGCTTTATTTTATTACGTTATTTTAGCAACATTAATGTAATGGACTTGAGATTGTGACCTTAATTGAGCTGAATAAAGACAAATTAATTTGAAATGAAACATTGACTGTGAGTTGTGCTTTATAATGAAAATGCTCATATGGCGACTCTTCTTATTCAGTTTCATGCATTAATTTGGGGCATAAAAATACCCTAGTGTTTTACTAACAGTATACTTTTGAGTAGTTGTTGTACCATGCCAAATTAAACCACTAGATGGTACAGTTTCTACTTCCACAGACAGTCGTGTTAAAGGAACACTCCACTTTTTTTGGAAATAGGCTCATTTTACACCTCCCCTAGAGTTAAACAGTTGAGTTTTACCGTTTTTGAATCCATTCAGCCGATCTCCGGGTCTGGCGGTAGCACTTTTAGCTTAGCTTAGCATAGATCATTGAATCTGATTAGACCGTTAGCATCTCGCTCAAAAATGACCAAAGAGTTTCGATATTTTTCCTATTTAAAACTTGACTCTTCTGCAGTTACATCGTGTACTAAGATTGACGGAAAATGAAAAGTTGTGATTTTCTAGGCTGATATGGCTAGGAACTATCCTCTCATTCCGGCGTAATAATCAAGGAACGTTGCTGCCGTACCATGAGTGCAGCAGACATATTGATATTACGCAGCGCCTGAAAGTAGTCCCCAGCTAGGTAACTAGTTATGATATAGCTGGGGACTACTTTCAGGCGCTGCGTAATATCAACCCGGAGATCGGCTGAATGGATTCAAAAACGGTAAAACTCAACTGTTTAACTCTAGGGGAGATGGAAAATGAGCCTATTTCCAAAAAAGTGGAGTTTTCCTTTAAAGGAATAGTTCACCCAAAAAATTTAATTTGATGAAAACTTGCATCCACAGGATGTAGATGAGTTTGTTTCGTTGTATTTTAGTCAGAAGCAACAGTTTGAAGTTAAAATGTCTTTATGATGGATTTGTTTCTTACAAACATGCCACTTTTGGCTTCACAAGATGTTAACTGATGGACTGGAGTAGTGTGTATTGGATTATTTGTGGACTATTGTGATGTTTTTATCAGCTGTTTGGACTCTCATTCTGACGGCACCCATTCACTGCATGTTCTACAATTGGTTAAGGTCTATATAAGTATGCATGAACAAAGGGGTATAAAATTACCACAAATATATAATTTAACAAGTGAATCGAACAGGTTTAATGACATTAATGTACACACAAGGCAGTACAGGACGTGTGACAGGTGAAACGTTTACATTTACAACACGACACACGTAAATTCAAAAGAGCATAAAATAAGACATTGTGTGAGTAGTATATAAAATCGATACAGACGTTGATTAATAAGGCCTTGGACATGAAGCAATACATGCATGACATCTTTGTTGTGTTTGGTTGCACTCATTTGGAGCTTGTCTGGAGCATGCAAAAATACAGCTGCTTCCCTTATGAGATCAAACCATGTAGCACACAGTCCGTTTGCTACAAAATATTGTAAACATATAATACATCAGCACCTGTAGTGTCCATTTCAACAGTTCAACCAGAACGATCGGCCACTGGAAGAGAGATCAGTTCAGTCTGTGACCTTTATGCATCAGTGAATGGGTCGTTGACTGGACATGTGGAGCTCAGAATAATGTTTCAGCACACAGACAGCTGATATGAATTCACTTCATCACCAACACTGTGGGTTTTGATGCACTCGTATGTGTATTTAAGCAATATGATATGTGATATTGCTTTTATACAGCCATTCATATCGAGTAACTGACATTATATAGCCAGTTATTTTGCTGCTGCTCTGCCAAAGAAAATAGTTCCAGAAGAAGCTGTCAACAAGTTAGTGATACAGTGTTTAGAAATACTGCTTGCGCAATTAAACTAGTGTAGGAGAACTAACTGTTGTATAGGCCAATATAAAAAGTTAAAAAAAGGGATGATGATTGGTCAATGCAGCGTTCCAGTAGTGCTTAAATACAAGAAACGGCTATGATATACTAAAAACACCTTTTAGCATATCAAAAACTTTAGTTTTGTTGCATTTAGTCAAGTCAAGGACTGTATTTTCTATCGGAATGATTGCATTTAATATAATAATTTAATGAAAACACCGCCAACGAAAATAGTTCCAAAAGAAACCAAAACAAGATTGTGTTGCTAAGCAACGCACAGCGGATTGATACAAACAGTGAACTTCCCAATGATGTTTAATGAAAACTTTAGGAACGCTTCTTCACTCGCTATGACGCGAAACAGCGTTCACCTTGTCACCAATCGCTAGTTTCACCGCATAGCAATGTTGATGGTGCTTAATGATTGTTTAATAAAAAAAATGTCCATTATTATAATAAAAGCAACGAAAATGGTTCCAAACGAAACCAAAATAGAGTCGAACGCGCAAACTGACAGCTGTCACACGTACAGGCTGACTAATACTTAACGCTGCTTGTCCAATCAAACATGTTATAGCCTATTAAACCACAAATAACAGATATAGTTCCTATCTTTGCTGAAGATTGATCCCGTTATGAGGCGAAACAGCGCACGATCGCTAGCAACGTTCTGTCAAGTCAGGGACTATATTTTCTCGCGGAAGTGGATTAGCTTAATAAAACACCTTAATATTTCAGCCACTTGAGGTCGTGCTATCCACAATGCTATCCTCGGCAATAGCACGACGTCTCGTGCACTGCTGAGGAAATGTGACGTTTAACCAAACCCAGAGCATGTTGTTCGTCAACCACCCAAACACTGATAGATAAAGACTGTCCTCTAATAAGCTTGCACTTGATTAGGCAGCAACTGGCACCCGTTGTTGACGTGGTTCATCACTCTCTGTTTTAACTGCGCCACTTGCTCTCTCAGCACGCTCGCCGTGGACGCGAGCTCCGTGTTCTGGTTCTTCAGGCTTTTCACTTTGTCTTCCAGCCGGGATATCCGCTCTAGTTTCCGCTTGCGGCATTTGGAGGCGGCGATCCGGTTGCGCAGCTTCTTCCTCTCGGCTTTGATGCGCTCCTGCGTGTCCATGTTGATGGGGGAGAGCGGCGGACTGTCGCCGAAGATCTGCATGTCTGGAACGGTTTGCGGCTCGTCTTTTAGCGACGGCTGCGTTTGCTCGGTCATCGGTGGCGGCGGCGGAGGGAACGGAATGGTTTCCGTGGAATAGTTCACGGTGGTACTCCCATAAGTGCTTAAGTTCGTATACACGGGCAGATCCGTGGGCAAGGCGAGCGCGGTGCTGCTGGCGAGTCTGCCGAGCGTCGGAGGAACGCACGGTCCGCCGTTCAACTGGTTCTGCTTGTGAAGGTCCTCCAGGGCTTTAACGAAGCCCTCCGCGAACTCCTGCTCGTCGCTTACCGACTTCGGATAGACGAACTGGGAGGTCGGCGTGGTGGTCACCATCCCGTTGGACTGGATGATCAGCCTCTCCAGCTCCGGAGAAGCCAGCTTGAGGAGCCCTAAATCGGGCGAATTGAGAATCCCCTCTGCATCCCTCAGATCTGGCTTAAGGTTGGAGCTGTTCTGGTCGTTTAGGTTCAAACTCATGTCTTTCTTCATCATAACGCGTAATATTCCTCGGATGTCCTCGTCTGGGTAAAGACTTGTTCCCATCCTACACCCTACCGAGGGGTGAACTGGGTCTGCTGTCCAAACGAGTCATTTAGATTATCTTTAATGTTCTTAATTCTTGCCGCGAACGTTTGTTTTTAATCGATTTATGATATTGTTTAATGATATCCTTGCTTCTCCCCGCGCGAGAGGTGTTATCTATGGGCGTCAGTACGCATTTGCAAGTTTTCTATCCCTAAAAATTCCATTATGTCACTTTAGAGCGCTGAGATTGGCCAAAGATGACGTTTTCTTCCGGTTTCGTTTGCATAAGGGGCCGCGCTCTCCGCTGTCGCCGCGGAGACGGAGAGTAAACGGCAAACAGTGCGGTGCATTGTGGGTTGATGTCATAGCGAACGTAGAGCGCGGGAGGGTGGAGAAACAAAGCAGTCGCAGAAAATGTTCCCTTGTTTTTGAACTCGTTGAAGGTCTGTGGATGCTCGATCAAGTGTTCCACTCGAGTTTCTTCTGATGGAACAATCCACACTCTCGGTGATGTCTAGGGAGACTGTACTAGAAATAGAACACAATCAATATTTCTTCACTTTAAGGGTTTATTTCCACGTTTTGAATCCAAGTTTTTCAAAACTTGTGAATCTTATAATATAGATAGATAGATAGATAGATGGATATATATATAGAGAGAGAGAGAGAGAGACTATTATATACATATATATATATATATATATATATGCAAAAGTATATACACTTTCTCTTTCAGGCATTATGCAACTGATGTGCTATTGAAACAGTTTTAATATTAGAAAACTACATTAATATTAAAAATGTTTCATCGACATTCTTAATATTAATGTAGTTTTTGTAGTGCAGCCTATATATTTTACATTTTAGTAGTTACATAAGTAATGTGGTAAATGATTACAAAATAACATTTGCAACATGAAGAATATTTTAATATTTTCATATATGTGACAGATAGATTTATTGTTCTTTTAAATGCATTCAAATTCTTGGTTGTAAAACTATGGTGGATGAGAAGTGCAAAACAAATCATGATTCTGAAAACAAAATTACAAATGCAAATCTAAAAAACAAAATAACAATTTAGAAAACACAACAACAATCCCGAAAACATTATAACAATTCAGAAAACACAACGACAAATCAGACAAACCTGGAAGAGATAGGTATAGTTTGAGACAGCACCATTGGTTTGGGAATAGATTACTCACTGCTGATTGGACGAGACATCTGTCAATCAAGGTGTAGAGAAACAGAAGAAGAACAGCAGAGTCTATTAAATCATCAGCTCCAGTGGTGCAGATGGTAAATCTTGAGTTATTGTTTTTTTGATGCGATCGACCAGTGGTTCGATCACGCCTTTTGCCGAACTTTTTTTTCCTCCCTTTTCATATTCAATTCAATTCAAGTTTATTTGTATAGCGCTTTTTACGATACAATCGTTGCAAAGCGCTTTACAGGAAATTAAGTTTCTACAATATATTTATACGTTGTAGAAACTTAATATATTAACTTATAGCAAAATATGGCATACTGTTTTATAATGTACTACGATACTGAAGTGCAGATAATTGCCACTCTTTGCAACAAGTAGTATACATAGCAGAACATCCTGCTATTTTATCATAGTGTAAAACCCTACCCGATACATTATTTTCAACTTTTTGATTATTTCCTTAATTTTTATTGAAAATAAATGCCTTTACGATGCGATACGAGATTTGAAAAGGGAGGGAAAAAAATTTAGGCAAAAGGCGGGATCGAACCACTGGTCGATCGCATCAAAAAAACAATGACTCAAGATTTACCATCTGCACCACTGGAGCTGATGATTTAATAGACTCTGCTGTTCTTCTTCTGTTTCTCTACACCTTGATTGACAGATGTCTCGTCCAATCAGCAGTGAGTAATCTATTCCCAAACCAATGGTGCTGTCTCACACTATACCTATCTCTTCCGGTTTGTCTGATTTGTCGTTGTGTTTTCTGAATTGTTATAATGTTTTCGGGATTGTTGTTGTGTTTTCCGAATTGTTATTTTGTTTTTTAGATTTGCATTTGTAATTTGTTATTTTGTTTTCAGAATCGTGATTTGTTTTGCACTTCGCAGCCACCCACCGTAACAGAAGTTGCATAATTAATTGAATTATTATTGATTAAGCTGAAGGATATCAGAACTCATTTTAATCTCACTCTTCATATGAGAAATTTAGATTTGGTAGCATATGTTGCAGTTCAATAAAAATATTAAGTATTTTTTTCTCTGCAATATGTTATGAGCATGTTGTATGCAATATAAAAATGTGTGTGTGTGTGTGTGTGTGTGTGTATATATATATATATATATATAATTAAAATATAAAAGAAAAAATGACTGCCATATGTTATGAGCATGTTGTATGCTAAATAAAAAAATTACATCTACTATATATGGTTGTTTGTCTTGGATACCTCAAAACTCATTTAATTTAATTGACCTGTCATAAAATCCTTGAAGGGAACTTGATAACTTTACTCTGAAATCTTAATCTTGAGGGATGAGATGATGCTTTGAAGTTAAATTGAATTTATGAATTGAATTAGCTGCTTTGGCAAGCCGTAGGATTTCTATAAATAACACTGCAGGCCGTGAGTCTGAGAAAGAGAGGGGGGGGGGTATATGTGCAGATCTGAATGGATGTGATGACGTCTGTAGACGTCTGCATCAGAGAATAGAAGCAGCATCATCCGTTGCCATGGCAGCAGTGACGCAGAGGCAGGTGGATTGCGCGGGTGAGGATGTGTAGCGCTGCAGCGGATGCTCCACGAGTGGGTGGAAGAGCACAACCATTTCCAGCATTTTTAGCTTTAGAAATTACAGCTTACAAAAGCAGGAGGAACAATAAGAACGACAACAGACAGTTATTACACAGAAAGCTTTTACACTTTATTATTATTCAAAAATATATATTCCCCAGTATGATGCAGTTCCGTAATACATAAACTCCTAGATTTGTATTATTAATATACAGATCAATATGTTAGTGAAATTCCATTTATTTTTTTACTCTCATGGTTATTCATTCTTTTATTATTCATTTGACCTGACTGATAATTTATTTGATGGCACACCATATATATGTATGTGTATAATATATATTTAAATTATATACATATTGTATGTTATGTATTATACATATGCTGTAAATGATTTTTGTAAATAAAACAATCATTATTGGTGTGTGATTTACAAGAAAATACTATTTTAGTATTTTATTCTTTCTACTTAAAAATCATGTTTAATTCAGTGTGTTACTTGCTATTTATTTGTGAAATTTATTATATCTGAGTGAAAATTACACAATTTACATTTTAATTATTTATACAATTCTCCCTCTCTAAATATAAATAACTGATATATATATATATATATATATATATACAGTGCACAGCATAAATGAGTACACCCCCATCTGAATAAATATAAAATATGTATTTTCTTAATGATCACAAATATAATTAATGGAAAGATGGCAAAATTGAAATGTATTAAACATATACTTAATAAAAACGACAAAATATATGCCAACATTTTCTTTAATATAAGTAAATTAGCCAATTTAGTTTAAATGAAGGACTGCAGAAATGAGTACACCCTAGATTTAATTCAGCAAATGTATAATATTCTAGTACTTAGTATGTCCTCCAGAGCTTTAAGTATACTGCTCTGACCTTCTTGGCACTGAGTGTACAAGTTCATGACAAATTTTCACATCTGTCCTGTTTAACTCCTGGAGGACGACCTCCTTAAATGCTCTGGTCTTTAATGGCAAGTTTTGCTCATCTAGTCTCTACAGAATCCCCCACAGCTGCTCAAGAGCGTTAAGACTGAGTGAAATACATGTCCACTGAAGGATTTTCACCTTGGGAGAATGAATATCTTCATTGTCATGCTGAAAAAATGCCCAATAATGCAGGGAATGAGGGGAGGGTAGCATCTTCTGTTTCAAGTTTTTGTATTCCATCACACAGTAGTGTGTGAATTCATGACAGCATTGATAAAGCACAACTCCCTCACACCTTCAGCACTCATTCATCCCTATAGAAGAGCTTTACTACCACTGAACGTCACTGTGGGTACCAAACACTTCTCACTGTACTCCTCCTCTAGCAACACCAGAACATTTTGGATGCTTTTGGATCTGAAATGATTGACTTGGTCTCTTGAGACCAGAGTATGGATTCCCAGAAGTCTCTATTTTGTAAATATGGGCCTTGGAAGAGGTTAAATGAGTTTATCATGCTTTGGCTACAGTAGGGTAATTCTAGTGGTGACAACAACCATGCATGTCACTTCTGCAGGCTGCGTCATACTCTGTGAGATAAAGTGTCACTCTTTTCATAGCTTTTGCCGGCTCTGAGACACTTGCATGTTATTTCTCCTGCTCTTTTTCTAACAAAAATTCACTCATCACTAAATGAAAACTTAAAGTAAAGGCCTGATTATTTCAGGAGCCTTGTCACAAGTCCATTGTTTTTGAATGTCGATGCTACTTCTGCTATATTTTGACACTTAAAACAATAATTTGGTATTCCTCTTGTAACATTGTCCTCTTTTATGCTAAGGAATAAGTCACCTAGCAGTTTTCTCCCAAGTGGTTCCACTGCTGCCAGCATTAAGTCTGAGTATGATTCAGAGGACTATGTAACACTTTTAATTGTCAGAAAATTACTGGTCTTTAAAAGTTTTGGTTCAATATACTCACCTGTTGATCAAAAATAGCCTTAAACATTTTTTCACTTTGATAAGAAAATCTTATTTTGATGAATAATTTTGACATTCTTCTTTGGTAATTGATCAAGCAGGCTTGTTGGAACATTATATCTCCAAAGAACCCTAACGTGTCATCTAAGTAAAGAGTATTTGCTGAATTTAGAGGGGGGTGTACTCATTTACATTTATGCATTTTAGCAGACGCTTTTATCCAAAGCGACTTACAGTGCATTCAGGCTATACATGTTTTCAGTATGTGTGTTCCCTGGGAATCGAACCCACAACCTTTTGCGCTGCTAACGCAATGCTCTACCACTGAGCCACAGGAACAGCATTTATGCTGTGCACTAATATATAAATATATATATTTCATTTTAGCAGATTCATTCTTGACTGTTAAATGGATAAATGTCTTCAAAAAATATAAAAAATCTACTCAAATTTCCATTTTTTTACAGTTGCTGTCACGAAAACCTCTCAAACCAGATAGATCCAATTGCAGCTTTATTTATAGAGTCCAAACAATAGTCCACACTGGGGCAAAAACAGAGAACTGCAAACAATAATCCAGCAACCAAACGCACTGAAAACAGGGTATAAATCAAGGATGAAACTAATCAGTAAATGACGTACAGCTGAGAATGATCAGATAATCCTGAGTGCAAGGGGTGATGGGAAACGAAGTCCAGAACCAAAAAACAACAATCCAAAAAGAGTGCCCTCTTGTGGCTGACATAGGCACTCCAGCAACTGGTTGTGACATAACCCCGGCCTTAAGGAGCGGATTCCAGATGCTCCAGCAGAAAACACAAAAGTTCAGGAGGGAGGTGGAAAGGAGGCGGATAAGGGGGAGGGACGGCGGGCCAGGTCCATGCAATGGAAGAGGGCCCAAAAACAGAGGCAGAGCAAGAGGCCAGGGCGGGGCCGGCAGAACAGGAGGCCAGGGCGGGGCCGGCAGAACAGGAGGCCAGGGCGGGGCCGGCAAGGCGAGGAACTTATTTGAGGCCAACAAGGCTAGGAGCTTGAGTGATGCCAGCAGGGCGAGGAGCTTGGTTGAGACCAACAGGGTTAAGGGCTTGGGTGGTGTCAAGATGGCCTCCGGGCCAACAACAGGCTCTAAAGTGGGCTCAGAGAACTCCCGGACTGGCGCTGGCTCTTGAGTGGACTCTGAGGGATCCCGGACTGGAGCAATCTCTGAAGCGGACTCTGAGGGTTCCTGGATTGGAGCAAGCTCTGGAGCGGACTCTGAGGGTTCCTGGATTGGCGCAAGCTCTGGAGAGGACTCTGAGGGTTCCTGGATTGGCGCAAGCTCTGGAGAGGACTCTGAGGGTTCCTGGATTGGAGCAAGCTCTGGAGAGGACTCCGAGGGTTCCTGGATTGGAGCAAGCTCTGGAGAGGACTCCGAGGGTTCCTGGATTGGAGCAAGCTCTGGAGTGGACTCCGAGGGTTCCTGGATTGGAGCAAGCTCTGGAGTGGACTCCGAGGGTTCCTGGATTGGAGCAAGCTCTGGAGTGGACTCTGAGGGTTCCTGGATTGGAGCAAGCTCTGGAGTGAACTCTGAGGCCACTGGTGTCAGGTCCTCCCGAACCACCGAACTTGAGATCACCGGAAGAAACTTTGCTGCCCTCCTCCTTCTCAACCTCCGCTTCCCAGTAGGAGTCGGAAGGCCAGGGCTGGTGGGAAAATCTCTGCGGATGGGTTCAGACTGACCTGGTGTTGCCCATGAACTTCGATGATGGAGATACTTTACGAAGCCCCAGAAGTCCAGAATCCTGAGTCCCTCCATCTCCTCCTGGAACAGAGAATCATCCAGGCACATATTAAGAAATTCCTTAAGAGCCTCATCATTATACCCCAGCCCTAGCGCCAAAAGACCAGAATAACAGGGCGAAGCCTCCTATTTCACTTCCCTGCTGGCGCAGAGCCATCAACTGCCGAAATAGAGCCAACCGCTCCTTCCCAGTGGCAGGGGGAAGGACCCGGATACCCATTGTCCCAGGTAAGGAGAAAAACTGCTGGATCTATAGGTGGCTGCATTATTCTGTCACGAAAACCTCTCAAACCAGATAGATCCAATTGCAGCTTTATTTATAGAGTCCAAACAATAGTCCACACTGGGGCAAAATCAGAGAACTGCAAACAATAATCCAGCAACCAAACACACTGAAAACAGGGTATAAATCAAGGATGAAACTAATCAGTAAATGACATACAGCTGAGAATGATCAGATAATCCTGAGTGCAAGGGGTGATGGGAAACGAAGTCCAGAACCAAAAAACAACAATCCAAAAAGAGTGCCCTCTTGTGGCTGACATAGGCACTCCAGCAACTGGTTGTGACAGTTGCGCTGTAAAAAATATTTTTCAAAAGCTGTAAATAAAACGTTTTATGTCAAAACTGACATAAATTTTTTACTTTGTAATTGTCAAATTTACTAGCAATTTCTGAGTGAAAATTATTTCTACACCATTTTTGTTTGACAATTTAAAGATCCTAATTCAATTCAAGTTTTTTGTAAAGACGATCGACTCTACCTTGCACGACTCCCCCGAGCAAGGACACCGACAAGGCACTTGAGTATTGCTTTCTCCCCTTTCTTTACTTTTTTTTTAACTTGTTCTCATCTACTTGTTTAGTCAATTGTACTCACTATGTGCTTTCAAATCTGTACTATTACTACTAACACTCGGAGAGCACGCGCTGTACGTTGGAGGCAGGCCAATCCTAATAATCTACGAACGGTCCCTCTGTCCGCTACTACTTTACTCTCTGTTCCAATTGGTCTTTGGAATTGCCAGTCTGCTGTAAACAAAGCAGATTTTATTCCTTCTATTGCTACCCATTCCGGTCTCAACCTCATGGCCCTAACTGAGACTTGGATCAAACCTGAGGACACTGCCACTCCTGCAGCTCTCTCCACTAATTTCACTTTTTCCCACACCCCTCGCACGATTGGGAGGGGTGGAGGCACTGGTCTCCTTATTTCAAATGAATGGAAATTTGATCTTCTACCATCTCCTACAGGCAACAGTTCATTTGAATCTCATGCAATTACTATTACCCACCCTGCTAAAATCCACGTTGTAGTTGTGTATCGTCCCCCAGGTCAACTGGGTGACTTCTTGGAGGAGTTGGATGTGTTACTGTCAAACTTTCCTGAAGATGGTACTCCTCTGGTACTGCTCGGTAACTTCAACATCCACCTAGAAAAACCCCAGGCTACTGACTTCAACACTCTTCTCACTTCATTTGACCTCAAACGAGTGTCTACTACGGCTACTCACAAATCAGGTAACCGACTGGACCTCATCTACACACGCTACTGCTCCACTGACAACACATTAGTAACTCCACTGCACACCTCAGACCACTTCCTCATCACTTCTAACCTCACACTAACTCCTGACATAGCACACGCTCCTTCGCAGGTCACCTTTCGACGTAACCTACGCTTGCTCTCTCCCTCTCGCCTATCCTCAATGGTTTCATCCGCACTACCTTCACCCTCTCAGTTTTCAGCACTCGACACAAACAGTGCTACTGACACTCTTTGCTTCACTGTAACATCTTGCTTAGACAACTTTTGCCCCCTTTCATCCAGACCAGCACGTGCTACCCCCTGGTTGTCCGATGTTCTCCGTGAACATCGTGCTAAACTAAGGGCTGCAGAGAGGAAATGGCACAAATCCAAAAACTCTACCGACCTTAGTGTGTATCAGTCACACCTCTCTTCCTTCTCTGCAAATTTATCCACTGCTAAAATGACATACTACCACAACAAAATTAACAACTGTTCCGACTCTCGCGCACTCTTCAAAACGTTCTCTTCTCTTCTCTGTCCTCCTCCCCCTCCTCCTTCATCAACTCTTACAGCTGATGACTTTGCAACTTTCTTCACAAATAAAACAAAAACCATCAGTGACCAATTCCTCACACCGCAAACTAATAATAACTTCATAACGACAAATACACAATCTCTCACCTCCTTTTCTCCTCTCTCGGAGACGGAGGTTTCCAAACTCATCCTTTCCAATCATCCCACTACTTGTCCGCTAGATCCTATCCCCACTCACCTCCTTCAAGCCATTTCTTCTTCGGTCATACCTGTGCTTACTCACATTATCAACACCTCGCTTCACACTGGTACATTTCCCACAGCATTTAAGCAGGCTCGGGTAAGCCCACTGCTTAAAAAACCTGCTCTAAATCCAGCACTTTTAGAAAACTACAGACCGGTATCCCTTCTTCCATTCATTGCAAAGTCACTTGAGCGAGTTGTGTTCAACCAACTCTCTCTGTTTCTTGCACAGAACAACATTCTGGACAACAACCAATCTGGCTTCAGAAGTGGCCACTCAACTGAGACTGCCCTACTCTCGGTTACAGAGGCCCTGAAACTGGCAAGAGCAGCTTCCAAATCCTCTGTACTCATCTTGTTGGATCTGTCTGCTGCCTTTGACACAGTTAACCACCAGATCCTCATGTCCATCCTCAGAAAGATGGGCATCTCAGGAACCGCCCTCCTGTGGTTCGAGTCTTACCTCTCAGATAGGTCCTTCAGGGTGTCTTGGAGGGGTGAGGTTTCAAAGTCACAACTTCTTGCTACTGGAGTTCCTCAAGGCTCAGTGCTTGGACCACTTCTCTTCTCCATCTACATGTCGTCATTAGGATCGGTTATTCAGAAGCATGGCTTTTCCTACCACTGCTATGCTGATGACACTCAACTCTACTTCTCATTCCAACCAGATGATCCGACGGTAACTGCTCGCATTGCAGCCTGTCTGAGTGACATTTCTAGCTGGATGATGGACCATCACCTTCAGCTCAATCTTGCTAAGACAGAACTGCTCGTGTTCTCCGCCAACCCATCACTTCACCACAACTTCTCTATACAGCTGGGTTCGTCAACCATAACTCCTTCCAGGACAGCCAGGAACCTTGGAGTTGTGATCGATGATCAGTTAAGCTTCACAGACCATATTGCTACAACGGCCCGGCCCTGCAGATTTGCCTTATACAACATTAGGAAGATTAGGCCCTTCCTGTCAGAGCAAGCCGCACAACTCCTTGTCCAAGCTCTTGTTCTCTCCAGACTGGACTATTGTAATGCTCTCTTGGTGGGCCTTCCCACATGTACTATCAAGCCTCTGCAACTGATCCAGAATGCAGCAGCCAGAGTGGTCTTTAATGAGCTGGAAAAAGCTCACGTTACCCCTCTCTTCATCAGGTTACACTGGCTACCAATCGCATCAAATTCAAGGTACTGATGTTTGCCTACAAGACCACAACTGGCACTGCACCAATATACCTAAACTTGCTAGTTCAAACTTATACGCCCTCCAGAAGCTTGCGTTCTGCAAGTGAACGACGTCTTGTGGTGCCATCCCAAAGAGGTACCAAATCACTCTCACGGACCTTTTCCTGGACTGTGCCCAGCTGGTGGAATGACCTCCCGATCTCAATTCGAACAGCTGAGTCTTTAGCCATTTTCAAAAAACATCTAAAGACACATCTTTTTCGCCAGCACCTGACTAACTAATACTAACACTTACCTATTCTATTTAATAAAAAAAAAAAAAAAAAAAAAAAAAAAAATTCCTAGCTACGTGTAATGTGCTAGACTAACTGAGACTTGTCATGGCACTTGTATACTGTTGCTCTCTCGATGGTCTGATTGCTTCTATTGTTCTCCTCATTTGTACGTCGCTTTGGATAAAAGCGTCTGCTAAATGATTAAATGTAAATGTAAGTTTATTTGTATAGTGCCTTTTACGTTACAATCGTTGCAAAGCAGATTTACAGGAAATTAAGTTTCTACAATATATTTATATATTGTAGAAACTTAATATATTTAACTTATGGCAAAATTTGTTAATTCTGTATGTTGTCTGAGGGTTGGCATCCTCTGAGGTCCTCTGAGGGGTCGGCATCATCTCTTCTCAGGTGTTTGGTCATCTCAGATCATTTAAGGGTTGGATCCAGACTGAAGCTTGTGAAGGATGTTATTCAGTGGCAGAAACAGAGAAACAAATAGACATAATTAGCTGTTGTTCCATCCAAGCAAAAATTGTTTGTTCAACCAAAGCTAAAGAATAATAATGTGCATTTGATCAGATATAACTGCAGTACAAGATTATGAGATGCATTATATGAATGCATTATATGAATGCTTGGCTAAAGAGATGTGTCTTTAATCTAGATTTAAACAGAGAGAGCGTGTCTGAACCCCGGACGTTATCAGGAAGGCTATTCCAGAGTTTGGGAGCCACACATGTAATTCAGCACTTTATTTAGTTGGCAGCGTCTTCAGTATTTTGTCTCCACATCATTAGAACAGGCTGACAGCGGAGTCAGTGAATCAGACTGAAGGTGTCTGTCTCTGTGTTTAGCGTGACTCACGAAGGAACACTGCTAATTAACTATAAACACCACAATGGGAAGTCCTTTCCTTAGAGACCAGCTCACGCAAACAGGTTTGAAACAGATCTCAGCTATGGGTGTTGGCACACAAGACAAAACCACCAAACACTCCTCAGTAAACCAGGTCCATGCATGTTTGATCGATTTATGTTTATGTAAAGATCACTTAGAAGGTCAAAGATTTCAAATGGTAATCAATCATTAAGAACCACAATAATGTGGCATTTTTGGTCATGTCTACTTTATTTGATACCAACATAAAGTGCATGTTAATCTTCAATTATTAACATATAAATAAATGTACAACATACGATAGATAGATACATATATACACAGTAGATAGATAGATATACTGTAGATCTTAGACAGGATCTAGAAAAAAATACATTTTCACTTAGAAATTGCTAGTAAATTTCACATAATTAAAGAATCAGCAAGTAACTGTAATTCTGAAGTAGAAAAACTGAAAAAATATATATTCTTGTAAAACCTACTCCTAAATTTTGTTTTATCTACAACTTTGAAAACTCTTCTTTTTTTTTCAATGTAATTGTTAAACATTGAGAATTTGAGAAGAATTTCATTTCAGATTTTTTATATGTGTAGAAGATTATTTATATATATATATATATAATTCTATATAAATTTACGCAGTACAGTACTAACTTTTGCTCAAAATCATAAGTACAGAATTTTTCAGTCTTTGTATTATCCAGCTGAGAGGTAGACATAATTATATTCTAAATAAAAATAAAATCTAGGTCTTCAAAGATTTTTATAAAGCGGTGATATTTTTATATCTTAATGAAACCCCGCCGGAGCGGCAGATGGCGCTGGTGTCCAGCGGTGGCGCTGATCTCAGTTCAGAGTCAGACCGCGAGAGGAAGAGCTGAACATGATGTGTGTTTATGTCAGTTTGTGAAGATCGGATCTGATGATTGTTCTGTTCTTGATCGAAACTCTCTCATTTCTCAGCGATGGAGCAGAAGAAGACTGTTATCGTGACAGGTAAACTGCGATGAAGGCGTTGATGCGGAAAAAGGGATGTTTTGATGCCTCGTGTGATTGTTGTCTCAGTTTTAAGAGTTTTTCTAGTGACAGCTGAGTCTGCTTCTGTCACTGATATTATCATAATCAATTTCATGACACGCAAATGATCATCGTTACAACTCAAAGTCGTTTGGCACTAAATACAAAACTAAAATGCATAAAACACTTATTTTTATCGAAGTACTATCACTCTCTAAACTATCAGGAAGGACCGTGGTGTCAGAAATTTTGGATGTTGTGTTTTATTTTATTCATTCAGTTAATTTAATTTCTTTTTCTGTTCATGTCGTTTTGTGCTCATTGTTTTTCTTTTCTTTTATAATTACTATGATTTTAGTGTTTTTGGACTTTTACTATAGTAATAACATAACTTTATTTTCAGTTTTTGTATTTACCATGGTAATACCATAGTGGTGTTTGGGACATCTACCATGTGTATTTGAATGTTTGTTTGGATATTTTCTATAGTATGATATTCTTTGAAGAGTTTTGGAGTCAGTTTTATTTTTAGTATTACATTTCTACTGTTATGGTTTTTAAGCCTTATTTAGAATTTTATTAAAAAATATTTAATATAAATATTAAATTTTTAGTAATTTATTATTTGCCTTTTTCGTTCTTATTCGTTTTTGCTGTTGGTTTAGGTTTAATTTATTTTTATTTCAGGTTTATTTTTAGTTTAGGTTTAGTTTTTATTTATTTTCAAGTAATTTTAGTACTTTAACTTAAATTTGTTTCAGTTACCTGTCACAGAATCATTTCTGATTTTTATTTTATATTTTTATTTTATTTCTGCTCTGTTTAAATTAACAAAAATGTTAATAGCAAAAAAATAACAACCCTTTTTGGAGTATATGAAAATGTATTGAGTACCATAATTTCCATAATGTAATATGTATACCATTATACCATATTTACACACACATACCATAATATTTTCATGCAACATGATATTACCATCTGATAATTACACATTTTAATGAAATCTTATTGTCATGCAATTTTTCCCTCCTAATGTAGCTGATAAAAAGTGTTCTAGAGAAGTAAATAATCAAGTTTTTGCTTGACTCTGGGTTCTGTGTTTGCACTGTTCAGGTTACTGATGGCAGCATCTCATCTGAAACTCAAACACAAGAGTTACTCATTACATCCCGTTTAAAGCAGGATCAGATCTTAGACTCTGGACTGCAGGGTTTAGATTTTGCTGACTTCAGCGTCCTGAAAACCTGTTGAGGTTAAAGGTGTAACAGGTATAAAACAGAAAAGATGAGCCTGATGATAACGTCCAGTCAGCTGAAGCTGAGGGGTCTCCAATCACTCTGAAGGGGTTTTTAGGTGATAATGACTGGATTTTTGCACTTTATTTATCATATGACTACTTACCACATAAATACATGGACATGAAATATTAATCTGAGTAGAAATGATCTTATTATGTGAGAAGAAAGTGAGAGTGATACAAGAGACTTACCTGAGACAATGATCAATTATTCAGCTGTGTGTTATTTTATAAAACGTTTGACCAATCAGCATCAAGTATAACACAATATGTTATGTCTGTCTTCTGATTTCTCTGTGTTTCTGTAGGTTTTGAGCCGTTCGGTGAACATGCTGTCAATGCCAGCTGGGTGGCAGTACAGGTATGATATTCACGAGCAGAGCACATCAACTATGAGCTGTACTCACTGTTTGTTCACATGCATCTGCATGACTTAACATAAAGATTTCCTCGTGTCAGGAGCTGGAGAAACTGGGTTTGGGTCACGATATAAACCTTCACGTTGCTGAAGTTCCTGTGGAGTATCAGGCGGTCCAGAGTCTTCTGCCGTCTCTATGGAAACAGCACCTTCCTCAAGTAGTGTAACAATATCATGTTTGTGTTCTGTAGTTCTATTAGTTAGTGATGCTAAATGTCTACAGAGTGTTGTATTAACATATACTGTATATATAAATATATATGTATATAGATAAGATAAGATCAATTATTCTATGTTTGATGTGTTTATTGTGCTCTGTACTAGAGTATGTATGTTATGTACAAAATAATAATACAAAATTAAAATAATATGCTCATAAATGTATTATATATTTAAATTATATTTATTGTATATAATTAATATTGGATTATTTAATAATATTAATTCTTGGTCTGTGTACACATGTAGTAAAATTAAAATTATTTTTTTATATATGAAGAATTGATTCTAATTATTTTAATCAAAATGTATCATCATATCATATAATACACTGGCAAACAAAGTTTGGAATAATTACAATTTTTAATGTTTTTGAAAGAAGTCTCTTTTGCTCACTGCATTTATTTGATCAAAATACAGTAAAAACAGTAATATTGTGAAATGTTATTTCAGTTTAAACTAACTGATTTCTTGAAGTTAATTATTTTCTGTGTGAATATGTTAAGATGTAATTTATTTCTGTGATGCGCAGCTGAATTTTCAGCATCATTACTCCAGTCTTCCAGAAATCATTCTAATATGCTGATTTGCTGCTCAAGAGACATTTCTGATTATTATCAATGTTGAAAACAGTTGTGCTGCCCAATATTTTTGTGGAAAAATATATAATCAGATAGGAACTGTTTTAGTTAGTATTTCACAATATTACTATTTTTACTGTATTTTTCAACAACAACAACAAAAATGCAGCCTTTGTGAGCAGAAGACTTCATTAAAAATCTTTTAGTCACCAGTGTTATAGTAGTATTAATGACTCATCTTTATATTTTAGGAATACGCTTCATCAATAATTTTTATTTTTATCCTATTTTTTCTTTCTGTTTATTTCAAAGTTAGTGGTCCATGTTGGAGTGTCCGGGATGGCCACGACAGTAACGCTTGAACAGTGTGGTCATAACCAGGGTTACATGCGGCTGGACAACTGCAGCTTCTGTCCGGAGTCACGCTGCTGTATGGAGGGAGGACCGGAGTGCATTCAGTCTGTCATAGACATGGACTCCGTCTGTAAGAGAGTCAACTCCTCCGGGCTCGGCCTCTCTGTGTCTGTGTCAAAGGACGCCGGCAGGTAAAAAGCTCTTCTTGCTTGTTTGCTGACACCTTGCAGAATCTACTAAATAAATAATCAAAGAACCATAAAAAGTGCATGTTGTTTTTTGTTTGGTAGATGAATACACTGTTTCACATAACAGATGTTTGCATATATAGCCCAAAGGTTGTATTAGAGTGGCTTATGAGAATTTATTGGTCCTAATATTCAGACCCTTTGCTGTGAACTCAATATTTAACTCAGTCTGTCCATTTCTTCTGAATACTACACCTTTAGTCCAGCTGTGTTTGATTATACTGTTGGACTTATTGCGTTAAAGACACACACCTGTCTATATAAGACCTTACAGCTCACAGTGCATGTCGGTGAGAATCATGATGCATGAGGAAAGCAGATCTGTAACTGGCACTTAAGTTAAGAGCACAGTTATCTTAAATGGAAAAACCAGTAACTCAGATTTTTGTATTTTAAATGAAAAAGTAATGCACTTTACTAGTTACTTGAAAAACGTAATCTGATTATGTAACTGATTATGTTACTGCATGCAACAGTGATTTTTTTTATCAGGACAGACTTTGACAGACTTATTTTGTAAGACTTTTGACATTTTTTTAGTTGAATATATTTCTTCTGACAAACGCTCCGTCCTCTTTCCCAGGTATCTGTGTGACTACACCTACTACACGTCTCTGTTTCTGAGCGAGGGCAGATCTGCGTTTGTGCACGTTCCTCCTCTAGGGAAGCCCTACAGCGCGGAGCAGCTCGCTCGGGCCCTCAGGGCCGTCATCCTGGAGATGCTTGAACTGATGGAGCACAACAAGGGAAAGAAACACTGTCTGCACAACCAATGAGAGCGCAGGCCGAGTCTCGTACGCAGTTATGTAGCGTGGCTTTGGATTCAAGAGTTCATGCACGTTAGAAGACATCAGTGTCTTGTGTGCTACATACTAGGATCAATCAGCTGGTTTGAGATGCAGCTTGTGTGCTAAACTCAATCCTACGGCTGCGTTCAAATAGTCAAGAAAGCACTTCAATGGGGTATACTTGAAACATGCAGAGATTTGGTATTATGCATAAAAAAGTCTTGGAAGTGTCGTTCTAATGTGAGAACACTACGAATACATGGAGATCTTAAACTGTATTTCAAAAATGATTTTTTTAAACATTCAAGGCAGAATTTCTAAAATCATTATTCACCAGATTAAGTATGTCTGTAGTATAAAGTCATTTAAACCAGGGTTATTATAATTAACTAATTAATTAATTTTAATGATACATTTTTCTCACCATGAAAATAGCCATAGAAGCTGGCATGGCATTAAACACAAACAAACTAAACTAACATTTAAATGAATTAATCATTTTGTTACTTGAAATGAAATAAATGTTAACTGGGGGGGGGGGAAGAAAGATAATAATATATATATATATATCCATCTAGTAATTTTTTAACTTGTAGTAAAATAACTAAAACTGTAATACAAATTCATCAAAAATATATAGACATATACAAATACAACTAAATTACTACAGCTTTAACTAAAATAAATATGGAAAAAATAAAATCAAAACTCATTAAAACTATTAAAAACTATATTGTCATATTTAAAAAATATATATATAAAATGGCTAAAATTGGCTAAATTACTAAAACTAACTAAGATGAAAATGACAAAATAATAAAATTAAAACTCATTCAAACTATTAAAACTATATTGACATTTAAAAAAAAAAAATATATATATATATATATATATGTGTGTGTGTGTGTGTGTGTGTGTGTGAAAATGGCTAAATTTCTAACAAAATGAAAATGATTAAAATGAAAATTAAAACTAATTCAAAATATTAATAAAAACTAAATTACTGAAATTTTAACTAAAGTAAAAAGAAAATATAAAAACAAAAACTATATGGACATTAAAGAATATTTAAAAACGAGAAATAAAACATCTAAAAAACTAAAACTAATGAAAATGGAAAAATATACAAAAAACTTAATTCAACATATTAATTAAAACTACTAGTATCTTAATGATAGTTAAATAATACTGTTTCAAATATGACTTTATCATCTGCAGCTTTCAATTATACCCCAAACACACTGGACAAGAAAGTATAAGCATTATTACAGTTTATTTTCTCTCAGACTGAAGAGCAGGTGCAAAGGGTGATATTGTACAGGAGACCTAAAATTATGACAAAATAAATGCTGTGATCTGCCCGCTGGACAGTGATAAAAAAGATAATAACCACGTCTGCAGACATGTCTGGTGATTAAAGTGCCAATGTGAGTACACAGGCTTTAGGATAGAAGCATCAAACTGAAATATGTTTTTCCTCATTTGAAGCCATTTATGTACAGGGTCCCTGAACCCGATGCCTTTTGAGTAATTTAAGGTCTAATTCTATCAGCACTGTTAAGACAACAACGGTTTGGTTTTTATTTTTGTTAATTATATGAAATGTGAAATTGTGAGATGATTGTAAGGTGATGTTTGTCTTCTCTCAGTGGACGTTATTCAAGATTTTCTCTTTACATTTCTTTCATACTCTTTGCAAAATGCTGGATATTATTATATCATATTATATTAGACCATAATTCCTCAGTCCATTATATGATATCATAAAATGTCATTTGAATTGCATATGACTTGGTTTTAATTTTCTTTAGCTTGTTTTTCTACGGTTTTTACTGGAATCTGTTATCGATCACAAACAGTGGACCAAACTGATTATGCTGTGAATCTAATTCTTTTTAATGTTTCCTAAAACACTGTTATCTTCAGCATTTCTTTGTTTCATGGATCCATTTTATTGTATTAAAGGTTCTGACATCTATTACAGTGGTGATTATAATGTATGCATTAATATTCCCACATTTGTGTGGACACTGTTGTTCTTTCTCTTTACGTTGTGTTTCTATATTTGCCACACATTTTTTTTTACAAATTGTAGCTCTCAATAAATGATTTCTGCTTTATTTATGTTTATTTATTCCAAAATCTTACATTTTTAATTAAAATTACTGTATATACACACACATTCATAATGAAATGATACAAATAATATTTCTAATTAATAAATCAATCTATATTTATAATATAGTTATATAACTATAAGATTTATAAATTATCTAAATTTATAATAGTTTACAGTACATTTTAATATACAAAAGTATGAGATCACTAGAGAAAAGTTTTATGTTTTTCATTTTCTGAGTAAAGTTGCATTAGCAATTTTATTATCAGCATATCATATTATTAATATATTAATAATCTAATATGTGCATACAATGAAAATCTGTATCTTCAGATGTAGTAAGAGGTCATAATACTTCAGGTTTTTCACTGTTTTTATTCACAAGTCAGATATATAAAAATTCCACATATTCTATAAACATAAATGAGGTCTTGAAAACTTAATGCATAATAATTATAAACAAATTAGAAAATGCAGTTAAAATGATACAACAGTTTTAGATGGAGTGAATCATGTCACTTTAGCACACTACCTGTTCACATAGTAGCCTACAGTGCTGCCCTTAATATTGGCACGCTTGATAAATATGAGCAAAGGTGGCTGTGAAAATAAATCTGCATTGTTTATCCTTTTTTTCTTGAAACCCATTTGAAGAACATGTCGTGATGTAGGGGCTGTTTGATATATATATATATTAAGGTTTTCTTACCCCGAGACTCAACTAATCTCTACAATTCTCCAGCTGTGATCCTCGGAGAGTCTTTGTCCACTCAAACTCTCCTCCTCACCGTGCATTAGGACGATATAGACACACGTCCTCTTTCAGGCAGATTTTTAACATCTTTAGTTGATTAGAACGTCTTAATTATTCCCCTGATGGTGGAAATGGGGATTTTCACTGCTCTAGCTCTTTTCTTACAGCCACTTTCTATTTTGTGATGCTCAACAATCTTGTTCTGTACATCAGAAATATATTCTTAGTTTTTTCTCATTGTGATGGATGATTAAGGGAATTTGGCTTTGTGTTCCTCATATTCATAATCCTGTGGAACAGGAAGTCATGGCTGGACAATTTCATGCTCCTAGTCACCCTGGTGTGCTACAAAATGTAAATATGAATGAACTATACATTATACTCATAACGTGAGTTTCCCCCCACAATTGTTTTACTTCAATGAAAGTTTAGAATTTTGTGAATTTTTTTAATGAAAGATCAAAAAGATAAATGATGCAGATTTATTTTCACAGCCGCCTTTGCTCAAAACTCACATCAGGAAATAAATGTTTTTTATTTATTTCATGCACCTCATACTGATAGTGTCATTTGCACACAACACTTTCTGTGTCTGATATCTTATTATCTTATTTTTTTTATTTTTTTTGTGATTGGCTGCTTCATGTCAACCATGTTCAACCTGTTTGCACATTCCTCTCTGTACAGTCATGCTTACCTTAATATTTAATTCTACAGCATACTGTCATGCACATTCTTTTATACCTTATATTTTATATATTGTTCTTTATATATTATTTTTTATTCATTTTATTTTATGTATACTTCCCTTGTGTTGTATTCTACAATATTTGCACTGTCCATGGAGCGGACCCGACTCTCATTTCACTGCTGGTTATACAATCTCTGTATAGTCGTGTATGTGACAAATAAAACTTGAAACTTGAAACTTGAACTCATATTTACCAAGGGTGCCAATATTAACGGGCGGCACTGTATATTATAGGTGACCTTGCACCACAAAACCAGTCATAAGGGTCATTTTTTTTACATTAAGATTTATACATCATATGAAAGCTTTCCATTGCTTTTCCAAAGCTTTCCATCCAATAAATCAGCTTTCCATTGATGTATGGTTTGTTAAGATGGGACAATATTTGACTGAGAAACAAATATTTGAAAATCTGAGGGTGCAAAAAAAAAAAAAAAAAGAAAAAAAAGAGAAAACCTTTAAAGTTGTCCAAATGAAGTTCTTAGCAATAAATATTACTAATCAAAAATTAAGTTTTGATATATTTACGGTAGGAAATTTACAAAATATCTTCATGGAACATGATCTTTACTTAATATCCTAATGATTTTTGCCATAAAAGAAAAATGGATAATTTTTTACCTATAAAATGTATTGTTGGCTATTTCTACAAATATTCCTGTGCTACTTATGACTGCTTTTGTGCTCCTGGGTCATATATTGTTTTTATTTTGACTTTTGCAAAACCAAAGTCGGCTTATTTGGGCCAAATGTTTTTCATAAAATTCATATAATATTTCAGAAGAGCTAAACCTCTATTTTTAAACAATGTGCCATTAATAGAAGCTCTATAATGGTCTGTATTTTCCTGACAGCAATATATTGACAAAACAAAACAGCCCTTTTCCTGCAAAACAGCAAATGTGTGTAGACGTCATCGCGTTTGTGCGCTCTACGTTGGTTGCGCTCGCCCGTGACGTCACCGCGCTCGAGTGGGAGTCGAGTCTTCTCCGGAATCGTTTGCTTTCATTTCTGCACGAGTCCGTCGCGCGCCGTTTCCTTCTCTTCCCTTCGAACCAAAACAAACGTCGCCCGACGTGCTTCGGTCGCTCGTTTCCCCGCACCGCTGAGGGATTATTTGGTGTTTTCTGTGAAAAGGCGGCCAGCAAAGCCAGAAAAAGATGAGTGTGGAGGCGTACGGGCCGAGCTCGCAGACGCTCACCTTCCTGGACACGGAGGAAGCGGAGCTGCTCGGGGCCGACACGCAGGGCTCCGAGTTCGAGTTCACCGACTTCACGCTGCCCAGCCAGACCCAAACTCAAGGCCAGACCCAGAGTCAACTCGACAACCAGGTATAAACACACAAAACACACAATCGAGCGTTCTGTCAGGCGGCCATCAACGCGTTTGAGTCCAAATATGGCGAGCTAGCAGGCGTTAGCCGCGCGGTAGCGTTAGCAACCACAGAGCAGGCCGCCAGAAAGACAGAGAGTTGTCAGAGGGACTTTTGTGAACTACAGTAGTGTACAAATACAAATTTAATTTGCTAATAAATTTAACTACATATAATAGCTCTTATGTTGCTATCGATGCTGAAATACGTTACGTCAAATTGCTTGTTTTGGTTGGTTAGCTGCAGATCTCAGGTGTATTTGCGTACTTTCAGAGGGACTTTTGTGAACTACGTCAGTGTTTTGTTAAATTTAATTTGCTAAGAAGTACACTAGCTCCAATGTTATGATTGATGATGGATGTATTACGTCAAGTAGCTTGTTTTGGTTGGTTAGCTGCAGATCTCAGGTGAATTTGCTTACTTTCAGAGGGACTTTTGTGAACTACGTTAGTGTTTTAACAAATTTAATTTGCTTATAAATTAAACTACATGTAATAGCTCTTATGTTGTTATCGGTGATGAAATACGTTACGTCAAATTGCTTGTTTTGGTTGGTTAGCTGCAGATCTCAGGTGTATTTGCGTACTTTCAGAGGGACTTTTGTGAACTACGTCAGTGTTTTGTTAAATTTAATTTGCTAAGAAGTACACTAGCTCCAATGTTATGATTGATGATGGATGTATTACGTCAAATAGCTTGTTTTGGTTGGTTAGCTACAGATCTCAGGTGAATTTGCATACTTTCAGAGGGACTTTTGTGAACTACATTGTTGTTAATAATAAACTAATTTTCTTATAGTATTAAACAGCATGTTATAACAGCTTATTCTCAGAGATGTGGTTTTATTACAGATAGCTTGTGTTAGCTGCAGCTGACAGGTGTGTTTTTGTTTACTATATTGATGTTATAATGATGTGATGCAGTGGTGTGTGAGATATTTATTAACTGTTTTGGTGTTATAATAACATGCATCTTATTTGATTTGACACGTGTTATATTGTTTATGTCACAGGTTTATCTCACATTTATGTGTTTCAGAAGGACTTTATTACACTACACCTGTTTTTTTAAGAGCATGTTTGATTAGAGGGTTTTTTTGTATGGTAATTATAACTTGCAGGTATTTTGGTGTGTTTAAATGGAAATTTAGTTAAATTGTTTTTATGTTTGCTTTCATAATAAGGTGTATTTTATCTGTTTTTTGTGCATTAGCTGCAGCTTTCAAACACGTGTTTTCAGACTTTTGTTAAGTATATGCTGCTGAGTAAGTCAGGTTGTTTTAGTAAATCAGGTGTGCATTTGTACTTGATTTAACTGCGTTTCTGCTGGTGTAAGTTGCAGATGTGTGTGATTTGAGGGTGAAATGTGCACTGGATCGAATCTCCTGTTTTCACGCTTGTACAATTTGAGATTTTTTTGTAGAAATGGTGGTGTTAAGGTGAAATGTTTTGTGTTTAGGTGAATGGGCCTGATGGCGTTCTGCCCAATGGAGAGGATGCAATGGTAAAGACCAGCCAACTTCTAGCCGAGCTGAACTTTGAGGAGGATGAGGAAGATACTTACTACACTAAAGATCTGCCGGTGCACGCCTGCAGGTACGGGTGACACACCTGCCCTGATCTATCACGCTGTAATCATGTGTCTGTAGCTGTGAGAGAGATCAAATAATGCATAATTCTCTGAAATGCTTACTTCTGGTTGTCACTCACAGTATTCTTTGTGTAATGACACTGTGCTGAATAAATGTCAGTTGTCCCAGGCAACTTATTTATGTAAAAGGTGATACAGGACCTCTGATTGTACATTATGCTACAAGTAGTTCTTTATTAGCAAGATTTTATGTTATAATTTATATGACTGTGTAAAGGGAAGTGTATATTTTCAGACTTGACATTGTCATTATTTTCACCAATTTTTTTCAGTTTTAATTTTTTTTTTTTTAAACATTCATAATTTGTTTGTACATACACTACCTATCAAACGTTTGAGTTAGTAAGATTTTTATTTTAAAGAAATTAATATTTTTATTCCATGAGGATGCATTAAATTGATCAAAAGTGACGGTACATACTTTTATAATGTTACAAAATATTCCTGTTTCAAATATTTGGATATATATTTGGATTTCAAATATTACGTTTGAATATATCTGATTATAATCAAATATCAAATATTTTGAACTTTCTGTTCATCAAAGATTCCTAAAAAATTATGTATCATGGGTTCCACTAAAATATGAAGCGTCACAACTGTTTTCAACATTGATGATAATCAGAAATGCTTCTTGAGCAGTAAATCAGCATATTAGAATGATTTCTGAAGGTCATGTGACACTGAAGACTGGAGTAATGATGCCGGAACTTCAACTTTGCATCACAGGAATAAATTACATTTTAAAATGTATGTAAATAGAAAGCAGTTATTTGAAATTGTAATAATATTTCACTATATTACTGCATTTACTGTATTTGTATTCAAATAAATGCATCCTTGGTTAGCAGAAAATACTAGGAAACTTTAATAAATCATACTGACTCCAAATTTTGAATGGTATTGTATGTAAGTAATTATAATTTTTTTGGGGGGGCTGGTTTTTGTTTTGTATGTTTGCAGCTACTGTGGCATCCATGATCCAGCATGTGTGGTCTATTGCAACACCAGCAAGAAATGGTTCTGCAATGGCCGCGGTAACACCTCTGGCAGGTGAGTCCACCAGTCCATTAATTTGGTTAACCAAAGCATTGTTAAACCTTAAAATGATGATTTTTGTCACATTTGTTTTCTCAGTCATATTGTGAACCACTTGGTGAGGGCCAAATGTAAGGAGGTGACGCTGCATAAGGACGGACCGCTGGGAGAGACGGTTCTGGAGTGTTATAACTGCGGCTGCCGTAATGTCTTCCTGCTCGGCTTCATCCCGGCTAAAGCTGACTCTGTTGTGGTGCTTCTGTGCAGGTGAAACATTTGCAAAGCATTTCATTCTGACTCACAAACTCAAATTCAGTAATTGTGGGAAAAGTTTATTTTGATTAGGTTGACCCAAATCTAATTTGATGTCTTTTAGGCATCAGTAAATAAAGGGAGATTTAGTCATTGGTTTTAGTAATAACAAAAAAATGTAAATATGATTTTCTACCTGCTAGATTTCCTCTTTATTTTTTGAGTATGACACAATCTGTATTTAAAAGATTGAGTTAAGGCTTTTAAACTGTTAATATTGAGCTTTTAGATTCTTTTGCATCTGTGATGGTACATGCTTACTGGAAATGGGAAAGTCCCATGTATTTTCATTTTTACACAATGAAACTGGGCGTGAGTGTGAGAAACCAGGTCTGTACTTTATGTACCTTGTGTGCTAGCATAATTGCTTTTAATGTGTTTATGATTGCATATTTATAGATAAATGTGTAAATGTGTTTGTAATTTTTATAAATATTTTTTTAGAAATATTTTATTTCAGAATATATTAAATATTCTTATATCATTGTAATAAATAGTTTGTATTAATAAGTGCATAAATTAAATCAATGCATACAAACATGTTTTTTTTTTTCTTCTGGAGTTTGCCTCTCATGTTGACTGAATAAATTTTATTTTATATTTAATTCGAGCAGTCATAGGTGTACAAACATATACCATATTTCAATTTACATATAGTACTCAATGCAATCATAAAGTATCTTTTACAATATGAACACAAAAACAATTGCCTGTGTTTTGTTTCTTTTACAAAAAAGGTAAACAAAAATGTATACAGATAAACTAATAATAATCATAATTATCAATATCATAAAATATTAAATATTTATTATTATAAATATATAATATTTATTTATTATATATTTATAATTAATATTTATTGTGCTATCCCAAACAGGCACAAAATTACTTTCACAGACTTTTTCATTAACTGTTCCCACCTGGTGGAATGACCTGCCCAACTCAATCCAGCAGCTGAGTCCTTAGCCATCTTCAAGAAACGGCTAAAAACACATCTCTTCCATCTTTATTTGACCCTCTAACTCTAGCACTCTCTATTCTAATTCTATTCTTAAAAAAAAAAAAAAACTTATCCCTTTTAGACTTGCAATCTATTCATTTACTGCTTGTTCTCTTAAAAAAAAAAAAAACTAACACTAGCTTTTCTAATCTTTTTGTATTCTATCTGTATTTTTTTTTTTATTATACAATTAACAAAAGCAAAAAAGGCCTCTAACACTAGCTTGCTCTATTCTTTTTCTATTCTATCTGTTTTCTTTTTATTTATTATATGATTAAAAAAAAGCCTTGCTACGTGTACTGTGTTAAGCTTACTGAGACTTGTTATAGCACTTATATCATCGCTCTTTTGTTGATTTTGATTGCTTCCATTGTCCTCATTTGTAAGTCGCTTTGGATAAAAGCGTCTGCTAAATGTAAATGTAAATATGAAATTAAATAGTATATATATATATATATATATATATATATAAGATAAACAAAATAAAATAAAGGTAGAAACAGTAACTCTGTACATCCAGGGAGAGAACGTGTGGCCTGATTAAATTCCATTCAAAATAAACTGAAACGACTTTCATTAAAGTCATTATTCTAAATATTAATGTCCTCTTATTTATATGTAGCAACAAAATCAGACCTTCTTTTTGATACAAATTCAACCCATTTCCTCCGTTTTTCCAGAAGACTGGATGATGTTTAAAAATGTTTATTTTTTTATATTTTATTTGAAATGTTTCGTGAAAATTTAATCACACCACTGGAAGCTGTGAAACCACGACAATCTATATTTATTTTTTTAATCTGGTGCTGGTTTTATCAGAAGCTGTCAACCATTGCTTATCACGCGTGTGCACTGACTCCGTCTCATGGGTGTGTGTTTGTTTGTGTGTTTAGGCAGCCATGTGCCAGTCAGAGCAGTCTGAAGGACATTAATTGGGACAGCTCTCAGTGGCAGCCCCTCATCCAGGACCGCTGCTTCCTGTCCTGGCTGGTGAAGATCCCGTCTGAGCAGGAGCAGCTGAGGGCCCGTCAGATCACAGCACAGCAGATCAATAAACTCGAGGAGCTCTGGAAGGTACTGTGATTTACTGCTTTCTTATGAATATGAACGCAGTTTTAAGCATCCTAATGTTGTATGACTGTGCGTTCTGTCATGCTTGCAGGAGAACCCAACAGCGACCCTGGAAGATTTGGAGAAACCTGGAGTGGATGAGGAACCTCAGCACGTTCTGCTGCGATATGAAGACGCATATCAGTACCAGAACATCTTTGGGCCGCTGGTCAAACTAGAGGCTGACTATGACAAGAAACTCAAAGAGTCCCAAGTATGAAAACCTTCCTGCTCTTCAGTTATTCCTTTGGTTAAACTAGTTAAGATGCGGTAGTACTGATATGATAATGATTGCGTTAGTATTTATTATTATTTTTTTGGTTAACTTTTTGCTTGAACAATGGAGTGCAACAGGGGCCGTTCACTTTTTCAAAAGTGAAAGAAATTTTCCCATTCATTTTCTTCATAGGTAAAAAAAAAATCAATAAATAGTTCAGCCATGAACCAGACCAACCAACTCTGAAATAAATCTCAGCATTACAACATTTGATTCAAACCAACTACAATCAAATGCATCTGGCGTAACGTCTGTTATGAGGATATGAGCTACTGTGAAATCCACAATAGTACTGTAATATAAAACTATATCCAAGTATAAGATATGATGTATTGAAGGTTTATTACAAACTATTTAAGTACTATTCAAGTACAAAGGTATAAATAGTTTAAGATTATATTAGGAAACTGATTCAAGTATTCACAGTGCTTCATGGGATTGAGTAGTCACTGTTAAGGCCCGTTCACACCAAGCACGATAACTATAAAGATAACGATATTAGTGGCCACGCCAGCGAAAGATATCGTCTGTTTATTCTAAGTGCACGTGCATCTGCCGCTTTAAATTCTCAAGCTTGTTATAGCAGGATGGATTCCGATTGGCTGTCAGTGTTTGTATCGTTCATCAGCTGGAAAAATTGTTCTGAAAATGATTCCAACGATATCGTTTTTCTGTGCTTTTATCGTTATAGTTGTGGTGTTGACTCTGCTATTCTTTAATATTGAGAACGATTTTTAGAAGTATATCTTTATAGTTATCGTCCTTGGTGTGAAGGGGGCTTTAGACTGGTAACAGCCATGATTGTGATTGAAGGATTTTTGTTAAGGATTCTGGGTAGTGTTTTTCTTCACCAGGAATTTGTCATTTAAATATGACTTCATAAAAATGAAGCTTAAATCACACTGACTTATAGCTAGTACAGGATGGATGGGATTTTAATTTCTGAACACGACTGTTGCACATTTTTGCAAGCAAAATGCTAAATTAGCTAAAGCTAAATTCTGATTCTAAAAAACTGCTAAAATTCTAGTGCAATTAATTTATCATATTGTGATTGCCATTTAAACTGTGATATCGTTTTCCTATGAGATGAAATTTCATATCTATGTATCTAAAGGTATATTTATAAATGATATTGTGATTCCTGTTTTATTTCAATTCATTTTTCAGCCCCATTTCTTTATTTTAATTTTGAATTCTATTTAATTAATCTAGTTAGATGGGTATTCAGATGTGTTTTTGATTTATCTTTCCTTGTACATGAGTTTCCTTCCTCTTAGAAAGGTTGTTTATAATTGAAAAGTACAGAATCAGATTGAATGTGTCAGACATTTGATATTTATTCTGCTTGCTTGTGTCCTGTCTTTTTACTTCAGACTCAAGACAATATAACAGTGAGGTGGGATTTGGGACTGAATAAAAAGCGGATAGCTTATTTCACTCTGCCCAAGACGGATTCAGGTGGTAATATTTACTTTCAACATCTTCTGTCTACCAGTGGTTCATATCCATCCCATCCCTAACACCGTGTCCCATGCATCCCTCATCGATGTGTGCACGGACCTGAGTGTGCGCGCGTGCGTGTGTTTGCATGTGTGTTTGTGGTGCTGTACTGTGTATGTGATGGATATATAGCTCTATTATTGTTATTAGAGCAGAAATCATCCGCAAAATGTCTATCTGAAAGTGTTTTCTCTGTGTGGGTGATGTTTATCAGACATGCGACTGATGCAGGGAGACGAGATCTGTCTGCGCTATAAGGGAGACTTGGCTCCGCTGTGGAAAGGGATCGGACACGTCATCAAAGTCCCGGACAGTATCCTTTCAGCAAAGATCAAACTCACAGTTGTCACACAATAACAGCTATTATTTTCTCTTGATAATGTGCTTAGGCATGCATTGCTTATACTTGGGATTAATGACTTGACAAGCAACCCCCCAGAACACCCTAGCAACTGCATAGCAACATAATTGCAACCTCTGCAGAGCAAAACTCAGACAACACACTTGCATCGTGACTATGAGTTTTGTAGGCACTCTTTATATCAGCAGAAAGTCAGTAGCTTGTTCTCACTGTGCTGTTTTGATGTACGAGTATATAAGTGTCTTCTATATTATACGGTTGATTCCTTAACCGAGATCCTCTCAGATTATGGAGATGAAATCGCCATCGAGCTGCGCAGCAGTGCTGGTGCACCTGTGGAGGTGCCGCATAACTTCCAGGTGGACTTTGTCTGGAAGTCGACATCTTTTGACCGGTTAGTCCTACTATCACTTATACACTTTCACTAGTCCATTAAACTATATATAGTCCATTAAATTTTATATATATAAATTGTATTTATATTAAATTATATACAGTTTTTATTAGTTTTTAGTCATTTTAGAGTTTATTTTTGTATCAAGTTCTAAGTAAATAAAAATTATATTTACTTAGAATGATATAATATATTATTTATATTTAATTTAATATATAATATTATATAAATATATATATATATATATATATATATATATATATATATATATATATATATATATATATATATATATATATATATATATATATATATATCTTTTTCACCCCCAAAAATAAAAATTGCTTTCATTTACTTGCCATCATGTTAATCCAAACTTGAATTACTTTTTTGTTGACTGAATAAAATCATGAAGAATATTCTGGCTTTATCCATGGAGTCATACATCTTAGTGTCATGAGATACTTTTAGTTTTTATTGATATTTTAAATTAGTATTTAGTTTTATATTTTCCATTTTAATTTCTAATTTATAAAATCTGTATTTGTGTTTTTGTCTTTTTTTGTCTTTTTTTTTTGTGGTTTTTATTCATTTTAATTTTATTTAGTACATCAAGTTAAACTAAATAAAAAAGAGAAATGCTGAAGCTAGTAGGGCTGATCCGAATACCATTTTTTGAGCTTCGAAGCTTCGGTAGTAATCAACACCGTGACCGAATATTCGAAGCTTCGGAGGGAGGGGCCTGAACATATTTTTCTCTCTAATAAAGGCTGGAATCTCTGTGCGTCTGTCTGTCTGTTTGCATTTTTATTATGTCGAGAACCATTCATCCAATCGATTTCACGCGTGGCGGGTGTGTTGCAGTGGACCCAAGGGAGTACAGTCTCGCATTTTGGTGCAATATGGACACGCGACACGTTCAGAATTAATAAACTTTTAATAAAGTACAGAACAGCGCAAGCCGGAAGTGGCGCGCCTCATGCGGTCAGGGCTTAAATGCTCCGAGAACGGACACTGCGCTAGTGATACAAAGCACACAGGTCTGTTAAGAGCTATACTTTTAATAAGGCAGCCCAGTGCTTAATTTGTAAATTGAGAGGTCCCGGAATAAAGCGGGGTAACGGATCCGGCATGTGATTAGAAGAGGGAGAGGACCAATCTTTAGTGATTGAAAGCGTGCATCAGTTGCTTTTCGGGTTTCGAGTTTATAATGAGGGAAATTCCTGCAAACATTTATTGAATATAGCATGTAGGTTAGATGAGTAAATAAATCCACACACAGGGTTCCCACGCTTCTTGAAAGTACTTGAAAGTACTTGAATTTCAGACATATGGATTCAAGGCCTGGAAAGTACTTGAAAACAAACATAGGTCCTTGAAAGTGCTTGAATTAAATTTTGTTTATGGCGCTATTTCAAAAATTGTCCATATGCGCTGTCAAAGACAGAAGGAAATGGCATTAATGATTGAGGGTGGAGATGGTGTAGTGCGAAAAAAAAAAACTTAGCATGTTTCGTGTTGATGTGCAGCCTAGAGCCCTGCGCAGGACAGTTTTCTTAAGCACACTCCCGCGGAGTTTCTGACCATTACTGCCCACTCCCGCAACGCGTGTGTCCCACTCCTGCAAACATTCTAATATCGTATATAATTTTCGCGCTATCAGTATGTGGGGTATTGAAATAACATTTGAATGAGCGCTCACAGTTCACTTTCGATTTCGCTATCACACGCTTTATGTGTAATGTGAGCTCTTCTAACAGTGCTTGCATACTTTTTAGGCACGTTTATATTGTTATCTTACTTTTTTTTTTTCCAAGCACATTTTACCAATTCCAATCCACATCAATCTTCGCGGGTTGACTACTATTAATTTTTGGGCTATTTAATCATTTATAAGTGAGATATAATTGTCCATGAAGGCTGGAAGTGAAAAACTCCATATATTCAGGTGTGCAGAATTATTAGGCAGGTTTTCTTTTACAGATGAAATGAGCCAAAAAAGAGATTTAACTGAAAAGTAAAAAATTATTAAATCCCCATGAGAAATATTCAAAACTAATGCAATACAGAAATTGCACAGTTAAGGTATGACCGCCCCTCATTGGTCAGCAAAATTCTCATTGGGTCATTGGGGTCTGACAGAAACAGGTGGAGAAGAAAAGACCCACCTTAACTGCAAAATAATTAAGAATTAATGTGAAGAATTAGGTGTAAAACCAGAGGGAACTATTTAGTCTCCAGCAACACCATTTTCCAGAGCTGCAACCTACCTGGAGTCTCCAGAATTACAAGGTGTCAGGTTCTCAGAGACTTTGCTTGGGTGAAAAATCCTAAAGAATGACCCTCACTTAATAAGAATAACATGCTGAAGCGTTGTGAAATACATTAAGACTAATTTTTTTATAGGCTTTATAGACAAATAAGTTGAGAGTGACTCATCAAGGACCAGCACCACATCCTCTTGTACCACTGTTTGAAGAATGTATCTTCCAGAATGTGGCAGTAAGTTTTAGGAGCTCATTTTTAGTCAATCTCTGCAAGACAGACTTTTCAGGATAGGAGATGGACTAAAAATGAACTCCCAAAACTTACTGCGACATGGAGCTAAGGAGAAAATGTAGAACTTGAAAAATAAGAAAAACAGCTTAGTGAAAGTGTTTACAGTTTAAAAGCAAATAGAAAGTCCTATTTTTTTATTTATTTTCTTTATATATTTTTTGCAGATTTGCACATATACAAGGTTTAAAATGTTCATCATGACAGTTTTAAAAAAATATTTGAGTTTTGAGCTGCTGCATGTTTGAGCTGCTGCATGTTTGCTGCATGCTGCTCTTTCATCCCTTTGCGATAGTGGCTCCCTGTATGGGTGTACGCGGGTGAGGTGTCCCCAGACTTTTTATACAACCTGGAAACTCTTCCCCAAAATGCACTTTTTCTCGGTCAAGTGTGTTAAAGTAGAGGTTTTCAAGGGCCAATGTGAATAAATCTAGATTTAAATTAAAAGAGAAAAGATAGTCACGTCGTTTTGGATACGTTTTATTCGTATCCAAAACGATGTGAACTTCACGGAGCGCTGAACACTCATGCGCTGTATGTTTCATTCATTCTCGAAGCCGGGGGGCACTCTCGCACAGAAGTCCAAAACGGACTCATTTCCATGAGAAGTACCCCATAATATCTTTTGACAGGCATCCCGCTATCGCTGTAGCTAAGCTGAATAACAAGCATAAAACTTAATGGATGAAACGTGAAGACGATATGTGTTTTTCAAGTCTTCTCCAAGTAATATGTGACCCTGGACCACAAAACCAGTCTTAAATGTCAATTTTCCGAAATTGAGATTTATACATCACCTGAAAGCTGAATAAATAATCATTCCATTGATGTATGGTTTGTTAGGATCAGACAATATTTGGCCGAGATACAACTAATTGAAAATCTTGAATCTAAGGATGCCAAAGAAATCTAAATATTGAAAAAAATCGCCTTTAAAGTTGTCCAAATGAAGTTCTTAGCAATGCATATAATCAAAAATTAAGTTTTGATATATTTACAGTAATACATTTACAAAATATCTTCATGGAAGATGATATTTACTAAATATCCTAATGATGTTTGGCATAAAAGAAAAATTTATAATTTTGACCCATACAATGTATTTTTGGCTATTGCTACAAATATACCTGTGCTACTTAAGACTGGTCGGGGGGTTTGTGCTCCAGGGTCACATATATGAATGATACAGTGGTAATTGACAGCATAAATTACAGTACAGAAGCTATAAAATATATTTTCTGCCTTATTTTGTGATAAAAATGGAAAATGTGTTTGTAGTATATATATACTGATTGTACAATCATAACCATAAAATTGACATTAGTAAAATATTTATCAAAAATACTATATTAGACAAATTATTGGTTATTGTCCAGCAGTGTATTTTATTTCTTAGCCAATTAAATGTAAGAGATTTTTTTTTTTTTGTCAATTATACATACATAAATAAATATTATAATTATTATTATTACTACATTTGACATTTCTGTCCCTCTCACTTCTGAAATGATCACTACTTCCCTGCATGCCCTGTAACATAACTGAATATAAAACTTTAACTATATGCCGTGTTATCTTTATTTGGGCATCAAATATTTTGTGGCGCCACATGAATTTTATTCGGTGGGAAAGGGGCCAAAATGGCTCTTTGGATGTTGAAGGTTGCAGACCCCTGCTCTAGGTCAAAGATGAAAAAATGGGATTTACAAAATAATTTTGACTTGTTTATTTATTAATGAGTAACGTCTCTATTGAGAGAGTGTGCAAATGTTTAATGTTAACAGGTTTTACCGTGTTATTACAACATTTAACCACTTTTTATTAATTTAAAAATTGTGCAATTCTTTCAAATTTAAATATTGTACAAGAACTACAGCTAAAACTGTCACGGTGCACACACGAGGGAGGAACAGGAACACGCAGACGAGGAAATAAACTCAAATAATAGTATTTAATGACATCAAGGCAGGACTCAGAGACAGGATACACCGGAAAGTAACGAGTAGACCAGACGAAATCAAACTCAAAAGACAGGAACTAAATACACAGGGTAATTAACACAATCACATAAACACACCTGGACACGAATAAACTCATAATCACTTCTGACGAGGACAGGAAACAAACCAAATATGGACACAAGAGGCGGGAACACATGACACACACAACAGAACCCTGACAAAAACCAGTTTGATGCATATTTAATCTATATTTTAAAAATTGTATTTGAATATTACCAGTATTGATTTAAATGGATTTCATTCAATTACTTTGAATACGACTGCTCAAAACGGTCTAAATTTATGAAACTTACACATTCAAAACATTACTCTGAAAGTATTAATGTAAATGTTAAGTGTAAGTGAAATGTTTAATACTGTAAGGTCTTTCATGACACTACATATACCGGGGTGTGAATTTGATAGGTGCTTGATATAAAATAAATGGTGCTTAAAAAAGTCCTTGAAAGTCCTTGAATCTGGTGTTCATGAAAGAGTGGGAACCCTGCACAAACAAAATATCAGATTAAATCAGTCACTTGAAAACAGCGTGAGTGCTTCTGCTGTACCTCTTTCACTCTCTCAAAGCGGCTTCAGAGCAGCACATCTCGTCTGCACTACAAGAGCTACTGCATGCTGATCCAAGACTTTCGCTCGGGACAGTTGACAGAAAGAAAACGCATGCATCGCATTCGGTTTTGTGATAGCAGTGGGTTGTCGCGTCTTTTGCGCTAAGTTCGTTATTTCAAATGTAGACGTGCGGCAAGCGCGCTTATAATAGAATATTTTTCATGAAATATATGCATGCTATAGGTCAGCACCAACGTCTTTCATCGGCGAAAGGTCTGTTGCAGAGGTTCAGCCAGGCGGACAAGTTGAGAACCGTTTTGCGGGGGATGCCAGGTGTAAAAAAAAAAAAAACGATATTCGAATCTCAAAACTGAAAATCGAATGCCAACCCACCGAACGAATATTCGAATAATCGAATATTCTGGTCCAGCCCTAGAAGCTAGCTGAAATAAATTAATTAGTTTATTATGCATTTTGTTTCTGTTAACATACATTTTATTTCATGTAACAGAAATGTGTGTTTTTTTTAAATTAGTTTTAGTTTAGTTAACCTAGATAATTATGCAATTAACCATGCAATCTAAAAAGATTTTACAGGATCATCCGTGATTTTGAACTCTGTTTTTCACATTAAGTTATCAAATGACTGCACAAGGTACATATTTCATGCACGAGTCTCTCAGACTATTCCTGTGATGCTTTTATTGGTCTTTTGCATCTTTTTCAAAGCTTGAAAGCTCCTGATTATTTGTAATTGTATAGAAAAAACACCTTTGTGTTGCAACTATAATTTTCAGATGAACTGTTATGTGAAATAGTCTGAAAATCTGAACCTGGTGGACACAAATTTCAACTTTTTCTTTGTCTAATGTAGCATGCAGAGTGCCCTGAAGACGTTTGCTGTGGACGAGACCTCTGTGTCCGGCTACATCTATCACAAGCTGCTAGGTCACGAGGTGGAGGACGTTATCATTAAATGCCAGCTGCCCAAACGCTTCACTGCGCAGGGCCTGCCAGACCTCAACCACTCGCAGGTAAAAGGCTGTCTAAAGCCCCCTTCCTCTGATTCAGCCCTTCCTCTTTAGGTTTCTGAGACTCAAGGTGTTTTGGAACGATATAGGTTTATGCTGTGAAGACGGTGCTGCAGCGACCCCTCAGTCTGATCCAGGGGCCTCCAGGAACAGGCAAGACTGTCACCTCTGCCACCATCGTCTACCATCTGGCCAGACAGGGCAATGGGTGAGATGGGATGTTCATTTGATTTGATTTTATAAGATTAATTAAATTAATGTTTTATGCCTTTGTTTGATTATCAATGGTTTTGATAAGCCTCAATTAAAAAATAAATAAAAACAAAGACAAATGTTTTCTGTTATAGTGTAAATTTTATTTGTAAAAAAAACAAACAGAATTTGATAATTTTTCTTGTAATTAATTAATTTCGTAAGGCCCTACGAAAGAGAAAAATGAATTTGGGAGAAATATGGCCCTATAATATCAACTGAGTTTTTGCTTTGTGTCTGTTTCATGGTTTAGTCCGGTGCTGGTTTGTGCTCCGAGTAACATCGCAGTGGACCAGCTAACAGAGAAGATCCATCAGACGGGGCTGAAAGTGGTTCGTCTGTGCGCTAAGAGTCGTGAGGCCATCGATTCACCTGTGTCTTTCCTGGCTCTGCACAATCAGATCCGCAACATGGACAGGTGCAGACATTTCTGTTCCTAATGCTCACTATTTTAATCCTTTGTGTATGTGTTATGAATGGTGTGCTGAGGTTGGCATCCCTATTATTGTCACTCAGATGAGATTTTTTTTTAACCTTAATCCAGCAATGACTATTTCATTTTGAATGCTTGGCAGCGTGGCAGAGATCTTATGAGGACTGATGTGTGTCTGTCTTTTTTTTGCAGCATGCCAGAGTTGCAGAAACTGCAGCAGCTGAAGGACGAAACTGGCGAGCTGTCGTCTTCTGACGAGAAACGTTACCGAGCTCTCAAACGAACCGCTGAGAGAGAGCTGCTCATGGTACCTGTCTGACTTCACTTTAAAACACTGATAGACACCAAATGCTGGAGTTACACAGCAATGTGAAGCTTTTCTAGTGCATTTATTTATATAAACGCTGCAGGCGGTGGAGCACAATAATTCTTAAGCCGGTTTCTTTGGCAAAGGAAATGGGGCATGTTTTTGTGTGGTGCGTTTTTCCCCTGCAATTCGCACGCACACACAATGTTCTATGAAAAAAAGCTGAATTTTTTTCTTTGTACGAATGATCCATCAGCCCACCCGTGACAGAGGCCTGCAAACATCTTGTTCTCTCCTTTGTTTCTCAGAATGCAGATGTGATCTGCTGCACATGTGTGGGTGCGGGTGACCCTCGCCTGGCTAAGATGCAGTTCCGCTCCATCCTCATCGATGAGAGCACACAGGCCACAGAGCCCGAGTGCATGGTGCCAGTGGTGCTCGGGGCCAAACAGGTATGTGACGGGCAAATTTTCACACTGTGTATGTTTGCACACAGACTTTACATAATCCAAATATACCTTATTTTCTGGAAAACAAGTCACTTGAATACATGTCACACTGGGTCAAAATTGCATTGTTGAGAAAAAAATGTTGAATTAGTGTACAAGTCGTATTTTATATATACATTCAGAAATAATGTAAATTACTGATAATAAAACGTGTATTAGTTCCACTCACTCCACAAAAAAATATAATATATTATTATTAGGGCTGTCAGTTTAACGCGTTAACTTAATTAGTTATGAAAAAATAACTGCATTAAAATATGCAGTTAACGTACTGGCCCCGCCTCCAGACCTGTACATCATCTTACATTTCATAGTCGACTGCTGACAAATATGATGCATGGCAAAAACTCCATAAATGCAGTAATGCCCTAAAATTCAAGATATTGGGGCAAAGATGCTCCTGTATGAGTTTCTGTCTCATATTTATATCACATAAGCGATAAAACACGAGCAGCGAGAGCAATATGACACGAGTGCTGTTTTTGTCCTGAATATGAGTTCAAATATTGACATTTTAAAAGACTAATAATAATGACAAAAACAAACAACAAAATTACTAAAACTTTAACTACAATTAAAAAAATAGTTCAGAATATTAATAAAAACTATAATCTCTATAAATAAATTTTTTTAATTGTATACAAAACATATATAAAATAGGCAAACATTGTAGTGGTGTTCATTATAAAAAACATTTACTATAAACACCAAGCCTAAAGGAATTAGAAGCGAAACCAAATGACCAGTTTATAAGAAATGTATATGAATATACTTGACATTCATTACTTTCCTAACAAGCACAAACTGGATTAAAGTTGAAAGTGACGAGATAAAAACTGCAACCAACGAGATAAAACATTTTTTACTCACCCTTGTGTTGACTTACATTTATGACCAATATATTCTACATTCGAAAAACAAAGATCATTAATGACTTACTAACAAGAAAAAATATATCTAAACTACAGTGTATTTGTGATTATAGAGTGTAAAACAGTGTAAAAGTGATTATAGAGATTAAAAGTGAACAAAAGTTGGAACATAAACATTTCTATAAATAAGTTATTTTCATTATAAGTATACACAGCAATTTTTCGATGTTAAAGTAGATGACATACTCTGGAAAATATGGTACTACAAATTTTGTGTACACTCTTCTATGTAATTGTAAATTTTCTGTTTAGTAACTACTGTCGTCTTTGTTTGACAGCTAATTCTAGTGGGTGACCACTGTCAGCTGGGTCCTGTGGTCATGTGCAAGAAGGCGGCTAAAGCAGGTCTGTCTCAGTCTCTGTTTGAGAGGCTGGTGGTCCTGGGCATCAGACCCATCCGTCTGCAGGTGCAGTACCGCATGCACCCGGCCCTCAGTGCATTCCCGTCAAACATCTTCTACGAGGGCTCTCTGCAGAACGGGGTCACCGCTGGTATGTCATATAGTTTTATGTAGCTGATATTGCATTGCATTCAGTATAGATAGTTTTGTTTAGTTACATAGAGACAAAATTTGTGTGTAGCCACATGATGTTCATGATGATGTTCTGTTCTGTTCTCCAGCCGATCGCATCAAGAAAGGCTTTGACTTCCAGTGGCCTCAACCCGATAAGCCCATGTTTTTCTATGTAACTCAGGGCCAGGAGGAGATCGCAAGCTCTGGGACCTCCTATCTCAACAGGTACATTTGAACATCATATCCCACTCAACACAAATATCTGATGCATATTGGAATACTTTCTCAAAACAGCAAGACTCAATCTGATAGGTTGGCTTCATACTGTTTCTGGGAGTCAGGGCCAGAGTAGTAAAAAAAAAAAACTTATTCCTGTATATATCAATGGTTATATAGAATTTTAGATTTATGCGTCTATACATCACATAAAATGAACTGTTACCACCAAAATGGAGTTTTTTTCATTCCTAAAAAGTCATTTTCAACCACAGTAAAGAACACCATCACGTTACAGTAATTCTGTCTGAAATCAGAGACGCTCCTGACTGAAATTAAAGAAAAACGTTAAAATCTCTCAATAGAACAAAATTAAATACATTTAAATCTCTTAGAGAACAAAACCAAAAACAATTAAACCTTTTAATAGAACAAAACCGAAAACATTTAAATCTATTAATAGAACAAAACTGAAAGCATTTAAATCTTTTAATAGAACAAAACTGAAAACATTTCAATCTTTTAATAGAACAAAACTGAAAACATTTCAATCTTTAAATAGAACAAAACTGATTTAAAAGATTTTATTCTCTTAATTGCCTTTGAACATTTAGCCATACCCAAATCACTGCGACACTGATATATGTGCTAGACAACATTATAAATATAAAATGGCTAGATCTAGATCTGGATGATCACTTAAACCGAACTTTTATTTTGATGGGTTGTCGTGAATACCTTTCAATTTCTGTGTGATATGAGGCTAGATTTACTCAAATGAAACGGGAAAATGTATATGTGTATGTGTATATATAATATGTATATTAGGGGTGGGACGGTTCGAGTTTTTCACGGTTCGGTTCGTATCACGGTTTTAGAGTCACGGTTTCGGTATGGTTCGGAAAGTTTAGGGAAAAACTATACTGTCAAATAAAAATAAAGAAAATAAGAATAATTTATCTAACTACAAGCAACAGCACAAGATACAAATAAAATAATCAGTGACTTTCAGTTATTTTTTTAGGTAGGTCTATAGCATTAGTTTTTAGGTTCAGAAATTGAATAAAGTAATCAAATGTAAAACAGCATTGCATATTTGACTGTATAAATTAAAGATTAATCTTTATTAAAGTTAAAAAAGCGATTAAATCAAGAGCAGTGAGTGATTTCTTTGTTGTTGCTTTTTGATTAATATTAAGAAAGTGCTGTCACTTTAAGAGAATGCACTGATACTTTACGTTCAGCGGGCTATGTCTGCTATAGGATACTTACCAAGACAGGCATTTTGACATAATTTTTGTGTGAATTTGTCCATTCAAACAATTCTTCAGAGAGAGCTTAATATTTGCGCACGTTCTGAGGTGCGGGTTTGCACGCTTCTGATAAGCGCATGCACAAATCTTCTCACTGCACGCGCGAGCTCGCCTCTGGCTCTTAAATGTTTAAACTGGGTGATGACGGAATAAATGACAGCTCATAATCCAGCATACGGTACTCGCATTGAACGAGTGAATGGTTTGTCCACTCTTTTTTTTTTTTTTTTTTTTTTTCTTTTTTCCATCGCTGTTATTGTAATGTACTGGGAAACCAGAATGCGCATCCATTAGCCAAACCCTGTTTTTTTTTAAGGGTTATTTATAACAACCCATATTACAGATGCGTTGTCAGATTTAAATTGAGCTGCGGTCCTAGCACATCCCGAACCGTGTGTGAAGAACCGTAAGGTTCGGGTTTTTTCCGCGAACCGTGCCACCCCTAATGTATATGTCGGTCAGTTGGCCTCTTCTTTTGTATGTGAATTTAAAGTCAAAAGTCTGGTTATGTGAGACTACTGGAATAACAGAAACCTTTGAAAATTAATAAGCTTATTCATAAATGCTCCTTACCAGCATTAGATGAAGCTCATTCAAAGGGCCGGCCTGATAAAATCTTCTCTCTGTGTTCAGGACTGAGGCTGCTAATGTGGAGAAGATCACCACCCGTCTGCTGAAGGCCGGAGCCAAACCTGACCAGATCGGCATCATTACACCATACGAGGGTCAGCGCTCTTACCTGGTGCAGTACATGCAGTTCAGCGGCTCATTGCACACCAAACTATACCAGGTACAGAGTCCAAACAACAACTGATTTCAGCCGTTCTGTTGCATAAGTGTACACTAGACACTCACTGTGGCAATTTAGGGTGTCAAGAAAAGGGCATTTTGGTGTAAGATTGTTATTGCTGTAGTACTGGAAGTTTTTAATGGCTGCTTGACATCCAGTATCACACAGCAGCTGTCAGTGATGTATTGATGCCTCTGTATGTCTACAGGAGGTTGAGATCGCCAGCGTGGATGCGTTCCAGGGCAGAGAGAAGGACTTCATCATCCTGTCTTGTGTCAGAGCTAACGAGCACCAGGGCATCGGCTTCCTGAATGACCCACGACGTCTCAATGTGGCGCTGACCAGAGCCAGGTAACAATAGCAGACTTAGAGTAAGGTGAAGTGATTTATTACACCTCATTTTACAGTCAGTATCATTCAGGTGTCTGTATGCATGGCAAAGATGCATTTAAACTAACATGTTTAACACAGACAAAATCGCAGAATCCAGTCATAAAAATGGAATTTACTTTATAAAACAATGTCACAGAATATGGCAAATTTTGGCAGAATAAATAAAAAATAGGGCTATAATCTTGATCTATTTTTGCGTGTCTGTTTCATCTAGTACTCACACTGAAGCACACATGATGCTTGTGGTGTTTTCAGTGTCTGTTGTCTTACTATATGAGGACATGAACACACAAACTTCTCCAGAGCTGCTCTGAGAGTCACTTCACCAGCATTTCACCATTTCATTTGAGAAAAACTATGATCAGATACACACAAAAACTCAAAGGTCTTTCACTACAACCCACCAAAATAAAAGTTTGGTATTATCTGAAGAAATTATGACAGTTACATTTCTTATGTTTTGTTATATGACATTAATTATGTTTTGTAGAGTATATGTGCTGCTTTAAGTAGTAATAAATAATAATGTATTTCATTAAAAAGTATTTATTAAAAATCACATATTTTCATTCATATTTTAATTTAAATGGTAAACCTTTTTTGTGCAGCACTTTGTTTGTCAACAAATAAAAGGACATTTTCATTTGATTTTTAAATTTAAAAAAATGAATTAAATCGCTTAAATTAAATTGAATTGTCTCTGATAATAAATTTGCTTTTAATTATAAAGCATAAAACCCAGAAAAAGTAAAATAGACAACAGAATATCTGAGAAGATGAAACACATTTCATAGGGCAATATTATTGCTTTAAATAAATTGTAAACATTTTATGAATTCAATTTATTAGACATGCTTTTTGGTTATTAAAATGTAATTAAGTCATTAAAATGGAATACAGAAAAATTTAAATGAAAAAAGCAGAATTGGGGGGGGGGTTGTATTTTTGCAAAACATTATGTACATTGTATATTTTAAAAACCTGATTTACAGTATGTTTTCCTTCAAGTAAAATGTGTGAATAAATAACAAATGTAGGTGGATAGCTCTAGTCATGTGCTCAAATGTGTGTGTATGTGTGCAGATATGGCGTGATCATTGTGGGCAATCCTAAGGCTCTGTCCAAGCAGCCTCTGTGGAACCATCTGCTCAACTATTACAAGGAGCAGAAGGTTCTGGTGGAAGGACCTCTGAACAACCTGAGAGAGAGCCTCATGCAGTTCAGCAAACCACGCAAGCTGGTCAACACCATCAACCCTGTGAGTAACACACACACACAAATCAGGGTTACTTCTGGCTCAGAAATAGTCTTTTCATGTTGGTTCGCATGCACCGCCGTGCATGCAAAACTGGTTAATTACAATTGCATTTATTACAATATGCATTATTAGTGCTTGTATGCATCTGTAACATTACATTCACCATCAAGGTAACAAAGACGTTTCAGATAAGGAAAAAAACACATACAAGTCACAAAATACTTCTGCTAATAGTGGAAATGTGTGTTTCAGGGAGCCCGTTTCATGAGTACTGCCATGTATGACGCGAGAGAGGCCATGATTCCTGGATCTGTGTATGATCGCAGCAGCACTGGTGAGACAGAAATCACATACCACTTCTCACATCTCAATACAATGCAGTTGCAGTGAATTAGTTCTAATTTAGTTTCTTATTTACAAATAAAATTCTTATTTGGTATTTTTCTTGTTGATCAACATGATCAAACTAATTTAATTGGTTAGTTTAAGCATCAACCAAAAGATTCCAGTGTTATTCTGTTAACGTTAGCTAAAACTGAAACAATAAAAAAGTTGTTTGAAATGAAAAAAAAAAAAAAAGTAATTGAAACAAAATATGAAAAACGTAAACTTCTTTTAAACTTAATATTTAAAACTAAATAAACTAAAACTAATAAATAAAAATGAATAAAACAAAACAATTGAAAACAAAAATAAATAAAAATGACGAGAAAACAAAAATACTATAACTAAAATTAAAGTGAAAACAAAAAATATAATATAAAAAAATGATATAATTATTTTATCTACGGAAATATAAAAATATCTTATTCAAAATATGAACAAAAATGATAATAGTATATCAATGATAATAACATAACACTGTTGTTTAATGATGAACCTGCTTTTGAACTGCTTATTTGTGGAAAAATATATATGTAATTTGTCACTGCTTGTCTGTCTTTACAGGGCGTCCAGCTAATATGTACTTCCAGACCCATGACCAGGTCGGCATGATCGGGACTGGGCCGAACCCGATGGGCTCCATGAACATCCCCATCCCATTCAATCTGGTCATGCCGCCCATGCCTCCGCCTGGGTACCTGGGCCAGATGAACGGACCAGCTGCTGGTGAGAGAAAACTCCAGAACACTAAACTACTGCTTTTTTGAACAAGAAACCTTGACTAGCATTACTTTTTGTTGCAGCACTTTGTATTGACTCTTTAATGATATTAGCTACTATGGCTGGGCGATATGGGCAAAAATTAATATCTCTGTATTTGGATTTGCAATATACTGTATATATGTCAGTATTTTTGTTTTTGTATCTGGATTTTTTTTTTAAATCTATATTTAATATATATATTTTACATACCGCTCAATGTTGTCCAACGAAACAATAAATATTAAATGCTATGAAAACTAATAAAATGAATGTAACAATGTAACCTATATATTATGTGCAAAAAAAGTTCAAAATCACATTTTATTCTAACATTGTAACATTACAATCTAAAAACAAAAATAATGCTTTTAAAGAAGTTAAAGTCACTAAACTAAAAATGAAAATTAAGAACAAAAGCACAGACTTGTATTAGGCTATTTTGATTACCCCATTAGAGTCACTTTACAGTTAGTGCTATCATAAAAATACACTTACTTGTAGGTTTAATATTTCTTGTACACATACTTGTAGGTCTATTTACAAATATTTCAGCGAAATATATATTTTAGTCAGAATTATTGCGTTCCTATTTAATTGCACTCTGTTTGGCGTGCATGTGCACGGCGAAACTCGTTCACTGAAGTCTGTGAAGTTTATCTATGAAACTATCTATCGCTCGTATGAAACTACTGTATATCGATATAAATGGTATTGCCTCATACTGTATCGCTTATAAAGGATATATTGATGCATCATACAAACTCGATATACCACCCAGCCCTATTAGCTATTTTTAAAGAGATATAGAAAGAAGCTATGGATGGAGTGACAAGAGGTGAAGCAGAACTGAATCAGGAATACGATATTAATCTGTTCTCTGTCTGTTTACAGGCCGTGGTGCTCCTAAAGGTAAGACCGGGGGTCGTGGAGGTCGTCAGAGGAACCGTGGCACTGGGAATCACGGCAACGGTCAGGCCAACATGTCGAACAGCCAGGCCAGTCAGGACCTGGTGTCCCAGCCCTTCTCTCAGGGTCCACTGACCCAGGGCTACATCCCCATGAGCCAGCCGTCACAGATGAGCCAGCCTGGACTGTCCCAGCCTGAGCTCTCACAGGTACACATACTCACATTTGTGTGGGACGTTCACACTTTTATATGAGATATAAGCCTCTTGAGTCTGTGTTAAAATGACCTTGTTTTGTTAATTCTGTAGTTTTACATCTTATTTTTGTCTTTTGTGTGAAACAGGACAGCTACCTGGGTGATGAGTTCAAATCCCAGATGGACGTGGCGCTTTCCCAGGATTCCACCTACCAGGGCGAACGGGCATATCAACACGGAGTGACTGGACTCTCACAGTACTAGAGTGTAAGACGACACACGCATATCTTAGAAGACCACACACACTATTGAGTCAAATATGCATTGTTAAAGAAATGAACACTTTTATTCTGTAATGGCACATTAAATTGATCAAAAGTGACAGTAAAGACAATGTTACAAAAGATTTCTAATTCAAATGCTGTTCTTTTGAACTTTCTATTTATTAAAGAATCCTGAAAAATAAAATTTATCACAGTTTCTACAAAAATATTGTGCAGCACAACTGTTTTCAACATTGATAATAATCAGAAATGTTTCTTGAGCAGCAAATCAGCATATTAGAATGATTTCTGAAGGATCATGTGACACTGAAGACTGGAGTAATGATGCTGAAAATTCAGCTTTGATCACAGAAATAAATTACATTTTTTGTATTACATGTATTGACAGAAAATAGTTATTTTAAATTGTAAAAATATTTCACAATATTACTGTTTTTACTGTATTTTTGGTCAAATAAATGCAGGCCTGTTGAGCTGAAGAGACTTTTCAAAAAAAAATAAAAAATCTTAACTATGCCAAACTTTTTTTAACAGTACTGTACATTAATTTACTCATCTGGTTGGTGTAATTGTTGCCTATGTAGCCTAGACACCCAAAATGCCTTTTTGAGTTTCATCTGTGCTTGTTCTTTCATTGTCTTGTTTGTTTGTTTTTTGGTATGCACACGCATAAATCACTAAAACTTAAGCTAATAAATAAAAATGAATAAATACTATATAGACAATTAAAAAAATAATGAAAATAAACAAATTAAATTAATAATAAATCAAAACTAATAAAAATGGAAGGAAAACTCAGTCAGTCTGCTTTTTCTGTCAAAGCTGCACGAGAATGGAATACTATTCCGACAACTATAAGAGATCTAGACACATATGCTTTATTTAGGGTTCAATTGAAGAATTGGTTAATCAGTACTCAGATTTGTCAACACTAGAATCTTATATCTGCTAGCCATCCTATTATTGTTTGTATTTTGTTTGCATTGTTTTTAATTGATCCTAAATTGTTTAAATAGATTTCTATTGTATTGTGTAATTATTAAATTTTCTATTTATGTATTGTGTATTGTTAATCACATTTTCTTTAGGGTGACTTGTAACATCTTGTCCAGGGACTACGGATGAAAAATAGCCTTTGGCTAATTCTGGTACATTTACAGGAATGTTTTTATTAATGTACAATGTCCCTGTCAAACTAAATAAAAATAAAAATAAATTCTATAACTTGAACTTAAATTAAATTAAAAACACAAAATATAAAAATAAATTCGAAAAAAATAAATTCTTTGTCCTCTTTTATTCTTTGTCCTCATGGAGCGCATTTTGAAGACATGAAGCTATTTTATGGGCAGTCGCAGGGTATTTTGCGGGTTCGAGTCTCAGGTCCGGCAGGGATTGTAGGTGGGGGGAGTGAATAACTAGCGCTCTCTTCCAATATGTGTATGTTCACTTGGGTTAAATTCAGAGCACAAATTCCGAGTATGGGTCACCATACTTGGCCACACGTCACTTCACTCACTCACTATTTTTGCTCATTTTAAAATCAGTAGCTAATTATTTTTACTGTAACATCTTTGTGTTTTTAATTCAGCTCCATTTTGCTCTTTGGCCTAGCTATTTATGAATGGAAAACAACTTATGTGTGTAAGTTCCCACATTACTAACGCTGTCGGTTTTCTCTGTCTGTGTCCGCAGGTTGTTGGAACAGGAGCTAGGCCTGTGCTGAGCTTAGTTCATCAGCATTTTAAATATGGGTAAATATAAAAAAAGAACAAACATGGATGCCCGTTTACCACTGTTACAACTGAAGCACCATGGTGTGAGAGCAACAGGAGAGAATCAAACCAATCACAGGAGGGAGTAAAGCTGGACAGGACGAAAGAGAACGTGTGAGTGGCGGACTACATCCACCATTCATTGAGGATGGGGAGGAGAGGGGAGACGCAGTGTTAGGAGGAGACCAAACACGAGATCTTCGATCTGCAACTCCGCAACGTGGAGGAGGCTCCTGGAGCGCAGGGGCCCTTCCCGGCCTCCTCTCTCTCTCGCCTGGCTGCCGACGTCAGCCTCAGGCCTTGCCCTGCCAACAGAGAAGGAGCCAAGATGAAGTTCTCTTAAAACTACCTGCAAAAACCACGCTTGCTCTGTCGTCTCCACGAGCTGAGAGAGGGGGTGACATATTTAAAGTAATTATAAACGCTTTTCAAGCAGCTGATTTTCGGGAAAGTAGAGTTCCCCTCAAAGTTGACATCTGACATTCAGGTTCTACCACCGCACATCTTTGAGAGAACGGACGCCTGCGGCAAGAGTTGTGGCGTTTTGTTTCGGAGCGCCTCTCGTCTCCAACCCGAGGTGCTAGGACACTCTGAAAGACGATTCAACTTTGAGGAACGTTTTCCGCCTGAAGTCCAGGAGGGTAGAGGTGCCGCGTCGAACGGAGGGCCCGTCACATCTCGTCTGCTCTCCGCTAGGTGATTTGGGGTAGAAATGGCTTTGGGATGTTTCTTTTTCCTTTTAAGTGTTCTGTCCCTTGCCGAGGGACCGACGGATCTATCCTTTCTTATTTTTCTCTTTGTTTTAAAATGTTTTTTGTTCAACTAGAATAAAAGCAGTGAAGTAGAACCGCTCGATTTAGCTTGCTTGATTTAGATTGATTTAGGCTTCAAAAATCGATCCAAACCACCGGGATCTGTGGGTCAGGAGCGTCAAAATCAGGTGAAACTCTTTCATCTGGGTCTGTTCAATTTGATGTCAATCAAAGCAAACTCCTCCCACTGTCCAATCAGGGGAAACGCGATCATCTGAATCTGAGACAAATGTGTCAATCACAGTAAACCCCTCCCACTGCTATTCTGTCCAATCAGGTGAAACTTGCTCATCTGAAGCTGTTCGATTTGATATGAGACAAATGTGTCAATCACAGTAAACCCCGCCCACTGCTATTCTGTCCAATCAGGACGCAGTCATATTATCGTTGTGCCCGAATCGCTTTAGTTGCGCCTCAGAGAAAGCGGAAGGAGATCGCCGCACCTATGTGAAGCACAGACAGGTGAGATTCTCGCTGTTTTTGTGTCTGACCGTAAGAGGCTCGTCTTGCACTCTTGCGTTGTTATGATGATGATGTCAGTGAGAGCGGGCGGTTTCACGTCGCCGACAGGTGTGTGTGTGTGTGTGTGTTTCCAGAATGCCCTCCTTCATGATTATTTGTTGTGATAGATTGTAGTTTTGCTTTTCCCCCTCTTCTTAGTAGCTCAGTTTTATTTGTACTCGATCTGACGTGACGTTCTCGTAACCTCTCTCAGTGTGGAAATTGCTCTAGTTAATTTGGTTTCGACGGACCCATTCAGAGTTTTACGGCAGCTTTTAACATCTGTTCCGACCGATGCAGTCGCCTCAACTTTGTACTTTTACTTTGGAGTGTTTATACCTTGCTGTTACTCCATACTCTCAGCCCTTTTGACTGTTTAATATTACCCACCACTCGCATTTTATAGCATCGAGCACAGATTCGTTTTAAGTTCACATCCTTCGCTTTCTCTTTTTTTCCTTTGCCCACAAGACAATCATGATTTGTTCATAACCGAGGTTGCAGAAATGTTGACGCAACTTTTTCATGTTAACCTCTCGTTTTAGAATGAACTCGTTCTCTGAAATTCCTGAATACAGTTTAGTTTTCACATTTCATACTTCAACTGTAAATATCAGTGCTCAGATTTGATATGACATCAGCCAAACTGTTGCCAATGACAATGAGATACTAACATCCACAACAAGGCCAAGGTGATCCACAGCGATGCATTGTTTTTTATCGAGTACGAAGAGGTTCTGCTGTGAAAATTGCATCAAATTAGACTGTACAATACATTTGTATGCTTTAACTTGCAATGAAGAGGAACATTGGAAAAACATCAAGATATGAAGTATAATTCAGGATTTTGTTTTGTGGAAAAAGTTTTCACCCCCCCACAATATGTACTTCTTGTAACGTTATGAATAAATGTTGCTTTCTTTCACCCAATGCAGTTCTCAGTTCTTCATCGTCTTACTTGTGTATGATCTATAATGTGATCTTAAATATTGAATTTTCATATTTTTTTTTTGTTTACACATTTTTGGGTTTGTAAATGGAAGCTTGTTTCCGCCACAGAATAAAAACTAAAATTATGATTGCACTTTGCAATTCTGAGAAAAATCATTCAAAAATCAGCAAAAAAAGAATTGCGATTAAAAAAATAAATAAAAAAAACTCTCTTCTTGCACTTCCAAGTTTGCATTGTTGACTTTTTTTCCCCCTCTAAATTCTGAGTTTATATCTTGCAATTTTTTTTTCTGCCACGGAATGAAAAATAAAAATGGTAATTGTGGCTTTTATCTGGCAATTCAAACTTTTTCTTGCGATTATGAGTTTTTATCTTGCGATTCAGATTACTTTTTTTTGTTTTCTCTCAGAATTGCAAGAAAAAGTGTATTGTAAGATAAGTCAGTTACCTTAATTTTTCATCCTGTGGCAGAAACAAGCTTCCATTGCATTTTTAACCTGTTGTAAACTAGATTAAAGTAAGGGAGCACACTTTATGCGTTTACTTTCTTTTTCACAACCTGATTTCTGTGGTCTCAATTTAGTTGAAGTGAAAATGACAAAAGGCTTAGCTCAGTGCAAATTGCATGCAAAAGTCTGTTCTAGGGCTGCACTATTATGAAAAAAATCATAATTGTTGATTATTCCCTTGAGATTGTAATTGCGATTATTTTGAACAGATTTATGCCATTGTTTGAAGCTGCATGCCATATTTTATATATATATATATATCTATATATATATATATATATATAAAGGCTGAAAAGTTTGAACTTGCCTGTGGAAAATGTGAATAGTTTTAACAAAATATATACAAAATGCATGGTATAATATTTATATGTCCTGATAAGACAATTTTACATAAAATATGTTTCATATAAAAGACAAAAACTGAAATTATTCAAATAACTTCAATTTCCTAATACTGTGTGAGGTTACCTCCACGACTAACTCATGAGTCCCTTGTTTGTTCTGAACAGTTGAACTGAGATCCTCTTCTGTAGATTCTGCAGTTTTCCAGCATTTTTGCATATTTGAACAGCAGTGACTGTATGATTTTGAGATCCATCTTGGACAATTGATGGACTCAAACACAACTGGTTCAAACATTCACTGATGCTCCAGAAGGAAACACGATGCATTAAGAGCCAAAACTTAATTTGAAGATCAAGGTAAAAACTTAATTAAACATGCAAATATCTTCTGTTGCTTTCGAAGGGCAGTAATAAATGGAAAAAATATAATATATTTCAACAAAAGAAAAAAGTTGGAAATCTTCATATGAATATCCTGTTCAAAAGTTTTGATTTGGCTCTTAATGCATCGTGTTTCCTTCTCATCAGTGACTTGGCTTTAAACTAGTTTAAAGAGACGTGATTTGTACTGGAGAACTCTGCGCTGAACTCGAGTGCTTCTTACTGGATTTCACAGCGTTGTTTAGCGCGTGATCGCGACTGGTCACTGTAAACGCATACGCTCTAAGCTCGCGCTGCGCTGTTTTCTTCTGAGGCGCGCGGATAAAAGGTCAGTGTGGGGCGCAGTTCAAACGAGTTCCGCTATTTTGTTCCACTTTTGACACGTTTGGTGTTTAACATATCTATCATGTACAACAGAGTGACAACGACTATTAGACAAAATGTCTTTTATCCAGTGTGTTTGAGTTTGTTAAACCCCATTCTGCAAACACCATTCATTAAACCATTCTGCAAATACTGTAGGGATGGTCATTAATTGAAACTCAAATGTAAATATTCTAATATTTTGAGCAGTGTTGGGTGTAACGCGTTACTAAGTAACGCGTTACTGTAATTAAATTACTTATCCACTAAAAAGTAAAGTAAGGGATTACATGTTCATTTTTAGGTAATATTACAGTTACTTAAAACTATTCGTTACATACAGTTAATTTCAACAGATTCTAAAATCAATATTGAATTTGAAATGGTAAATTTACCGTCTAAAGATCAAATTGAATGCAGTGCTTTAACCCTCCGTGCGCCAGCTCGTTCACTTTCAGATCTTCCTGATTCACAGAGAAACCTTAAATACTCAGATACATATAAGACTAAAATCAATAGAATCTAAAAAGCTTGAATTTTACTTTTAAATGAACGAATTCAAATTAAAAACTAATATTTCTGATTATGTAATCCCTATAAAGGATAGCTAGACCAGTCTTTCCCGTATCTGAAAGCTAGACATTGTTTCTACTTTTAAATGAACGAATTCAAATCGAAAACGAATATTATCTGATTATGTAATCCATATAAAACTGAGGTACAGCTTTCCTGTATCTGAAAGCCTGAAGTGTCTATGTTTCAAATTAACGAATTAAACGAAAGCAATTTATCTGATTAGTAATCCGTAGAAACTAACATTTGGTACAATCTTTCCTGTACCTGAAAGCTCTGAAGTGTCTACGTGTTAAATTAACGAATTAAAATGCACATTAGAACAGGAGTGGGATGCAGATGTACATTTGACAGTACCATTGTGAAAACTGTAACAGCCTCATCTTTTATACATAACCAAAAGTACTCTCGTTTTTCCCGGGATTCTCCTCATTACCATTCTATCCCACTGTCATCCCGTAAAAAGTAGCCTAACTATAAAAAAAATCCCACTGGTTTCTATGGTGTTTGCAGTAGCCTAAAGACATTCAGTCAATTACAAATCCACATCAACTGATAGAATAATTAACAAAATAATGTAATTATATTCCATTACTCTAACATATTTAGTATATTAATAATATAATAATACTCAATATGAATATCCTACTTTTCTGCCACTGTGCGCAGTAAAACTATGGTAAATGTGGGTGATTTCCGCGGGCGCTGTGGATTGAAACGTCTTCTAACTGGATATAAAAATGTTGTCGCACTGTTTCTGCTGCTTGCTGCATCAGTGTTGATGAGAATAACAGCTCTGATTTACTTGGCTTTAAACTAGTTTAAATTAAAGAGACGTGATTTGTACTGGAGAACTCTGCGCTGAACTCGAGTGCTTCTTACTGGATTTCACAGCGGTGTTTAGCGCGTGATCGCGGGTCACTGTAAACGCATACGCTCTAAGCTCGCGCTTCCCCCATGCACCCAAATCATTTCTGTTTTCTTCTGAGGCGCGCGGATAAAAGGTCAGTGTGGGCGCAGTTCAAACGAGTTTGGCCACTTTTGACACGTTTAACATTTTTTGTTCTAACATGCACAGCAGAGTGACAACGACTATTAGTTAGACAAAATGTCTTTTATCCAGTGTGTTTGAGTTTGTTAAACCCCATTCTGCAAACACCATTCTTTAAACCATTCTGCAAATACTGTAGGGATGGTCATTAATTGAAACTCAAATGTAAATATTCTAATATTTTGAGCAGTGTTGGGTGTAACGCGTTACTAACTGTAACGAAAGTAATTAAATTACTTATCCACTGATTTTTGATTTTTAGGTAATTTAATTACTTTCATGAGCTGTAAGCTCTAATCATCAAAATTAAAACAAAAAAACTTTTGAAATGTTTTACTTTACATTCAAATCAAAAACTAATATTTCTGCAATGAATCTAAAATATATGAATGTTTCACTTTTTGAAATAACTTACAAGAAAAAAAAAACCTTTTCACGACATTCTAATTTATTGAGTTGCACCTGTACATATACACACACACATACATGTATACACAACCCGAATTCCGGAAATGTTGGGACGTTTTTTTAAATTTGAATAAAATGAAAACTAAAAGACTTTCAAATCACATGAGCCAATATTTTATTCACAATAGAAGATAAATAACATAAATGTTTAAACTGAGAAATCTTACAATTTTATGCACAAAATGAGCTCTTTTTTGTTCTGTTTGCTATTTCAAATTTGATGCCTGGTTTATAGGGATTTTAAGATGTAGCTACAGGTCTCAAAATAGTTAATTTAAATACAATATTGGGACGTAATTAATTACTTTTTGGGGCATGTTTAACAAAATTAAAACAAAAAAACTTTTGGTGCAGTATCTAAAATATATGAATGTTTCCTCTTTTCAAAACAATTTGAAGACGTCTGGGTATCGAGGTTATGAGTTTCTGGAGTTTTGGTGTTGGAATTTGGTCCCATTCTTGCATGATATAGGCCTCCAGCTGCTGAAGGATTTGTGATCATCTTTGACATATTTTTCATTTAATGATGCGCCAAATGTTCTCTATAGGTGAAATATCTGGACTGCAGGCCAATTCAGCACCCGACTCTTCTACTACGAAGCCATGCTGTTGTAATAGCTGCAGTATGTAGTTTTGCATTGTCCTGCTGAAATGAACTAGGCCTTCCCTGAAATACACATCGTCTGGAGGGGAGCATATGTAGCTCTACAACCTTTATATACACCTTTCAGCATTCATAGTGCCTTCCAAAACATGCAAGCTGCCCAAACCGTATGCACTTCTGCACCCCCATACCATCAGAGATGCTGGCGATAACACGCTGGAAGGTTGCCCTCCTCTTTAGCCCGGAGGACACGGCGTCCGTGATTTCCAACAAGAATGTCAAATCTGGACTCGTCTGACCATAGAACACTTTTCCACTTATCTTAAGTATTCCACAATCTTTTACGCACTCTTTCACAGATTGGAGAGCCTCTGCCCATCTTTACTTCTGAGAGACTCTGCCTCTCTAAGACATCCCTTTTATAGCTAATCATGTTACAGACCTGATGTCAATTAACTTAATTAGTTGCTAGATGTTCTCCCAGCTGAATCTTTTCAAAATGTCTTGCTTTTTCAGCCCTTTGTTGCCCCCGTGCCAACTTTTTTGAGACCTGTAGCAGGCATCAAATTTGAAATGAACTCATTTAGTGAATAAAAGTGTAAAATTTCTCCATTTAAACATTTGCTATGTTATCTATGTTCTATTGTGAATAAAATATTGGCTCATATGATTTAAAAGTATTTTAGTTTACATTTTATTCAAATTTTTAAAAAAGTCCCAACATTTCCGGAATTCAGGTTGTGTGTGTATATATACATATACATATACATATATATATATATATATATAATGGTCTCATGCAATGGTCTCATTTTTTTAAATCTACATTTCATTTCAACATTCTGAATTCATTTTTATTTTACAAACAATGGCGACATATCTTTCAACATATGCGACCAAATTAATATCGAAATCACAATATGTCCAAAAAGCATGGTAATGCCATTGTTTTACAGCATTTTGTAAGTGAGGAAGGTTTGTGGTGTCTCATTAGGGTTAGGGTTACATCAGCACAAATGTCTGTATGATGAACGGATCTTCACTCTAATCACTAGAGGGCGAGAGGCACCGCAATGATGCTGCAGCTCCGCTTCTGTCTCTTCAAAACCCCGCCAGCGGCAGCGCTCGAGCACAGAACGGCGGGACATCAAAGACAAATTGGTTACAAAGTAACAGTCGCGGCGCGTCATCAAAGTCGCTGCGGGAAGCTTCTGAACGCGGAGCGTGACAGCCGGCGGGGTTTCCCTCGAGTCCGCGTTCTTACTGAACTACAGCGAAGACAAACGCGGGGAAAAGAGGAACTGACCCGGTCATCACGTCCAGTTTCTGCGGCTGCTGCTGTTGCATTCGCGGGCTGCATGCACATATATGCCATGTTCACTGTGTAGAAAGACTCCTGACGCGGATTACCGATCCTACAGATCCTACAGATCCTACAGATCCCACAGATCCTACAGATCCCACCGATCCACAGATCCTACAGATCCTACAGGCTGTAAACAGTTGCTCCAGAACAGGAACAAGAGTTTGACATCCTGTGTGTTTAAAACGACATGGGGTAAGAGTCTCTGCTCTGTCGTAGTCTCATTCATAGGAACTTAAAGAGACTTTAACTGAGCGAAACTGAAGCCAAAAGAACTTATCAGAGCACTTAAAAAGAGTTAGTTACTGCAGGTATGCTACATTAAAGTCTTGAGATGTTATTAGACTATCTGAAAACTGTTTGTATGCTTCGAAGCGAATATTTATTTATTTAGGACCGTCCTACGTAAGTAAACTGTGGAGATAGTTATTGTATATTTGTGTATCTGACACAGTATGGTATGCTATAATGCATGTAAGCAACATTCTTTAATATAATTGCGTACAAATTATCATTATACATGCAGTTTTTTCCAACTCGTTTTAAAAGTGACCTGCAAGAAAGCTAAAAGGTTGAACTGCATGGTGACCAGAAACGCACTTTGCATTTAACATCTAGATCTTGATGTAGAAAATCAAGTTCATGGACATGTTTGTCAACTACTACATTTCTTTGTATTTCTTAATTATTTTTATTTAACAATAAATAAATGCATAAATACATTTTAAGAAATATAAATAATGAATATTTATATTTAATTATTATTTGCATAATTTTTTATTTAGTTATAGATATTTAGCTTTTGCTTAATGAGATTATTTCATGATCAAGAAGACAACAACCACAGCCACAACCTTGACCTAAATATGCCATTAATTTTCTCAGTATTTTCAATGTATATTTAAACTGTATCAGTTCAGGTGGATGATTTTTTCTTTCTCTCATTTCTAATGGCAGAAAAAGACCCTCATCTGTCCAGTAAGAATGTTTCCGTTGCACAGAGAGAGGTAAGTCATGATTTAATGTCTTTATCAGATCCTGAGACCCTCCACTGAGGTGTTTTTTTGTGTTGTTGTTGTTTTTTTTATAAATAAACCGATATTTGGGCCACGTCTGATTAAATGATCCATTTTTAATATGATCGCTAACAACAATTTTAAAGAATCTCCTGGCAGACCTTATTTTTATTTAATAATTTTAATTAATACATTTATTAAATTAATAATTTAATAAATCATCTTAATTTTTATATGCATTATATAATACAGATTGTTGCAAAGCAGCACAGAGAAATGCACTTATAAAAATCCCTTTGTAAAATGGACAAAGCACCTGATGACCCATTTATCCTGCTCTTAGTGGGGACACATTATGCATGAATTATGACTGTATAGATGAAGGGAGGTTTTTTTTTCTCGTAATGTATTAATCCCTTGTAGAAATGGCACCCAACATGAAAAAAGGTATTGGTATATTGTTTATGAAACAGCCACCATTGTGTTTTTTTTAGTTGCCATGACGACTACAACATATGTTCTCAAGTGTCCATCTCAGTGTGCTTGATGCTTTATGGATGATCATAAAGCTTTTTTGACCTTCAGGAGGCCTGTAACGGGTTAAATCAGTAGAGTAGTGATGGTGCAGTTAATTAGTTCAGCAGCGGTAAGGTGTGGTGCTGTCGGGTCAGAACACGCCTGGCCTAATTTCTACATTCTAACTGGATTGCCCTTCAAATAAGCCCTCTTTGTTTTAAAGGAATAGTTCACCCAAGAATGAAGATTTGCGTAAATGTGCTTACCCTCAGACCATCCAAGATGTAGCTGAGTTTGTTTCTTCATCTGATTTATAGAAATGTTTGCAGTGCATCACTTGCTCACCGATGTTTCCTCTGCAGTGAATGGGTGCCGTCAGAATGAGAGTCCAAACAGCTGAAAAAAACATTACAATGATCCACAAGTAATCCACACCACTCCAGTCCATCAGTTAACATCTCGAGAAGACAAAAGTCGTGCATTTGTAAGAAACAAATCCATCAATAAGATGTTTTAACTAAAATACGAGTCCATAATAAGGCTTCATCCAGTGAAAAAGTGCTCTGGTCTGAATCAGGAGAGAAATCTGCACAGATCAAGCACTGTTTACAAGCCACAACAGTCCAAAACAGCTCCAAAGTGGCTGGATTTTGATGTGAGAGACAAGAAGAGATGGACTTTTTCACTGGAGGAAGCGTTATTATGGATTATATTTTGGCAACGGTTTGAAGTTTAAAAAAAACATCTTACTGATGGATTTGTTTTTTACAAACATGCAGCTTTTGTCTTCTCAAGACATTAACTGATGGACTGGAGTAGTGTGGATTACTTGTGGATTATTGTGATGTGTTTATCAGCTGTTTGGACTCTCATTCTGACGGCACCCATTCACTGCAGAGGATCCATAGCTGAGCAAGTGATGGAATGACACATTTCTCCAAACCTGATGAAGAAACAAACTCATCTACATATTGGATTGGATTTTGAGCGAATAATTCTTTTAAATTTCAGTATACGAAATCATATCTCCATGTTCGTTAAGCACAGGGAAAGATTATGTGTTGATTTACTGTCTTTTTGTATATACTACATATAGAATAAAGATACAGCACAAGGTTAATTTCCTAGTAATTGCCTTATTGCATAATCAAATCTGGAAAAAGGCAATTAGAAATGAAATGCAAATGGACAGCTCGAGGGTTCAGTGATCTCTAAACACACACACACACACATACAGACACTCCAGTGTAGAATATAACACTGAACAGCTAATGGTCTCTTGGCCGTTAGACTTCAAGTTTCAAGTTTCAAGTTTCAAGTTTTATTTGTCACATACACGACTATACAGAGACTGTATAACCAGCAGTGAAATGAGAGTCGGGTCCGCTCCATGGACAGTGCAAATATTGAAAAAACAACACAAGGGAAGTAAACATAAGATAAGAAGAATGAAAAATAAGATATAAAGAATAAAATATAAAATGTAAAAGAATGTGCATGACAGTAAGCTGTAGAATTAAATATTAATATAAGCATGACTGTACAGAGAGGAATGTGCAACAGGTTATACATGGTTGACATGAAGCAGCCAATCACAAAAAATAAAATAAATATGAAAATAAGATACGATTTACAAGATACAGAACGTGTAGTGTGCAAGTGTGCAAGTGTGCAAATGAGCAAATGACAGTTATGAGGTAGTTATGAGGTAGAGAGTAATAATGAGTGTGTGATTAGTGATTTGAAGTAAGTCAGATGATGTTTTTAAGAGGCTGACTTTGAGTTCAGGAGCCTGATGGCCGTGGGGAAGAAACTCCTCCTGAGTCTCTCTGTTTTTGCCATCAGGCAGCGGAAGCGCTTACCAGATGGCAGCCTAGTGAAAAGACAGTTACCAGGGTGATTTGAGTCTTTGATGATTTTGTCAGCTCTGCCTCTGCATCGTTTGATGTAGATGTCCTGCAGAGAGGGGAGAGCCGACCCAGAGATACGCTCAGCTAAGCGCACAACTCTCTGCAAGGCTTTGCAGTCTTGGCTGGAGCTGTTTCCATACCACACTGAGATGCACTGAGACAATACACTTTCTATGGTCCCTGCATAGAAAGTTTTCAGGATTGTTGGTGAGACCCTGAATTTTCTCAGCTGTCGCAGATGGTACAGTCTTTGCCTGGCTTTCTTGACCTGTGTTTGGATGTGTGCAGTCCAAGTCAGGTCCTCGGAGATGTTTACGCCGAGGTACTTGAAGCTGCTTACTCTCTCCACAGGGGTCCCGCTGATCATAAGAGGAGTGTAGGGCAGCAGGTGTCTCTTTCTGAAGTCCACAATCAGCTCTTTGGTTTTGCTCACGTTCAGAGAGAGACAGTTGTCCTGGCACCATGATGTTAGTCTCTCCACCTCATCCAAGTATGCGGTCTCATCATTGTTGGAAATGAGGCCCAGAACCACAGTATCATCAGCAAATTTGATAATAGATGTGGATCTGTGAGAGGACACACAGTCATGTGTGTAGAGAGAGTAGAGCAGGGGACTCAGGACACAACCCTGCGGGGCTCCTACGTTCAGGGTGATGGAGTTTGAGGTGTACTGGCCTACCTTCACCACTTGAGGTCTGCCGGTGAGGAAGTCTTGGATCCAGTCGCAGAGTGAGGTGTTTAGGCCGAGGCCTGTGAGTTTATTAGTCAGCTTGGTGGGGACTATGGTGTTAAAAGCTGAGCTATAGTCTATGAATAGCAGTCTTGCATAGTTCCCATTGCTGCTGTCAATGTGTGTGAGGGAGGAGTGGAGTATGTGTGAGATGGCATCATCAGTTGATCTATTGGAGCGATATGCAAACTGAAGAGGGTCCAAAGTAACAGGGATGGAGGAGCTAATGTGGCTCTTAACAAGTCTCTCAAAAACCTTCATGACTATAGATGTGAGGGCCACTGGACGATAGTCATTCAGGCAAGAGGGTTTACTGTTCTTAGGCACAGGGATGATGATGGATTTTTTAAAGGAGGTGGGAACTACAGAGGTAGCAAGGGACTCATTGAAGATAGAAGTGAACAAACCAGCAAGCTGATCAGCGCATGATCTCAGAACCCGGCCTGTGATCCCGTCAGGTCCAGCCGCTTTCCTGATGTTCACTCCCTTTAGTGCCCTCCGAACCTCGTCCTCCGTCACGGTGATCACATGATTCTCGCTTCTCTGCCTGCTGCTTCCTGACGCACTGCTCGGCAGAGCCGCGATGCCTCCGTTGCTTTCAAAGCGGCCGTAGAAGGTGTTTAATTCCTCGGCCAGCGACGGATCTGCTCTCACCTCCGCGGTGGATTTGTTTCCAAAGGCACAGATGGTCCTTAGTCCCTGCCACATGCGTCGCGAGTCATTGAGCTGGAAATGAGACTCAATTCTCTCTTTGTAGCGATGTTTGGCGGCACTTACAGCTCGTCTGAGAGCATAACGCGAAGCTTTATATTCGCGCATATTCCCAGACAAAAGAGCCTCGTTGTATGCGGCAGTGCGTTTGTTAACCGCATCACGGACTGATCTGTCCACCCACGGTTTCTGATTAGGGAAAGTCCTTACAGTTATTGTTTCTGTAGCTTGTTCGGTAAGTGTGTTTACAAAGCTCACTGCTACCTCCGTGAACTCGCTGACGTCAGATGAGCTCGCCCTGAACATGTCCCAGTCGACGTCATCAAGAGCCGACTGCAGCATAGCTTCAGAGTGGGAGGACCAACGCGTCACTTCCCTCTTCACCGGGGGTTCCTGTGCGAGCCTTTGTTTGTATTCCGGTGTGAGGAAGATGGCGGCGTGGTCAGACTTACCAAAAGCAGGTAGAGAGCGGGCCTTGTAGGCGTTCTTAAACTGAGAGTAGCAGTGATCCAGTGTATTCGGTCCTCTAGTTGGACAGGATACATGCTGGTGAAAGTTCGGCATGACCTGCCTGAGGTTGGCTTTGTTAAAATCCCCCTCGATGATAAAGGCAGCGTCAGGATGTTGGTTAATGTAGCCGCTGATCACATCGTGAAGTTTAGACAAAGCCAAGCTCGTGTCTGCCTGTGGAGGGATGTAAACGGCAGTAGCGATGACCGCGGAGAACTCGCGGGGTAAATAGAATGGGCGGCAAATAATGGATAGATGTTCCAGATGAGGCGAGCAGGATCGCGACAGAGAGGAGATATTCCTGGGGTCACACCATTTCTTGTTAGTCATGAAACACACACCACCACCCTTGGATTTACCGGCCTCAGCTGTTCTGTCCATCCGTAAAACAGAGAAGTTGTCAGACGGCGTTGCAGCAGTGTCTGGAACCGAGGGCGTGAGCCATGTTTCAGTCAAACAGATGATGTTACAGTCCCTTATGTCCCGTTGGAAACTAATCCTGGCTCTAAGATCGTCCATCTTATTATCCAAGGATTGGACATTAGCGAGCAAAAGGCTCGGTAAAGGAGGACTGTGAGCCCTTTTCCTCAATCTGTTCCGAATACCAGCGCTATTTCCACGGTGTTTTTTGTTCCGTCTCCTGTGTCCTTTGTTCTCCGCGTTCCGAAGAATCTCAAGAGGCCACGATGGATTCGGTGATAAAGTGTCCTGAACCAGGTTAGTGAGGCGGTTTCCGATGTCCAAGAGTGTACTTTTGTCATAGGTGATCAGTGCCGATGTTATGTGTGTAAAAATAGAAATCAAAAGTAAGTAAAAAAGTAAATAAAAGCATAGTCTTAGCGGAGCGGCCCGGACGGCAGCCGAACATAGCAGCGCCATCTTGTGTTTAGAGACAGCGCAGAGGTTACTTTTGGTTAACACGGATGTATTTTTCTAGTCCGCTGCATTGCTGCAAGGTTAACATGAAATTGCATTTAGAACCCATTTTATTGGCATTGTGTGATGTCACGTGAATCAGAATATTTAATGATTCTATTCATCAGGAATTTTACAGTTTGGGTTTGGTAAAATGTTTTAAAGAAATCTCTTCTGTTCACCAAGGCTGAATTTATTTGATCAAAAATAGAGTAAAATTGTGAAATATTATTAGAATTTAAATTAACTGTTTCTATGTGAATATGTTAAAATATAATTGATTGCTGTGAACAAAACATAATTTTCAGCATCATTACTCCAGTCTTCAGTGTCACATGATCTTCAGAAATCATTCTAATATGCTGATTTGCTGCTCAAGAAACATTTCTGATTATTATCAATGTTGAAAACAGTTGTGCTGCACAATATTTTTGTGGAAATTGATACATTTTACTTTTCAGGATTCTTTGATTAAATAGATTTTATTGATTTTAAATTTTAAACAGAATTTATTTGAAAGAGAAATCTTTTGCAACATTATAAATGTCTTTACAGTCACTTTTGATTAATTTAATGCAATTTAAATTAATAAAAGTATTCAATTTCTTTTAAAAATGTTACTGACTCCAAACGTTTGAACAGTAGCATAGTGTATAACAGTAATGCTCAAGATTCATTAGCACACATTATTCTGAAGGGAAATATAGTTGTATGATTATATGAGCAGAAATGTGTATGAAACTGTGTTCAGTCTGCAACACATTTGTTGAAGCGATGCAAACTGCATTGACGGATCACAGATGAAGGTCTGAGACGTGTGTGGTCGCTCTGGTGTTTGGTTGAGGTTGATCTGGCTCTCAGTGCAGTTGGTTTCCCGCTGAAAGTCATTAGTGGCAGTCGATCTCTGGCCCTCGGCTCGTTACTGAGCGCCTTGCAATCAGCTCAGGGTGAGTAACTGACAGATGAAGGATCTGTGACGAGTGAAGCTGGGAGACTTACCCCATGGAATTCTGGGAATTCAGGCCAGGCTATAAGACGCAAGGTGGCGTCCAGAAGACCAAGACGAGGAAAGTGAGCTCCTGGTTAGAGTGTGTGTGTGTGTGTGTGGTTGTTATGGGTTGAGAGATCTGTAGACACGCAGAAGCAATAGACATAGGCTAAGCGTACCTATTAAGCTCACCAAAATCTACATGGAGTCATTTTTAGTGCACGAGATATTGGTTTCAACACAAGAAGTTATGTTAAAATAAAATTTTAATCTCTCACAGAAAAATTATTTTATTTTAAATGACAAAAGCATTTCAATTAAGATATACATCATTAAATGCAAAAAGTCTGTCTGTGCTTAATGGTACATTTCTGTGGAACCATTAATGGGAACCTCACATCATGTTTTATTAAAAATTCTTGTTTATTTTAAACAACCTTAAGAATAATTGAAAAAAAATAATGTTTTATTTTAAGGTATAAAGTCAATCACAAAAAAAAAACAGAACACTAAAATCAAGCAACAAGACATTCAATTTGATATATTCATAATGAAGTGTAATTTCAGCACACTGCAACATCTAGACTAGTCCACATTCAGCGAAGTAACATATAAAAAAAAACTATTTACAAAGTAGGTGTAATGAAAGTGTATGAAGCCTAGTGTTTTAAAAATCTGTTCACATTTTAAAAGTCGTGTAGTGTATTCCAGCCTTTAGTTGCTTTTTTTCTGGACAGATACGACATGTTTCTGATGGACGACATGCCTCTTTCATCTTTGGGCATAAACTATAGTTATGTCTCGATTTTGTCATCTTAAAGCTGTTAAAATAAGTTATTAATCATTTTATTAAGATCAACTTAAAGTGATGACCATCAGTTAATATTTAAAGTCTGTTTCTGAAGTATTTACATAGACGTTCGATGTGGAAGAGCTTAAAGAGAGCACACCGAGCTTAATTAGAGCAGCAACAATTTTTAATAAATTTCATGCATTATTTATTAAAATGACAAGATTTTGCTAAATGAATAATCTAGGTCATGTATTAAGTTCACACATATTTTAATATGAACAACTATTATTAACAATATCTATGAAATGATACTTTTTCTTATTGATGTCACACTGAAGCTCTATTATTGTAAGCTCACCTTACAATAATATGAAATCTTTAAAAATAACAGCAGTGTAAAACGATAGACCAGCAATAAACTGCACATTTATAATATTATGGATGTAAAAGTACAAGCCAGTAATGCCTGTGAAGTAATATGTTAGCGTAGCACACAATCTTCTACAGCTAGTCAGCTAACTGTGTTCTGTAGCATCTGTGCGGTGTTGCTAAAACTATCTTTTGGATCTAACTGTAATTGTTTCCCACATCCAAGTTCCAGGTTATAATATGCAAAAGTCTTAACATTAATCTCTTAATTTTACAGTAAGCAGTGAAACTTACCCAAAATAAAGGCTTAAACATCTAAAAAAGGCACATTTAAGGAGCTCCTCTTTTAGTGGAAGTTTTTAGACAGCTTTCAAAATGGCCGCCAGACAGTGTGAACACATGGAGACTCGTATCTCAGAGTGAACACATGGAGACTCGTATCTCAGAGTGAACACATGGAGACTCGTATCTCAGAGTGAACACATGGAGACTCGTATCTCAGAGTGAACACGTGGAGACTCGTATCTCAGAGTGAACACGTGGAGACTCGTATCTCAGAGTGAACACGTGGAGACTCGTATCTCAGAGTGAACACGTGGAGACTCGTATCTCAGTGTGAACACGTGGAGACTCGTATCTCAGAGTGAACACGTGGAGACTCGTATCTCAGAGTGAACACGTGGAGACTCGTATCTCAGAGTGAACACGTGGAGACTCGTATCTCAGAGTGAACACGTGGAGACTCGTATCTCAGAGTGAACACGTGGAGACTCGTATCTCAGAGTGAACACGTGGAGACTCGTATCTCAGAGTGAACACGTGGAGACTCGTATCTCAGAGTGAACACGTGGAGACTCGTATCTCAGAGTGAACACGTGGAGACTCGTATCTCAGTGTGAACACGTGGAGACTCGTATCTCAGTGTGAACACGTGGAGACTCGTATCTCAGTGTGAACACGTGGAGACTCGTATCTCAGTGTGAACACGTGGAGACTCGTATCTCAGTGTGAACACGTGGAGACTCGTATCTCAGTGTGAACACGTGGAGACTCGTATCTCAGTGTGCACACGTGGAGACTCCTATCTCAGTGTGCACACGTGGAGACTCATATCTCAGAGTGAACACATGGAGACTCATATCTCAGAGTGAACACATGGAGACTCATATCTCAGAGTGAACACGTGGAGACTCATATCTCAGTGTGAACACGTGGAGACCATAGACTGTAAAAAACATGGACGTAGTGTCCGTGACGTCACTCGTAGGTTTCTGAAGAGCGTTTTTGAAGCCTAAAGTGGGCGGAGCCGACTGCCGCCATCTTGGCAGCGCGTCACAGGCGCGTCACTCCCAGATAATCGAAAATGGGCAAAAAGGCGGGACGTGGGTGAAGCTGAGCTGAAACCACACCCGTCTATAGTGACAGCAGTGCTGCCGTGCAAAGACATAACGCCAGCCAAGCCTGGAGTTATACGGTCGGTAACTGTCCATTAAAGTCTACCGCGTTTAAATTACAGTGTGACTTGTGTAACGTACTTTTATACATCTGTCGGCACATCATTAGTCAAACAAATTAGATAGATTGCGATATAACAAACTGCTCCATATAACAAAGCACTGTAAGCAATAACGACTAGATAACTTGGCAACACTAATTAATCGTAAATAATCTTTAAAGTATTTTTTTATTTTTTATAATGCAGATTTTCACTCAGTGCCAGCTGTCAGTCTGGGGCTGCACACTTCAGTACGTGAGGACTCAAATGCCGTGACAGCGTATCACACATAAAATCAATAACTGTTCGCAATTAAATACGTTTCCTTCCTTTTCTTGTAAGTCGATCAAATCCATTGCAATGAACGACATTGGAGATGTTTAATTCACAATCATTCGGAGCATTATCTCTGCTGGTGTTCAGGCTGGCGTTTCACTCTGGAGCAGAGCGGCAATCCACCTGTCACTCAAGTGGCCACGCCCTTAATTATGCAGAACTTTAAGGCTTAATATAATTTAAACGGATGAGTTATAAAAAAAATCACCGCCCTCACAGTTGTCACGAAGGGCAAAATTAGCTATATAGACCAAAACCACTTTTTGTACCAGGCTGTAAACATGTTTTTTTCTGCTGTAAAGTTGGGCATTTTAACATGGGGAGTCTATGGGATTGACTCCCTTTTGGAGCCAGCCTCCAGCGGCCAGTCGATGAATTGCAGGTTTAGTCACTTCCGTGTTGGTTTCAAGAGAGGGAGCAGGAGGTTGCCGCTTGGTGGAGACTCATATCTCAGAGTGAACACATGGAGACTCATATCTCAGAGTGAACACGTGGAGACTCGTATCTCAGAGTGAACACGTGGAGACTCGTATCTCAGAGTGAACACGTGGAGACTCGTATCTCAGAGTGAACACGTGGAGACTCGTATCTCAGTGTGAACACGTGGAGACTCGTATCTCAGAGTGAACACGTGGAGACTCGTATCTCAGTGTGCACACGCGGAGACTCGTATCTCAGAGTGAACACGCGGAGACTCGTATCTCAGAGTGAACACGCGGAGACTCGTATCTCAGAGTGAACACGCGGAGACTCGTATCTCAGAGTGAACACGCGGAGACTCGTATCTCAGAGTGAACACGCGGAGACTCGTATCTCAGAGTGAACACGCGGAGACTCGTATCTCAGAGTGAACACGCGGAGACTCGTATCTCAGAGTGAACACGCGGAGACTCGTATCTCAGAGTGAACACGCGGAGACTCGTATCTCAGAGTGAACACGCGGAGACTCGTATCTCAGAGTGAACACGCGGAGACTCGTATCTCAGAGTGAACACATGGAGACTCGTATCTCAGTGTGTAATGATCTGATTGACTTGAAATTATAGGAGGTATGTAGGAACAAACATATCAATTGGTTAAGACATCAAGTAGGAACATAAATAATTTTTTCTTTTTATAATCTGAGCTCAAAAATGAAAGTGTGCTTAATAGGTACGTTTACCCTATTCTTCATTGATCTAGCTAAAAATCATCAGCCTATGGTTTTAATATTTATGGATTTGCTCTGAAATGCAAATAATTCTCAAACAGTGCTTTTTTATGAATTTAGATGCTTTTATTCAAAGCAACTTACAATATAGGAACAAAAGCAATTTGTCAAAGAGCGACAATATTCATGATATACAATGAGAGGTTTATTAGATAAAAAGATGATGCGTTCCTAACTATTATTCAAAACCTGATCAATTCAAAATGGGACAATTTTTATGTATAATAGACACAATTTAATGCAATTTAATGATAAAAAATTTAAAAATAACATTTACATAGATGGATAGTTAGTTAGTTGGGTCAGTTATTATTGATATAAATACTTGTATTCATCAAGGATGCATTAAATTGATTAAAAGTGCCAGTAAAGACATTTATGTAATGGTACAAAAGATTTCTGTTTCAAATTAATGCTGTTTTTTGAACTTTCTATTCATCTGTGAATCCTGAAAAATAAAATGTATCACGGTTTCCATAAAAATATTGTGCAGCACAACTGTTTTCAACATTGATAATAATCAGAAATGTTTCTTGAGCAGCAAATCAGCATATTAGAATGATTTCTGAAGGATCATGTGACACTGAAGACTGGAGTAATGATGCTGAAAATTCAGCTGCGCATCACAGAAATAAATTATATTTTACAATATATTCACATAGAAAACAGCTGTTTTAAATTGTGATATTTCAATTTTTTTACTGTATTTTTGATCAAATAAATGCAGCCTTGGTGAATAGAAGAGACGTCTTTCAAGAACATTAAACAATTTTACCATCCCCAAACTTTTGAATATATTTTTTCATTTCAAAATTCATACAGTAAAAAAAAAAATTAAAAAGTGTTTTTGTGAACTGAAATGGTTGAAAATAGTTTTTCCAATGACTGATGGGGATTTCTGTGTCTAGAGCAGGATGGACAATATATGTGAATAGCAAATTTGATAGCAAATGTGTTAAAAATAAAATAAAATAAAAAGTGTAAAAAAAAAATTGAAATGATGCGTTTATTGTACAGCATCATTGCTTAAAATTTCCCCCAAAAATTTGAAAAGAGAAAAAGTGCGTGATCTATTGCCAAGACTGCTGGTGGATGTTGGTAGTGACAGTGTGGAGAATAATGCTCATCTCAGAATAGCCATATATCCAGATATATTGAACTGTTATTTTCTATTTTGTTTCATTCAAAGGCCCATGACGTGAAAGCTCAGTGAAAGACGTGTTAGTCTGCAGGAGCTCATGGTTTGGTGCTGACTTCATTCCTCACGTCTGCTCTCAGCGTGTATTTCATACAATCATAAAATCTCTGTTCACTCATGACTCACGGCTCTTCTGTAATGAATGACATGCTGAAAGGAGAATAATGAAAGCTTTCCTCAAATGAGCTCCAAGACTATTTCAACTTCTACTGTGGTCACTGAAACCTCAAACACTGCTTCTAGACATTGTTCATGTCAGTATTCATATTCTCAGATGACTCAAAAATGCCAGCAAATATTAGATTTATGAGCCACGGATGCAGCAGCTCATAATGTGACTGATAGACATGATGTGGACGGTAATGGTTATATCCGTGTTCATTTCTGGAAAGGGCAAGATAGGAAGAGGATCATCTTTCTGCTCTTCCTGCTCCTGATGCATTGCATTAGATTATTTCATTTTACATTTCTGAAATCCAATCCTTCCAGATACTCTTCCTGATTTCAGCTGATTGTTTCATACAATGATCTGGTCAAATATTCATCTGCTATACAGTTCATATTTGTTAAGTAATGTTTTTCTCTTTATTCTTTAGTTTGTTTACTGTGTGGTTTTGATATCCTTATTAGTATTGTATGTTTTATTTTATTTTCATTTTTATAGTTTTCATTCATTTATTTTATTTATTTATTTTTTGTGTGTGTGATGCTGTCCATCTTGTCCAGGACTCCAAAGGGACCTTCCAAAAATAAAAAAAAACACATAATTTTTTTTTATTATTATAATTGTTTTTTCTTTGCTAATATTATAATCTGATCATTATACCGAGTACATTTGATTGTGATTTAGGGATTTTTTTTAATTTAATTTTTGTAATGTTGTGGGTCTATAAAATGTTTTGGCCAACAAATATTTAAAATATAAATATGAACAACATTGAAATATGAATCTGTTTTTCAGCTAATATTGCATGAAAAATACATTGAATATGATAATTTCAATAGTTTCAAAACCAAAATAAAAATTTAAAATCAAAGACAAACACAGAAGCAGAAAATAAGAGTTGTAGCTTCATGAACAACCAAATTAGAGATTGTTTTCTTAATGTTATGTTTGAATATACAAATAAGGCATTATCTAATTAAATATGCGTGCATTTTTCATACATTTCCAGAACAGAAAACTGAACATTAGATAAAGCCAGGTTCAGAATTATTTGTTTAATTTTTAATTTTCTGTCTTTGAGAGTCCTGGGTTATTAAATGATATTTTTATGATTTTTTGTGCTACTGTAACAATGACCAAATGCACAGAGGTTAAAAATGAAGCTGTCATGGTCAGAAAGTGTTTGCGCTGTTAGACGTCCATCACACACAGTTTGACCGTAGCGATTCAGACTTCACATTGAGATCAGTCAGTCAGTCACGAAGCGTTATTTACGGTATCACTTCATTTCTCTGATTGTTTACAGCTCATTCACTCTCGTTATTGTCATTTGTTCATTACAGCACTGACTGTGTTGAATTTCCTGATCTTCAGGCTTTTAAATGACTTTTAAAATACACAAACTACATGCTCTAGGACTTTTATTAGGGCTGCAGCAACTAATTGAAGTCAAAGTTTAATTGTTCAGTTAATAGTTGAAATAATCAACAGATTATCAGAGTAGTTGTTAGTTGCAGCCCTATTTGTTACCTTACAGATCCACATACTGCAGGAGAGTGGTCTTTATATAATATAGAGAAGTTAATCATTTAAGAGTTTTAAAAAGTAATTTATTTATATATATATGACACACACACACATGATCAGTCATATTCGTATTTAATTTAAATGTAAAAAGTTTAAAAAACGATGTGTAATTAATATTTTATTTATTAATTATTAATAAAGGTTCATTATAAAATAAAGTTATTTTTTATTATTATTTATTTATTTGTAAAATAATAAGAATCTGAATCACGTTTCTGAATCTTTGTGTATTTCCAGGTGTATGTTTTAAATCCCAGATTTCTGAGTTTGCGTGTCAGTGTATGATTCTGAGCTGAATTCAGTCGTGTTGTTTTCTGAACACACGTCACTCACTTGTTTTCTGTGTGTTTGTGTGTCGTAGGGAACAGCCCATCTTCAGCACACGAGCTCATGTGTTCCAGATCGATCCCGCCACCAAACGCAACTGGATCCCGGCCAGCAAGCATGCGGTCACCGTCTCCTTCTTCTACGACGCCAACAGACACGCCTACCGCATCATCAGCGTGGGCGGGACCAAGGTGAGCGGCTTTCTCTGCTTTACAGCCCGTTTGCTCTGGAGCGCAGGCTGGAAATATGTGTATTTGTACATTTTGTCTTTATTTTGCATATTAAAAATTTACATTTAAATTGCAAAATTTAAAAAAAGAAAAATATCAACATAGTAGGCAACATACATTTACATTTATGCATTTGGCAGATGCTTTTATCAAAAGCAACTTGCATTGCATTCAAAGTGCATGACTATAGAGTATGTATTATGTAAATGTATATGTATAAAAGAATGCATATAGTGTATGAAACTTTTTTTTTAATTTCTTTACAATACAGTTTCAAAGCAACTTAATGTTGTAAAATTCATTCATTATAAAGAAAATTCAATTTCAGCTGTAAAGCAGCTCTTCTGAAAACAATAGTGTCATAATTCAGATCAATTCAGTTCAATAATGGTTTCAATGTTGCAAATGTTATTAATTATGAAACAAACCAGGGTCATTATAATTAACTAAAATTAAAACCATTAAATAACATTTCCATGACTTCAAATAAATTAAATGTTAACTGAAATCAAAATACATAAAAAATTAAGGCAACATTTCTCCTTTTAATTTAGTTTAATTTGATGTTCTAAAATAACTAAAACTGAAGAAAAAATAACAAATAACTATAAACGCATATATAAAAAAACAACAATACTAAAAATTACAAAAAACCAACAACATTGCTAAAACTTAAGCTAAAATTAAAATGGAAAATATAAAAAAAATCAAAATATTAATTCAAAACTGTAATATTATCTCAGTGATACTAAAATATCACTGAAACAAATTCAATTTCAGATGTAAAGCTCTACAGAAGTAAATGTCATTATTCAATTCAGTTCTATAATCATTGCAAAATTTCTGAATAAAATTACTGAATAATAATTTGGCATTTAGACCTAATTATAACAGTAATTATTGAGTCAAGAGGGAGATTGTGCTTGATATCACTTCATTTGTATTCACACTGGAAATGGAATTTGAAATAAAGTGCATTGCATACTGCGAAACTGTATTGCACTTAATGTTCTCTGCTTGTTTATTGCACATTTTGTCAAATGTGTGTCATCATGCTATTCAGTGCATGTGTATACTGTACTCATGTTGCACAGACTGCACACTAGCAGCGTGCCGTAGGTTTTGCAGAAAGCCTCTCGTGGTTATCATCAGTGCAGCATGCCAGGAAATCCACCGACTGCAGCGGCGTAACGCAATAAACATCTCTGTCAGCTACAAGCTTTCAGATGGTGATTGAGTCCATGTGATTAGAGCCAAACGAAATACTCCCCGCGAGAGGATTTACGCTGGAGTGAAGGTTAAGAGCTCAACACCTGATATCAGAGTGAATGAGAGGAGAGTTGAGTGCAGGAAAACTCCCGCATCGGTGCGGAGCTGCATGACTTGCATCCTGTCGGGATAATCGATACTCATTGATGGAGCGAATCAGAGCTGTCTAACCGCTCCACCAGAGACGCTGATCGAAGGAGGAAAGACAGCAGCTCACAGACGACCTTGAGTCACTGCGATAGTCTCAGAGAAACAGTTTGCAGATTGTTCTGGTCAAGCACCGCCCACTTAGACCGCTTCTGATTGACATGTGAAGTGACCAATGACAGCTTGTTTTGCTTGTATGTGCTGTTCAGGTTTATATGGAAGCTTGTTTCTGACACAAGGTAAAAAATATTTAAAAAGAAAAGGTAATTGCAGCTTTATCTCACAATTCCATAAACATAGAATTGCAAGATATAAACTCAGAATTGCAAGTTTATATCTCACAATTTTGAATATATATCTCAGTTTGGCATTTTCTTCTCAGAATTGCAGATTTATAAGTATATTTATATAAATTGTGAGACGTAAACTCCCAATTGCAAGAAAGTTAGAATTGTGAGATTAAAAAGTTGCAATTACTTTTTTTATTTGTTTATCTGTGGGGGGGGGGAACAATTGCGAGATGTAAACTCAGAATTGTAAGGAAAAAGTCAGAATTCTGTTTATATCTGGCATCTGAGTTTATATCTTGCAATTCTGAGAAAAAAAGTCAGAATTGCACGATGTAAAGTTCAAATTTTGAGATAAAAATTCACAATTACCTTTGTTTTTATTCCGTGGAGGAAATGGGCTTCTAGAGGTTTGGAATAATCAAAGAATTATTTTTTTTTTTTTTAAAAGTCTCTACTGTGCTCCCCAAGGCTAAATTTATTTGATTAAAATTCCAGTAAAAACAGTAATATTGTGAAATATTATTACAATTCAAAATAAAAAAATTCTATATGAATCTGTTAAAATGTAATTTATTTCTGTGATGCGCAGCTGTATTTTCAGCATCATTACTCCAGTCTTCAGTGTCACATGATCTTCAGAAATCATTCTAATATGCTGATTTGCTGCTCAATAAATATTTCTGATTATTATCAATGCTGAAATCAGGTTTGCTGCCCAATATTTTTGTGGAAACGGTGATAAATTAAATTTTTCATGAAAGTTCAAAAGAACAGCATTTATTTGAAATAGAAATCTTTTCTAACATTATAAATGTCTTTGCTGTCACTTTTGATCAATTTAATGCGTCCTTGATGAATAAAAGTATTAATTTCTTTCGTACTCCAAACTTTTGAGCAGTAGTGTGTGTTTGTGAGGAAACGGCTGATTGAATGAATGAACACACACACATTCAAATGTGCCAGTAATTGTTTTGCTCTTTTAATATTGCTCTATGAATGCACTGTGGTTCATGGCCGTGTTATTCGGATGTTTATCAGAAGCAGAAACGCTGTCTGTCTGCAATCCTTCTCAATGAGTCTGAAAATGAAAAGAGGCCCAATAATATTACAGGCATTTGTTTGGCTAAAGATTATTGTGCAGTTTTGTATCTTGATGCTCATGAAGATGATCCAGACTTAATTTTAGTTTGATGAAAAATACAGTAATATTGTGAAATATTATTACAATTCAAAGTTGTGAATATATATATTAACATGTAATTTATTTCTGTGATCAAAGCTGAATTTTCAGCATCATTACTCCAGTCTTCAGTGTCACATGATCTTCAGAAATCATTCTAATATGTGTATTTTTACTGTAAACAAACACGTCTCATGCATTGGTATTTAACTTCACCTCTCTGAACGGTTGGCCGTTTCATCCTCTCACACAATGATATCAGCGTTCATATTAAACTCATGAATGGAGCAGATTGTCCTCACCGAAGCCTGTAAATCTCAGTTGTTGCTGGATTACTGGAGTGTCTCGGCTTCATCCAACACCTCAAACTGACCCACATTTGGATTCAGGATGACCTCACTGTCACGAGTCCAGTGCTGCCATTATTCCAGCGGTCACCGTGGTAATCTGCAGTCACATGACTCCTGCTGTCAGGAGGAACAGGAGTCATTCGAGAAGCAGAGAGAATAAAACAATAAGCCATGCGAGACGCAATAAGCCACATTACAACACAAAGCAGAAGAGCTACAACACCAGAATCATGGTGAATGACCTCTTTTGTGAAACTCCAATATGATATAAAAAAATCTTTTAACAGTATTATTTATTTAGTATCTTAACAGACTGTGTGTGTGAGTGCGTTTGTATACATCTATGTATATTTTTTTTATTAAGAAATTAACATTTTTATTATTCAGCTAGGATGCATTAAATTAAATTTTAAATTAAATTGGTCAGAGAATTCTGAAAGATAATGTCTATATACAATACATTAACGTTTGTAAGTTTGTGGCCAGTAAAGATACTAATAGCCTACTTTAATTCAGCAGTGACAGATTATATTGACCAAAAGTAACATTAAAGACATGAAATCACTAAAGATTTCTATTTGAAATCAATGCTGTTCTTTTGAACTTTCTGTTCATCAAAGAATCCTGAAAAATAATATGTATCTCAGTTTCCACAAAAATATGAAGCAGCACAGCTGTTTTCAACATTGATAATGATCAGAAATGTTTCTTGAGCAGCAAATCAGCATATTAGAATGATTTCTGAAGATCATGTGACACTGAAGACTGGAGTAATGATGCTGAAAATACAGCTTTGATCACAGGAATAAATTTGCATTTTATTATATTTTCACATAGAAAACAGCTATTTTACATTGTAATAATATTTCACAATTTTACTGTTTTTTTCAGTATTTTTGATTAAATAAATGATGAAGATAAAAGACTTGATTTTAAAGACAGAATCATATATAAGCGCCTCTATTGGTCTCTATAGTTGTATTATTGCTTCATGATGGCTTGAAGTGTTGTGATCATCTTTGTGCAGCTTTATTGGTTTGTTCAGATAAAAAAAAAAAAAAGTTCATTTCAGATATTTACGATACGTTCAACATGTCATATGAAGTGTTTATCGTCGCAGTCTCTCACAGTTATTAGATTTCATGTTTTACATTCTCTCAGGGGTCATAAGTGTGGCTCCAGTCAGACTGTTAACCTGAACGATTACGGTTTAGGCTTCAGCATTTATTACTGATCTTCTATTTAAAGCTGCATGAAATGCTTACACCAGCTTGTTCTACAGTATTTTTATTTATTAATGTTTAACTTTTTTATACACACTTGGTCTTCAAATACTGTCCCAAACAGCACAACATAATATCAACAGTTTGCATAAACTTGCATAAATCATTTTTACAGTATCACTCTTTCTTGGTCTATTTGAGGTCAGATGTTGTGGTTAAAAATAGATGTTATTTGAGTCGTAATGGTTCTAAATCTTCCTGTTGAGGTGGGAATAATGTTTGTTTTGCTCCATGTAAACAGTGCTTTACAGATAGTTGCATCACAAACCTTTCTGGTATTTTTGCACATGTTGTGTAAAAGTTACCCGATTTTATGACGTTTTTAACTTAAAGGGATAGCCCACCAAAAAATGAAAGCGATCGTATTTAACTCACTCTCATGTTGTTCCAAACCTGTATGAGTTTCTTTCTTCTGTTAAACACAAAAAAGGTATTTTAAAGGATGTTGGTAACCAAACAGTTGATGGTAGCCATTGACTTCCATAGTATTTTTTCAATTTTTATCTGGTTTTGTGTTCTTTTTAAATGGGTGCGTATTCAGAATTTTCTTCGATTGACGTCCTCTCTTTTGGCAGGCGATCATCAACAGCACAGTCAGCGCCAACATGACGTTCACTAAGACATCTCAGAAGTTTGGTCAGTGGGCGGACAGCAGAGCGAACACTGTCTATGGCCTCGGATTCGCCACGGAGCAGCAGCTGCACCAGGTGTGAACATCAGGACAATAATGTCTTCTTTAAAGGAGTCCTATTATGCCTATTTTTACTATATTTAATATAAGTCTCAGGTGTCCCCAGAATGTGTCTGAGAAGTTTCAGCTCAAAATATCCCACAGATCATTTATTATATCATTTTGAAAATGCCTATTTTGAGTGAAAGCAGAAACGCACTGTTTTCGTGCATGTCTCTTTAAATGCAAATGAGCTGCTGCTCCCCACCCCCTTTTCCAGAATTGGGCTGTACCTTTACAGCTCATACCTCGGATATTCTGCTAAAAAAACATCTGTTTTTGTTTTGATTATCATGTCTATCGCTTAAATCATGCATTGTAAATCATATTAGTTTAAACCTCTGATATACAGTTTTCTGAGTGCACACATCCGAAGCGAACGCACAGAAAGCGGCTGTCACACGGCATGTGAGTGCTAAGCTAGGTTCTCTTTCATGTCTAATTGCGCTTTAACTGACAAATACACACAAGTTTACATTAAAAACACACGTTACAAAACACACGTCACTTATGTCTGTGAAGGTAAACAGCTGGCAAAGAAATCACATGTTTATATTAGATCTGTGTGGCAGCAGCATAATATACAGTAAATAAATCAATAAATCCATTGCTCTTTTGTCACCTCTGAGGTTGTGACTCTAAACAGTGTTCTGTGCTCTTCTGTGCAGCCAAAGACAGAACAGTTAGCATGCTTTGCTCGAACGTTCGCCATGGCTTTAGATCTGGTACACCGTTTGCGAAAACACAATGGTGGCGCCGTGGGTGGAACTTGCAGAATAAGGGGCGGTAATATTATAATAATATCCCCTTTCTACGATTTCGCTACGGGGGTAGCGAAATCGAGCGGCTTGTTTTTTCAGAGAAAGGCCTACCAAAAAAATGTACTCGTTTGTTCTTTTCCACGTTTCCTGGGTTGGACTGATGCACCGGGACCCGATTATAGCACTTAAACACGGAAAAAGTCAGATTTTCATGAGATTTTCCCATTTATAGAGAAATGACACAATGCATTGTATCTGTGCAAGTACATGAATGCAAATGCTTCAAATTAAATTAAGAAGGTGGAAAAAACCAACATAATATAGTTTTACACAGACATGTTTGCAAATACTTGCATCACCTCTTGTATAATACAGCACTGTGTGTTTTTGTTGCAGTTTGCCGAGCGTTTTAAAGAGGTGAAGGAAGCTATGCGTCTGGCCAGAGAGAAATCACAGGACAAGATGGAGCTGAGCTCCGCAGCTCTCAGTATTGCAGCACCTCAGGTGTGACATCATTTATTTTGCATACAATATGTATACATATACAATACATAAACAGGTTGTGCAGGCGCTATTTTTGCCCTCGTCTCTTGAATTTGGTTACATTTTTGTTCATTTCGCTGGCCTCAGGCACGAGTTAATTTCCGAAACTGCTCGCAAGTACCCACAACACCCTAGCAACTGCTTTGAAAAGTCCAAGCAACTGTATTGGAGTGATGAACACCACATTACTTTGCCCAGGGAATAACTCGCAACATTGTAGAAACCATACAGAAATGGCCTGGTAACCATTTAGAACACCAAAGCAGCTGCATGGCAACACCATGGCAACCACTCAACATTCTAGAAGACAGGCAGTACATTAAAGCTGCATAGCAACCCCCGGGCAACCACCCAACATTCTAGCACCATGGCAATCCATTGAAGCCACTGCTTAGCAACCACATAGCAACAGCCTATCAACCACTCAGAGCACATTATATGCTGCATAGCAACACCCGGGCAACCACCCAACATTCTAGCACCATGACAATCCATTGAAGCCACTGCTTAGCAACCACATAGCAACATCCTATCAACCACTCAGAGCACATTATATGCTGCATAGCAACACCCTGGCAACCACCCAACATTCTACAGCCTGGCAAAGCATTGAAGCTGCATAGTAACACCCTGGCAACCACCCAACATTCTAGCAGCCTGGCAAAGCATTGAATTGGCATAGCAACACCCAGGCAACCCTCACTCACAACAATTTAGTATCTGCTTAGCAGCGCCCTGGCAACTACCCAACATTCTAACAGCCTGGCAACACATTGAAGCAGTTCCTTAGCAACCACATAGCACTACCAACCACCCTGGCAGCCAAACAACATTCTAGAAGCCTTGTGATACATTAAAGCTGCATAGCAACACTCTGACAACCCTGACACTGACAAGACTTTAGCAGCTGCATCCTGGCAACCACCCAACATTCTAGAAGCCTAGCTACACATTCCATCCACTCCTTAGCATCACATAGCTACATCCATAGCTATATCCTAACAACCACTCACAGCACTGTAGCAGCTGCATAGCAACACCCTAGCAACCACCCAACATAGAAGCCTGGCAACACATTGCAGACACTCCTTAGAAACCACTTAGCAACATCCTAACAACCACTCACAACATTTTAGCAACTGCATAGTAATGCCCTGGCAACCACCCAACATTTTAGAAGCCTGGCAACACATTCCAGCCACTCCTTAGCATCCACATAGCAACATCATAACAACCACTCACAGCTCTGTAGCAGCTGCATAGCAACACCCTAGCAACCACCCAAAATTCTAGAAGCCTGGAAACACATTGCAGCCACTCCTTAGAAACCACATAGCAACATCCTAATAACCATTCACAATATTTTAGCAGCTGCATAGCAACATGGTAACCCTGGCACCCACAACACTTTAGCAACTCCATGGCAATGCCCTGGCAACTTTAGTTGTAATTTCTGCTCTTCATCTGACAGATCTTGTGTGCATGTGCGTGTGCGCATGCTTGTGCGCGTGCGTGTGCGTGTAAGTGAAGTGTTACTGTAATCCTAGAGCAGGATGAGCTGGGTCATTCGTCTCACTGGGAAGTGAGAGGAGAACTAGGACAGTGATAAAATTATCCGGAGCCATCCTGTTCGCTCTCTGCCAGTGTCTGTCTTCTCGTATGATGTTGAGCTGCTGGTCTTTTCAGGTCAGCAGGCTGTTGAAGGGCCGTTAGAGACGCAGACCTCTCGACATCCTGACGAGAGCCGTTCCTTCTGCTGTTCACACTTAATTCTGCTCAGTCCGCTTCAGTTTTGCTTTTGTCCGTATCTGTTCTCGTTACACAGAATCTGAGAGGACTGAATCAAGCTTCAGCAGCAGAATGCATTCGTCAGTCCTGTTTCAGTGTTAAACATTGTTGCATTCACACACAGTTTGGTTATAAACCGGAGTGACACCTGAAATCTAGATACGATCAAGATTCACTACTGCATTTTGAGCATGTGTCTAGTTTATTATTACCTAAATGGGATTTTAGGCTTGATTTGGGTTTTGGACTGGTGTCAAAGATTTAAAAGATGTAATTCATACAGACCATAGTTTAGTCTTGGTCCTGTTGTGAGAACGAGACAATTCGAGAGTTGCAAACACTGTTGTCAATCTCAAACACTGACTGTGATAATTTATTCAGTTGCAATCAAACCAGAGTGTCATTTATACTGCACATGCTCGGTAGAGTTCTCTAGGTCAGTGGAAATGAAGTGAGGTCATTTCAGCAATAAAATAATTTTGATGCATTAAAGTTTCTAATTCTCGAATGTCCTGTATATTTTCTGCTGTCTGAAGTTTTAATAACATTGATTTTAATCTTGTGCTTGTAGGGTTTCACTGAGGGGAAATTGTACTAGCTATGAAATAAAAATTGTATGACTATATAAAATATATTATATATAAATGGTTTATTTTTTAGATTTAATTCAAGTAAAGAGGGTTTTTGATGTTTATAGTTTTAGTGAACTATAACAAGCAGCTGGTCAATTTAAGAACTGTTTATAACCATTAAGGTAATGATATTTATTTGAGATAAATTAGCTATGTTTTCAAGTGTTACATTTGCCCTCAACCACTATAACATTCTTACTCAATATATCGCAGTAATTTGATCTAATTTTTAATCTATTTGCTTGTCACTAAATGTTTCTTATCCAAAAGATGGCAGGTAGATTTGTAGAAGTGTGTGAGCAGCATGTAAAAATGCCACCGGTCTCCCCCCCCCCACACATGATAAATGATGGGAATGACTGTATCTCTTTTGATTTTCTCTCAATGCTTTCAATACGGATGCTGTCAGTTCTCTCAGGTGAGTTTGACATTCTCTCTCGCACACGTCAGCATGAGCGCCGCGGTGTGATTCAGAGTTTTGTGGGAATATAAGCAGCCGCTGTTGATGTAGTAAAGGGGGTTTGTGCTTTATCACACACTAACACACACATCACGTGTCCTTCGAGCTCCACAATCAGCTGACTCCCACAGTCAACCCTGGAGCATCATCTGCCACTGCAGGAGCGAAATCAGGTCATTTTCACACGAGACCGAGACGGGCTTCACCTTCACCAGAAACCAATCATATTTCATACCTGTGAATGTTGAAACGAAGTAAAATGACCAAGTGGAAATAATGATGAAATTATTTACAATGACAACTGAAAACTGGATTATGATCATTTAATTGATGGTTTATTTGTAATGATAGAATTCTGCTCATTATGGTGAATTTGCTCACCTTTTATTATTACAAGACTGAGAATGTCCTTTATGTATTTCAAACTCACCTGCTGAAACCTGGGTCACTCATCAGCAGTGCCATTTGTAATTGAAAATGTGTATTTATCATTTTGTTTAAAAACATTAGTAATGCACTTTAAAGAAATCATGTTTCCCCAGCTTGGGCTCAAAATACCTAGACTGCAACCCAACATGGATATTGGAGGACCATCATATGTGGATGCGTCTACTTCAATATTCAGATTAGTGTGATTTGTTTATTTTGAATTTATTTATTTTGAATATATTTATTGTGAAGTTATATACAGTAAGGTCCGTATATATATTTGGACACAGGCACAATTTTTATTATTTTAGCTGCTATATATTCATATAGTGAATATGGGCTTAAAGTGCACATTCTGAGCTTTAATTTCAGCGTATTCACATCACAACTGGAGGAAAGGTTAAAGAATTACAGCTCTTCAATATGTACCTCCCCCCTTTTTCAAGGGACCATAAGTAATTGGACAGTTGACTCAAAAGCTGTTTAATGGACAGCCGTGGGCTATTCCTTCGTTATTTCTACATCAATTAAGCAGGTAAAGTTCTGGAGTTGATTTTAATGCACCATTTGCATTTGGAAGCTGTTGCTCAGATCCATCAGAGAGATAGCTGGAACATTCGGAGCGGCCAAATCAACAGTTTGGTACATTCTGAGAAAAAAAGACCGCACCGGTGAGCTCAGCAACATAAAAAGACCTGGACGTCCACGGAGGACAACAGTGGTGGATGATCGGAGAATCCTCTCCATGGTGAAGAAAAACCCTTTCACAACATCCAGCCAAGAGAAGAACACTCTCCAGGAGGCAGACGTGTCTACAATCAAGAGAAGACTTCACCAGAGCAAACACAGAGGCTTCACCACAAGCTGCAAACAAGGCCAAAAGCCAGAGCTCTTCTGGAAAAGCATTCTTTGGACGGCTGAAATTAAGATTCAGATGACCAGAAGGATAGGAAGAAAAAAGTCTGGAGAAGGCTTGGAACAGCTCATGATCAAAGCACACAGCATCATCTGTGAAACATGGAGCAGTGTGATCATGAACTGCATGGCTTCAGTGGCTCTGGGTTACTGCTGTGTAGTGATGATGAGACAGAAGACAGAAGCAGCCGGATCAATTCTGAAGTGTGTAGAGATACTCTCTGCACAGATTCAGTCAAATGCAGCAAAGTTGATTGGGAGGCGCTTCATAGAACGATGTCCATGAGTTCCATACTAAAGCCGGTCATTGCCTGCAAAGGATTCTCAACAAAATATTAAAAATTAACATTTTATTTATGATTATATTTATTTGTCCAATTACATTTGAGCTCCTGAAAATGGGAGGACTGTGTATAAAAATGGTTGTAATTCCTAAGCTTTTTATGTTATATTAAAATTATGAAAATTGTGTCAGTGTCCAAATATATGGACCTAACTGTTTATAAAATAAATTATGAATTATATGTAATATTTATTGTGTATACAAAATAAGTGACATATATTTAGAATTAAATTACTCCGTTTAACTAAATGGTGTTACAGCCTTGAACAGCAGCCATATATATATATATAATACAATATGTTATTATTTTTTATATGAATTTATAGATATAATAATGTATTATAATTATTTGTGTATATACACAATGAGTGATATATATTTGTAATTTAAATGAGTCTTTTAAACTAAATATTGGGATATAGTCTTGAAAAATTGCAATCTTTATTTATAGTAAACATATGTGGAATATATAATATATAATAACATGTATTTTATATTTTTATTTTCATAAATTTGTTATACATATAATTTATTCATACTGCATATATATGACTTATTTAATGTAGTATACACAATAAGCAATGTATATATTTAGAATTGTAATAAATTGCTGACTATGTTCTGATAGTGTCACTGTTTGATACTCTCTGTTGCTTCTTTTGTGCCTAGTTATCACACAACGACATTGCAATGTACTATTGCAGTTATAACAATATTAGTATCCTGTGACAGGATCACATTTCTTTCATAATATGCCAACATGATGAAAAACATTTTAAAATAAAAGTATTTAGTTTGCTTTACGTGCAAAAAAAACAGTCATCTGTTGAATAATAGGACTAAGTTCAGTATCAGTAGTATTCACTGGGACACAGATGGCACTGTTTATGTGTTATTTTTATTTATTTCTATTAGTGTAAAAAGTTATTAATTTAGTGTAACACTCAGTTGTCTGTTAAAAGGATTTACCTTGAAGTCTGTCAGTGTGAGTCAGACGGAGGCTGAGCTGTCAGTGTGTCTGGATTCATCTGATAACAGTGTTCTTCTGTGTGTGTGTGTGTGTGTGTGTGTGTGTGTGTGTTGTAGGACTTGTCTGAAGAGCTGCAGTCTCCTCCAGTGATGTGTGTGAACGGACCGGAGGACAAGTTCTTCCGGAGCCAGAGCGCTGACATTACTCTGTCCTCAGAGAAGGAACGCATTAAGAAGATGCTCTCAGAGGGGTAAGACGTCTGACTACACGTCCGCCTTCGCAAATTTGTGGGGAAATATTGGAGGAGGAAGTGTGTAACAGCCATTTATCACACTATAATGGGCCTTTTCCTGCCTGAAAGAGCCCATAAAATGCCCCTAAATTCAGCTTTCCTGAGCACCAACAATTACATGTGAGTTGTTGTAGCAACTGTTCTGAACACCTTAGCAACTGCCTCCAGCACACTTGAATTTCATCGACATTCTGCATTTTTGGTTCTGCCAAATCAGTTTTGAAGGTCTGAAATCATTAAACAAAGCAATGATTTTTAATAAACATGAATGAACATCAGAAGGTGCTAAAAGGAACAGTACAACTTACTGAAGTGTATAATATCTCATGTAATCACTCAATCAGTGTTTCAACCACAGAAAGACGTCAATAAAACAGCTTCTTGTAATGTCACATTTACCTCAGGGAAGTCATTTAACATCCATAAACTTATTTATCTAGAAAAAATATCTCAAGAGAGGAGTATATATACAGTATATATATATATATATATATAAGCGTCTGCTAAATGCATAAATGTAAATGTAAATACAGTATATATATATGTATATATATATGCACTATATTACATATTCGTTACATTTTTAACCTCTTGTCTTCATTATTTAGTGTATGTTTGAATAAATCTGTCATGAAAATTAGTTTTATTACAGCCACTGTTGAAATGTTTAGAATTCAACAACAAATTGGAGCAGAAACATAATCATATAATTAAAAAGTTGATATAAAACTGCCTGCCTTCTGTTCAATTTAAATGTTTATTGTTGATTAAATAAATAAATTTAATGAATTAATTGATTATTAAATAAACTTATTTTTGGTTTTAGTTTTCAGCTAAATAAAATTGTTATTTTATACCATTGGGTTACTATTATAGTTTTGTTCATATTTAGAATCAGTGTTTAATTTTATAATTTCTGTTTTTATTTTAATATTAGTTAAAGAGTTTTAGTGATTTTGTTGTGTTTTTTTTGTCATTTTTAGTAGTTTTTTTTTAGTAGTCTATATACAGTATTTTTTATTATTATTTTAGTTTAGTTATTTTGGTACATCAATTAATAAAAATAAAAATTGTAGATTTGGCAAGTAGCTAAAAGTTTTTTATATTTTATTTTATTTCAGTTAACATTTATTTTATTTCAAGTAACATTTTTAGAATTTTAGATTTAGTTTTGCGTATAATACACTGTAAAAAAAAAAAAAAGTTGGCTACCTTACAATTTTAAGTCAACCAGCTAAAGCAGATTTTTGAGTTTTCTCAACTTATTTTTTAGGAAATTTCTCAACTTTTTTTTGTATAAACTTAAAATAAGAAGTTGAGAAAACTCAAAAATCTGCTGAAGCTGGTTGCCTTAAAATTTTAAGTTTGCCCAACCTTTTTTTTTACAGTGTAACCCTGAAATGAAAACTTAGATTTTTTTACAGAAACAAGAAACCAAAATAAATTTTGGTGTATCACTAGCAAGCACCACTCACTTTGTTTGCAAATAGAAAGATTTTTACATTTTACATAAAATTTTTATTTATTCATTCATTTATTTTACTTTATTTTATTTTTTGTTTATTTTTTTCCATCCGTGAAGCAGCTCGTCTGACACATTCAGGAGAGACGCTGTACTGATCTACCATTAGTCTGATGAGTAATAAACACACACACACACAGGCATCAGCATGTCCTTTCATTCACAGCCGTCTGCTCTTGTGTTCGATCATCACAGGACTCTTTTCTAACAGGGTTGCTATGGAGAGCATCTGAATAGTTCAGTCAAGAGCGTTTGTGTGCAGCGACGCTCCACTTTATTCCTGGAAACATTTCATGCACTAAAGTCTGCACAGTTTTCTGCAGTCAAAGGAAATTACAGATCAGATGCTGTTCTGAAAACTGTAGTAGTTTGTTTTTTGACATTATTTGTGAGGCAGAATGTGAAAACAATGGTACACATCTGGACAGTTTTAATGTACTTTGTTTTGTTATTTTCTTTGATGGCCAAAGTGTTATTTTACTATTATTTATATACTTTTATAGTTTTTATTTTTATTTTAAATAAAGTTATTATTTTTATTCTTATATTTTCAATTTTAATTTATATACTCATTTTAATTTTAGTTGTCGTTTAAATTTTTGTGATTTTATGCTATTTTTGTAATTTTTATTATTATTATTTATATATATTTAAATATTATTATATAATATTAAGGTTTAATTTATTTTTTATTTCAGCTTTAGATTTAGTTCAGTTTTAGTTTTTATTTAATTTAGTTTAATTTTATGTAATTTAATTTAGTAATTTTAGTGCTTCAACATAAATTTATTTAATCTAGTTGTCAAAGCAATATTTCAAATGTTTGTTTAGTTTTTCATACAATATTTATATTTTATTTTATTTCAGCTTTATTTCAATTAACAAATTATTTTAATAGTTTTAGTTTTAGTAAGCGATAATAACCCTGGTTGGTCAATATCATAAAATGGCCTTTGACACCTGGGAAAGCACATTATTTATGTTGTCATGGTGATAATTGTGAATTGAATATATATTAATTAGATTATTTATTCATATTTGGTTTCCATTTTGCTCTTGTTTAACACTTTATGAAAACATGTTTTCAAAGTGTCCCCCTTTAAATAATTTACGTCTGCTTGGAATATGAAACATAAATAAATGCAGTGAATTTTCACAAGCTAGGATTATCTGATTGGTGTAACGCTAAATATTAAAATAGCTGTTTTATAGAGTGCATGCTTCCTTTGATGCACAGAGCATTAAAGCTTCAATAAAAGTGATCTTTGTTTTCACTATTCTCATGTCAGGGTTGTGTGTGTTTCAGCTCGATCTGTGAGATGAATCTGGAGGTCGAGCTCTTCACCTTACAGGACAGTAACTCTAAACTGGTGGCGGCGCTGCATGAGGCTAACGCTAACGTGGAGCAGTGGAAGAAACAGCTGGCGGCGTATCAGGAGGAGACGGACAGATTACGAGATCAGGTGAAAATAGACAAACTCTACACGATGTGGAACAGGCTGACAAAGTGCAGGAGAAAATAGAATAAGGAT
>CM049845.1:36344170-36411670 GCA_027422415.1 Schizothorax lantsangensis
TTATTTCTTTTAAACCATGCTAAAGGTCACACATCATGAAAAATAGGGCTGACAAAAATGTATTCACAAATGCATCACAGTTTTTCTCAAACAATTTTGGATTAATTCACAAAAACAATATTTAATTGAAATTTTATTTTAAAGTATTAATAATTAAGTTTAGTGCAACAGAAGTTATTTACACAAGATTCAAAGCTGCATTGGCATTTTTACATCATCTGCATTTAATTATTTCAAATTATTATTTAATTATAAATAATATATAATTAAAATGGTATTTTAATATAATTTTAATCATATTAAAAATTATTATATTTTAATAATAATTTAAATAAAAAATTCACACATTTCTGTAAAATTTTACTTAAACAAGAATGGCTGTTATGTCAATGTTAAATTAATTTTTACGAACACTTCAAAAGATCTAAATCCAGTTATTATTTTTAATTATTATTTAATTATTTATTTTTACTATATAGTTAAAATAATATTTAAAAAAATTAGCTTAAAAATCATCACACATTTCTGTAACATTGAACTTCAGCATGAAGGGCTGTTATATCAAAGTCAAACTAATTGACAATATCAAATTAACATTTAAAAAGATCAGGTTAAAAATGTATAAAGATTGACTACTGTTTTCTTTTTTTGCAATTTGTCATCTACATTCAGTTATTTGAAATTATTATTTTTATAGTAAATATTATATACTTATAACAATTTAATATTTTAACAATTAAAAAATGTATATTATTTGTAATAATTTAATAATTAAAAAATTCACACATTTCTGAAACATTAAACTTGAGCACGGATGGCTGTTATGTAAAAATCAAATGAATTTTTACTAACACTTTAAAAGATTAGGTTAAAAAATGTAATGTAAAATGAATCTTGACTGTGAATCGAAATCTAATTGAATCATGAGTGTTTAATGAATATGATGTGTGATTTAGTTCATAACCAAAACAAATTTGTAGCAAAGATCTTTGTGGCTCAAAACGCCTCAAACTTTTGGGAGATATACGAGTGGAAAAATATGAGTGGAAATGATGTTTACCATTTTAGAAAGTCAGGACTGAGCTTTAGTGCCGTTGAGTTTGTTTTTGTGAGTCAGTTTCTCAGCTGGGAGTGAGTGGAAACCAAAGACCAGACGCCTCTATATGTTCATACTGTGGAATGCTTAGTATAGACGACAGCACTGATATAAAGCATTAAATATTAGCTGCATTGGCAGAAATATATGAGTAGGTAGAAATAAACAATTCTGTTATGATAGAACATTAAGATCCCTTGAACTCGTGAGGGAATTTATACTTAAGAATAGCTGTAGTTCTTCATTGAGGAATGGATTCATGAATGTGCTTGAATGCATCTAGTGTAGTTGCTTTGTGCAGCTCTAAGGCTTCAAACTTTCATTTGATCAAAGGAATAGTTCAGGAAAAAATGATCAGGTTTGGAGAAATGTAGCATTGCATCACTGTCTCAGCAATGCTCTGCAGTGAATGGGTGCTTTCCAAACAGCTTGGGCCAAAACATTTTTGATCACTGTTTTTCTTATCCCTTTTACCATCTCTTGGTTGTTGTTTTTTTGATTTTGTTTGCTGCTTTTTGCATTTTTTTTTTTTTGCATTTTTTTTTTTTATCTACATTCAATTATAATTGTATATGATGTTTTAATTTAAATACTATATAGTTAAAATATTACTAAATTGTTAATGTTAAAATGTTTCAATTTCAATAATTCTGAATATTTTTTTTTTTTTTTTTTTTATAAAAAAATTCTGTGCAGCTAAATTCTGTACAGGAGTGTGTGTGTATTGAATTACATTGAATTACTGATGTGATTTATTGCAATTACAAACGCTCAAAAAATCCTGGAAAATGTAATATTTAAACAAATGGTTTAAATTAGATTTATCACAACTTTGCTAAGTATTATATTTGCTCAATTACAATGCATTTACAATACAAAATGCATAATTTAGAACTTGATTTTCTTCTGGAAAAAAAACATATTTGTAAGTTGTTTTTAATGCAAAAAAATTATAATAAAAAAAATTCACTTGAAAAATGCATTATTATGGATTATGGACTTGTTTTAGCCGGAAGCAACCGTCTGAAGTTAAAACGTCTTGATGGATTTGTTTCAGCTTTTCTCTTCTCAAGACATTAACTGATGGACTGGAGTGGTGTGGATTATTGTGATGTTTTTATCAGCTGTTTGGACTCTCATTCTGACGGCACCCATTCACTGCAGAGCGTCCATTGCTGAGACACTGATGCAATGCTACATTTCTCCAAATCTAATGAACAAACAAACTCATCCTATTATTGGATGACCTGAAGAAGAGCACATTTTTGGCTGAACTGTTTCTTTAAGTCATAGGCTGTAATGGTTGTACAGTTGTGTATTGGACGTTGCATTATACAGTATCTTTATTATAGCACAAGAAAGCCGCTCGTGTATTTTAAGTGCCAACAGCCTGTTTTTATCTGTTCTCTCAATCCGCAGGGTTCGGCACGAACAGCACAAGCCACGTTTGTATTTGTGTGCTTTATACATATATAGAGTCAAATAAACAGGTGTTTACTTTTATATTTCTTCTCTCTTCATGCAGTACTTGAGTGTGTACTGCTTTGTATAACCAACAATGAGAGCATGTGTGATTTGATTTGGAGAAAGTGGCAAGAACTCTTTTCAAAGACAAACTTTCCTAATGTGCCATCATCATTTCTGCTTGTGTTCAGCCGTCTTATTCTGATGCGAGAGCCTTATTTTCCCCACATGCATCTTAGGTTCCTCCTGCAGCTCTTGACAGGCTGATTATAAGATGATGACAGTATTTCATTCTACACTAGTAAGAGTCATACTGTGCCGAGCGGCTAACACAATCAGCTGGAAGACTCACAATATATCATGTTCTCTGAATTAAACGCAAACCTGCTGAATAAATTTGTTTTACATTGAATTACCTGTGTGGTTTATTGCATTTACATGTGCGCAAAATATCCTGAAAAAGTCATATTTAAACCAATGGATAAATTAGACTGATTTAAATATGCATAGCTTTAAATATATTTACTCGATTATTGCCCCAGCAAATGTATGCTTAAAATGCATTTTCAAAACTTGTGAATTCTTAGTTTTAAAAGTAAATTGAAATAGATTTGTTTTACATTGAATTTGCAGTGATTTACGCATTTCTTTTCTGCATTACATATGCTCAAAAATTACTGGCAAAATATTTAAACAAAATGTTATGATTAATTTAAATATGCTTAAATTTTATTTTGTATTACAGTTGCTCAATTAATGCCCAAGCAAATGTAGTTAACACTGACTAAAACGCTTAGTTGAAAACTTTTTTTTTTCTTTTAAGTCCATACTTTTAATCTAAAGTACATAATAGTATTCTACATTTACACCATTTAACATTTCTTTCAAAAAATGAAAACTTTCTTACATGCTAAACATTTTTTACTGTCTGCATTAAAAAAAAAGTTTAATAGACAATTTTATATTAGCAATAGGCTTGGCTTAAAATGGTTTGTACATTAAAAATAAATGCAAAAACCTCCCCATTGTTTTTTTTGTTGTTGGTTAGATTCAATATATTCTAGGCCTGTTGTGACTTATTGCACAGACTATAGGTTTACTGCCTCTGCAAAGAAGCATTTCACAATGTTTTGTTTTAAATGTACAAAACGTAAGATTATCAAAACATTTTTTTTTAAATCAGTGAACCAGTGATTACATTGAAATCCACTTGAAAATGTCCTCAGAGGAGTATAAAGACACGCAATGGATAGAAAAACAAAGGGCATCTCTAAGGTTCATTTTTAACACAGAAGGAAAAGAACATGATGAAAGTGCAATAGTTGGCAAATGAACAGAAAAATTCCAGGCAACTGTTTTCAACAACATTTTATTTGAGCAAAGACTCTCCTGCAGCTCCTGAAACACAGCGATGCTCCAGTCTACTTCAGCTTCTTCTTGGGACGCAGGTTGTTGGTGTGGCCGCACTTCTTCTTGCGGCAGTTGACGGCACGTGGGTGCAGACGGGCGTAACACCTGAGAGAGACCATCCGCTTCATTATCAACAACACTGAACCATCATCAACACATGACCTGAACGAGAGTCCATCGCTAGACGTTAGAAGGGAAGCGTGCGCTCTTACTTGCGGCAGATCATCTTCTCGCAGTTGTATTTCTGGGCCAGCTGTCTGAGGGACGGCTCGATGATGCCTCCTCTGAGACGCAGCACCAGGTGGAGGGTGGACTCTGACAGAAACCACAAACATCAGCTGAATAAATACAGGAGCTCTTGAGCAACAGCAGATGTTATGTACGTGAAAGTGGCTTTCTATTTAAAGACAGTCCAGTATTTACACACCTTTCTGAATGTTGTAGTCTGAAAGCGTGCGACCGTCTTCCAACTGCTTGCCAGCGAAAATCAGACGCTGCTGGTCAGGTGGGATGCCTGAGGATATAATAAGACATGCTAGTGCTCTGAAGAATGGAAAAAATATATTTAATAATAATAAATACATATAAATAATAAAAGATGCTAGTGGTCTGAAGAAAAAATAGACCACTAACTTACAATTTTTCCCTCATCAAGCAGAACATGATTAATTCAGCTTATATCTTTATACAGGGCTTCTGCAAGTTTTATGACAGTAAATATAAGACTAAGTAAAAATGTAAGGAATGAATCCAGAGAAACACAAATCTTCCTCAGTAATTGTGTCTTGTTTTCCAGTGAAACTTTCTGGATTCTTAAATCAAGATATATTTACTTCAGAAGCAAAATGACTTAAGTTTTGTTTTCTGAGAAATGTATCAAAATGAAGTGAGCTAATTTTTTAAAACAAAAATAAATATCTGCTCAGAAAAAAAAAGTACTGAATTTGAAAATGTAATTCCCCACTGACAGATACCTGTTATTGTTTAAAGCATAAACTCACTTAATTTTGTTTAAATCCTTAGAAAACATAACTTCACATCTTCAGTTTGCATCTCAAGTAAATGTATCTTGATTTAAAGATGTTTAGATATTTTGTACTAGAAAATAAAAATACAGAAATATTTTTACATTTTACACATATACATACATAATTTATATTTATAAATACACTATATTGCCAAAAGTATTGGGTCACCCCCTTCTAATGAACAGGTTTGACTACTTTAGTAATTTCTATGAGTACAAATCTTAATGTTAAAGCATATAATGATATTCTAGGAAATTGTGTGCTTCTAATATTATAGCAACAGTTTGGACTCTTTTCTATTCTAACATAACAATGTCTCTGTGTATAAGACAAGGTTCAAAAAGAAAATGATTGATTGAGTCAGTGTGGAAGAACTTGACTGGTCTGCATAAAACCAAGTCCTAATCCCAGTTTAACACCTCTGGTGTGACTGTAAATGCAGACCTTGAGCCAAAAACTCATCACCAAACACCAATGACTAAAGTAGTCAAACCTGTACATTAGAAGGGGGTGACCCAATAATTTTGGCAATATAGTGTATATATTGTATATAAAAATGTATTTTGCAGTACATTTAAGACTTTCTGCACCTAAAAGACATTTTAAGGCCTTCATCTGTGTTAGGGTACATTAAGAGTTTAAGCCCCACAGCATCAGCTCATACACACCCTCCTTGTCCTGGATCTTGGCCTTCACATTCTCGATGGTGTCGCTGGGCTCGACCTCGAGGGTGATGGTCTTACCGGTCAAAGTTTTCACAAAGATCTGCATTTTGCAACTGTCACACAGAACAAAGACATAATCGATATCATTCAGAGTCAATGAGAGCTTCAAACATCAGTTCCTGATCAGCATCAAGTGCACTGATGATCATTCACAGGAACAGAAGCACCAAAAAATATTACAATACAATATTTTTGTCCTGTTGGGACATGTAGTTATTTTCATTTATACCATGTTTCAGTAACAAATCAGCGTCTGTAATACAATGGACTTCCATGATTTTGGCCATGTATAGTAGTGACTTAATATTCCATGGAATTGCCATATATTTTGATATATATATAATGAATGATATCAAAAACACTAATTAGTGATCAGCATCTGACTTTACTGCATATCACAAATGAGTTTTGTGTCATTCAAACGCTGACAGGGACCCGTAACTCCAGCTAACAGAATAACGTAAGCATCTTCACGTAAATATATGCATGTATTGTAGGTTTCTGTGGATTTACTGTATGTTTGCTGTGAATTCCGCGTGTTTTTCTGTCAGGAGTTTCTCTCACACACATGGCAGAAGCGGCCATGACACTCCATCACGACACACTCAACTTCAAACCACACAAACACGTCTAAATCCACCACATAACCAGCTTTAATCGCTCCATTCACGAACATAAACACCTCATGTAGACACTCGCACAAACAGAAGGGTGAATAAGGAGAGAAAAGATGTCAAAACTACACAATCGCGCGGACAGTAATCCTCACCCTCGCAGTCGCTGCTGATCCGGGCGGAAAGAGAACGACGCGTTTCTCGCGCGTGAAGATCGCGTGTATTTGAGCGTTAAAGCGGCTTTACCGCCGCCAGCAGGAGCGGAGCGGAACTGCAGCGCGCTGCTGGCACCCAACGGGTTTTTACTGCATTCATCAGGATTCGAGTTCTTCAGAATCAGAGTTAAAGCACCTAAAATAAGGTCTGTGCTGGTTTTATATAAATGCATCCTCGGTTTCTGCATTTCTGTTCACGCTGTTATTTATTATGTGTATACTGCGAATCTGGGTGACGTTTGGTGTCTAAAACCTGTTATATACATGTATATATGTATGTCTGAGATTATTATTAAATATCATTAAATATGTAGAATTAAATGTAGAATTAATGTAAAGTTGTGTGATTTGTCACAATAATTTAAAATGTAATATTTATAATAATAATAACATACATACATTAATTATATAATAAAATCTTTATTACATTATTTTATTATTAAATCTGAAATATAGAATTAAATGTGAATTGTTACAGTAATTTACAAATTAATATTTACATTAATATTCATAAATGTATATTTAATAACAATAATATGTCATTATATAGATATATATTTACACATGTATATATACAATTAAATTAAATGTAATACTTTATTATATATTATATACAATAATACATATAGTGTTGTAATTAAATATTAAATTAAATATTTAAGAATATTTTTTAAAATGTATATATATATTTAAAATATATTTTTAAATAAATGTATTTTTTAATTATATAAAATATCTTCATTATGTGATTTATGTTCATTAACTATGTGATTTGTCACAATAATTTACAATGTAATATTTATATTAATAATAAATTATATATGTAAAGAAAAATATATATACAAAGAAAAAGACAAGGCAAGATATTTCACAGTATATTCATATATTCTACCCGAGTACATTAAAACATATTCCATAGTGACATTCAAAATGAAATCTACAGCTATATTTACAAAACAAATCATTCATTTTAAACAGAGTATTTTCATAATACAAGTCCACAGTAAATACAGAGTATTTTCAGTTAAAAGTCATTTATAGTCTATTGATTACAGACTGAACATTACTGATATGAGTTTGTGCTGTTGATCTGTCATGAAGTAAATGCACACGTCAGCAAGTCTTTTCATTTCCATTCAATTCTACTCTTTTAGTAGTGATATGAGGAGCGACTAAATAAAGAGAAATTCCTTGATCTACTTCTCCTTCATAAGTACTTGATGCTCGAGCTGGTTACTGGTGTAAATGAGTGTCTCTGAAGTACAGTGTGTTTGTTTCTGATCATCTCAGTGTGGATGAAGGTGTAACACGTCTCCCTCGTCTGACCGCAGCGCTGCTATCTGGCTTTCGGCAGTCTTCTCTTCACATTGGCTTTCTGATTAGTCAAGTTATTTAAGACACAGCTGGAGCCGAGCATCGCCAGCCTGGAGTCCAGAACCACCTTCCTCTTCCTCCAGGAAGACCGATCTTCCTCCTCCTCCTGGTTCACTTTCAACATCGCTGCGCTCGTCCTTGTCCAGCTGGAGCAGAGAAGGTCAGAGTCAGACTGTTAAAGATCTTTGGGTTTATTTGACGTCACTAATATGTGTCAATCAAATAATCGATCACAATGTGCAATGCTTTTGAAATTAGTTCATATAATAAAAAAAGAGAGAAAAGTTCCTTTGAGCACAAATCACACAGGCAAATCACATTTTGTTATGTATGCAACAGTGTTGTTATTAACTAAAACTAAAAGTAATAAAAATAGTTTTTTGTAACTGAAATGCATAAAATAAAATGCAAACATGAAAAAACTAAATGTAAACATTTAAACGAAAATGAGAAATGTTTCTAACTAATATATCATACTGATCTTACTAAAACTAAAACTGAAATAAAAGCTAAAGCTAAATAGAACAATAAAACAAAAACTAATAAAAATGACAAAAGCAAAAATACTAACACTAAATTAAACTAAACTAAGATTAAAATTAAACTGAAAATATACAAATAAAACTCACCAAAATGAATTATTTAAATTAATTTAAAATTACTAAAATTATAACTGAAATAAAAATAATTAAAGCTAAAGAGAAATATATACATACAAAACTAATAAAAATGACAAAAGCACATAACAAAAGTACTAAAACTTAATTAAAATGTACAATATATGAAAATAAAAGTAAAATTAACTGAAATAAATAATTTAAGTTGAAGTACTACATTTACTAAAACTAAGAATGAAATTAAAATAAATTCAAGCTAAAAACAAATGTATTTAAAAATTAAAAAGTAATAAAAATGACAGAAGCACTGCAAAATTACTAAAACTTAAACTAAATTTGTTAGTTTTTTTATTTATTAAAATAACAATATAAAAGTAAATAACAATTTAAATTGGAAGTTCTAAAATTACTGAAACTAAAACTAAAAAGAAATAAAATAAATATGAAAAAGCACAAAAATGATTAAAACATAAATAATAATAAAACTAACTAAAATAAATAATTTTAGTAGAAATGTTTTAATTAAAACTAAAACTGAAATAACAACAAATTAATGCCAAATAGAAATATTTGTATAAAAAAATAAAACTAATAAAAAGACAAAAGCACATAACAGAACTACAAAAACTTAAACTACAATTAAACTGAAAACTGAAAATATAAAAATAAAAGCTTGTTCACAATATCAATAAATACTCTGACAGTATATAATACTAAAATACCACTGTTAGGTAATTTAATTCAGACAATGTCTAAATCGTTTCTGGGCCATGCAGATATGATGGACGGAAGGACTGACTTACCTTCCCTAAGAAGAGAAACTTGTAGATCATTCTGAGGATGAGATAAGCCCAATAAATGTGCAGCGCCTGCAGCACCAGCAGCAGCGCATTAAAGAAATAATATCCCATAAACGGCTCAAACACTTCCATAGACAAAACCAGAGTGGTGTAGATGATCCTACAGGAGAGAAAACACACACACACACACACACACACACACACACACACACACACTGCTTAAACACTGAGAAAAACAATGCACAGGAACTAAACGAGCAGCCTCTTTCTATTACAGCTACTGAACTAGATAATAAGTCATTAATAGTGAAGTGTTTTGAAATAGAAACTGAAGACAATGTCATCTGATTCTTCATGATTTAAAGAGTTTAAAGTTCTTACTTGCTGGGAAACACAACCAGGCGTGTAACCAGGAATACAGCAGCAAAAATCACAAACAATGAATCGCAAGTTTTCTTCCAGCCGGCATAGTTGAACATCTTGGCAGACTGTGGAAAAACCAGAGACATTTTGTTGAGCTACTATAAACTACAACACATTTAAAGCACTGAGACTTAAAAACTTAAACTAATACTCTGACAGAATGGACACAGAGACTGAATCAGATATATGTATATTTGAGAAAATGACTGCGGATTTACAGTTGAAATCTGACATTTCCCACAAAGCTGGGCAGTAATCAAAAAGTCTTTGCTTTATCTTTAAAATGTTGTCAGGGGCTTTTTGTAGTTATGTATTTGTTTTTATTTTAAGTTATTAACGGTTTCTTTCTTTCTTTCTTTCTTCCTTCTTTTTATTATTTAAGCTGTCTCTGTTTTTTCCATTTTGTATGGTTATTTATTTATACATTTTTTATTTAGTTAGTTTTTAAGTATTAATATTTTAAGTAAATGCTATGTGTATACTGTTATGTTTATAAAAAGTTGAATAAAAACACAGTTAAAAAGACACTAAAATGAGAAATGTTTTGGCAAATAACAAATGAAGTTGAAACACTAAAATTACTAAAACTAAACTGAAATAATTAAAAGATAAATAGCAATACATATATATACAAATAAAAAAATATGCATATGCGTATATGTGAAAATATACACAAAAAATGTAACTAAAAATGAATTATTTTTGTTCTAATTCTAAAACAAAAATTAGAAATGTTTCCTTAGCAACTAACTGAATAAATAAAGTTGAAATACTAAAATTACTAAAACTGAAATGAAAATAATTTATATATATATATATATAATTAACAAATGATAACAAAGAAAATGAACAAAAGACACAAAAAATACTAAAACTTTAATTAAAATTTAACTGGAAATACACAAATAAAAGTAAAACTAACTTAAATAAATAATTGAAGTTGAAGTTGTACATTTTAATTTGTGAAACCATATAAAAATCTAAATGACTTCAAAGCACTAAACGTCATAAAGCCAAAACAAAGTGTAACGGCCCGTGTGAATGAAGACCCAGGAACAGGTGTGACTTCAACAGATGTGATGTGTTTGGGATTGTTCTGGCCGTGTTAGATTCTGAGCGTGAAAGCGTGACTCAGCGGTTCAGATCGTACCTCCAGCAGGAAGTCAGAGGAGTCGTGGACGAGCATCACCAGGGTCCCGATCCGAATGTAGTTGGAGCAGTACGAGAAACTCAGCAAGAAGATGGTGGCGAAGTGATGGATGATCTGTTCTTTGAAATCCTAAAGCAGAATTAATGGAAAAAGACAAAAGAATATCAGAAACTGATATTATGGTGGGTGGTACTGACAGGAAATTAAATCTGAAACAACCGAACGACAAATCCGTCAGGACAATAGATAATGTGCTGCTAACACACTCGAGGAAGAAAACCACACACAAAATCTCTTTAATTTCTCAATCCTTCCAGCATTTAAAGAAACCGTTCACACAAAAATTACAATTTTCTTAAAAATGTGCTCACCCTCAGGCCATTCAAGATGAGTTTGTTTCCTCATCAGATTAGTAGAAATGTAGCATTCCATCAGTGTCTCATCAATAGATCCTCTGCAGTGAATGGGTGCCGTCAGAATGAGAGTCCAAACAACTGATAAAAACATCACAATAATCCACACCACTCCAGTCTATCAGTTAACGTCTCGAGAAGACAAAAGCTGTGTTTTTGTAAGAAACAAACTGTCACTACTATGTAGTCCATAATACATAATAACGCTACCTCCAGTGAAACAGTCCATCTCCTGTTGTCTCTCACATCAAAATCCAGCCACATATTTGTTTAGAGCTGTTTTGGCTTGTATACGGTGCTTGATCTGTGCAGATTTCTCTTCTGATTCAGAACAGAACACTTTTTCACTGGAGAAGGCGTTATTATGGATTATACACTCTTATTTTAGCCTGAAGCAGTTAAAAACGTCTTAATGATGGATTTGTTCCAGCTTTTGTCTTCTCAAGACATTAACTGATGGACTGGAGTGGTGTGGATCACTTGTGGATTATTGTGATGTTTTTATCAGCTGTTTGGACTCTCATTCTGACGGCACCCATTCACTGCAGAGGATCCATTGCTGAGACACTGATGGAATGCTACATTTCTACAAATCTGATGAAGAATCAAACTCATCTACATCTTGAATGGACTGAGGGTGAGCACATTTTCAGAAAATGTTCATTTTTGGGTGAAATTTAAACTCAAGTTTCCTAACTTTTGACTGCTGTGTGGTTAAAACCAGCATCCACATAGAAATGCTGTCCTTTTCCTTGATATTACAGGCAGACTTTTCTGAGATATGACACATACAGGCCCATATTTATCACTGTCATAGTAAGAAACCTAAGTGTTGAATTTCTCTTTAACTTCTCCAACACAGCAATGAGATCAAATGGAGAGCAATGAAGACTTTTACACATTTTCTCAATGTTTCTCCTCTAAAAGACTCAGTAACCTGATTTCAAACAAGGTCTTAAACTGTGCTCAAGAGACGAACGTCTCAATTAAAAGACAGAGATCTCAATATGAACTCAAACAATCCTCATCAAATGATCTCAGCTGCTCCACGTTCATTTTATAGCTCTAAACACTTAATGGATGACAACTGTTGTTCTCCAAAGGAGGAACTAAAAATAAAAGTGTGATATTTAAATGAAATGCAAGTAAAAACTCAATAATATGTTACTCTGTGTGACATTCGTATGAACAAATTATTAAATATTATGAAAGGATCTTAAAATATTAAACTGAAGATTCTTGTTAATACATTTTACCGTATATTTAACTTTATTTTGATAGCCGACAGGTGAGCAGCTAGCAAAGTAAATAATTGAGCAGCTCTAAAAGGACATTAGTTTTGAAAGAGAAACTCTGACCAGGTAACACACAAAGGGTGTTGCGTAACACGAGGTCATCATAAAACATTCAGAAAGCAAATAACTCCCCTGTGGGACACTATTGTGTGAGATCTTACTTTTCTCTTGACGTCCACAGACACACAGAGCAGCAGAGACCAGTAGAAGCCCAGCTCAAGCATGTAGTACCAGTAATGAGCGTCCTGAACCGGCTAGAGACACAAACACAGGACCTGAGTGAAAACAGGGCTCACAGCAAACAATACACACATTTCATCACCTCTAAGCAGGGTTATTATAGGTAACTAAAAAGCTTTTTCATTGCTTGAAATACAATAAACTCAAAAAAAAAAAAAAAACTCAAATAAAAAATATTTTAAAAAAATATTAATTTTAGCTAACTGCCAAGGCAAAATTTCGCATTTTAATTTCTCGTATTTCATTTTCATTTAGATTAACTTGATGTACTAAAATTAATAAAACTAAAACCAAAATAAAAATTAATAAAAAAATTATTCAACTTCATCAAAAGCAGAAGCCTTTTTAAAATGATGAGAAATATAAATTCAACTTTTGACTGCAATTGTAAATATGTTGTCAAAACCAGCATCTATATGAAGAAATGTAGTAATTTTCCTCGATATTACAGGTAGATTTTTCTGATTATGAGTCATAAATGTAATTTATTTCTGTGATACGCAGCTGAATTTTCAGCATCATTACTCCAGTCTTCAGTGTCACATGATCTTCAGAAATCATTCTAATATGCTGATTTGCTGCTCAAGAAACATTTCTGATTATTATCAATGTTGAAAACAGTTGTGCTGCACAATATTTTTGAGAAAACCTTGACACATTTTAGTTTTCAGGATTCTCTGATGAATAGAAAGTTCAAAAGAACAGCATTTATTTGAAATGGAATTTTTTTGTAACATTATAAATTTAATGACTTTACTGATCAATTTAATGCATCCTTGCAGAACAAAGGTATTAATTAAAACAAAATTTGTTTTATTGGATATTTACGCAATATTTGGATATTTACGCAATATCCATATTGCGTATGGAGTCTCTGCATGCTGCGAGTACATGAAGTATTCGGTGTGTAACACAGACAGATGAACTCACCTGTTGAGGAAATCCTCTCCAGCACTCTCTCTGATCCCAGAACCACGGCGTCTATGAGGAAAACAAACACTGCGGTCACTTTCACACAACCGCTGTTAAAATCAAACACCGACAACAAAACTACTTCCTTTAAGTGTCTGACAACAAAAGAGCCAGTCTTACAGTGAAAAGCACACCGAGTCCCGAGGGCCTGTGTTGTGTTTCAGAAAAACATTAGAACCACGTGCGTTCAAAACAACAAAGCTCAGGCTTGTTCAAGCACTCCTTCGTGTTGCTTTAAAGCGTTTAAGGCTTCTAAGTAAACCAGACTTTAACTAGGGGACCCTAATTAGGAGACGACTCAAAAGACACCAACCCCAAGACACACTTGGGTTCACAAGGGAATAAAACTTCAAATATCTACTCACGTTAATTAAAGACGCCAATCCCGCGGTGAGAGCAACCAGGTAGAACACAAACCTCCAGCTGGGGAAACAAAAGATATGAAGTTACTCTGGTAAAAACTGATTTACAACACAGCCCTGCATCTTGAAATACCATTTCCACTTTTTTGGGGCAAAATTTGATGATTCGGAGTTCAAAAATATCAATAAAAACCTTACATCATGGACAGTTTTTTTCACAAGTTAAGAATTAAGGTTTTTCAAATTTTATATAATTAATATAATAACTGCATTAATGCTGTAACAATTAAAATGGAGTTAAATTATAATTCCATTTCACACACTCATATTTATTGAGAGACTATATGGAATATTTGTACTTTTTAATAAATAAATACATTTCTCAGGGCTGGACTATTTAAGTGAACTACAAAGATTAAAGATGATTTAAATGGTAATCGATTAAAAGTATTACTTAAGTATTACTTAAGATTATTGTAGATATACGTGTATGGTGACAATGAAGTGATTTGATTTATTGACTTTCAAAAAGACCCAATATTATTATAAAGTAAGAATGCAGGTTTTTCAAATTCTATATATATACAGGTGCATCTCAATAAATTAGAATGTCTTGGAAAAGTTCATTTATTTCAGTAATTCAACTCAAATTGTGAAACTCGTGTATTAAATAAATTCAATGCACACAGACTGAAGTAGTTTAAGTCTTTGGTTCTTTTAATTGTGATGATTTAGGCTCACATTTAACACAAACCCACCAATTCACTATCTCAACAAATTAGAATACTTCATAAGACCAATAAAAAAAACATTTTTAGTGAATTGTTGGCCTTCTGGAAAGTATGTTCATTTACTGTATTAATTTACTGTATTAATTTACTGGACTCAATACTTGGTAGGGGCTCCTTTTGCTTTAATTACTGGCTCAATTCGGCGTGGCATGGAGGTGATCAGTTTGTGGCACTGCTGAGGTGGTATGGAAGCCCAGGTTTCTTTGACAGTGGCCTTCAGCTCATCTGCATTGTTGGGTCTGGTGTCTCTCATCTTCCTCTTGACAATACCCCATAGATTCTCTATGTGGTTCAGGTCAGGCGAGTTTGCTGCCCAATCAAGCTCTGTAACACCATGGTCATTTAACCAGCTTTTGGTACCTTTGGCAGTGTGGGCAGGTGCCAAGTCCTGCTGGAAAATGAAATCAGCATCTCAATAAAGCTTGTCAGCAGAAGGAAGCATAGAGTGCGCTAAAATTTCCTGGTAGATGGCTGCGTTGACTGTGGACTTCAGAAAACACAGTGGACCAACACCAGCAGATGACATGGCAGCCCAAATCATCACTGACTGTGGAAACTTCACACTGGACTTCAAGCAACATGGATTCTGTGCCTCTCCACTCTTCATCCAGACTCTGGGACCTTGTTTCCAAATGAAATGCAAAATTTACTTTCATCTGAAAAGAGGACTTTGGACCACTGAGCAACAGTCCAGTTCTTTTTCTCCACAGCCCAGGTAAGATGCTTCTGACGTTGTCTCTGGTTCAGAAGTGGCTTGGTAGCCCTTTTCCTGAAGACGTCTGAGCATGGTGACTCTTGATGCACTGACTCCAGCTTCAGTCCACTCCTTGTGAAGCTCTCCCAAGTGTTTGAATCAGCTTTGCTTGACTGTATTCTCAAGCTTGCGGTCATCCCTGTTGCTTGTGCACCTTTTCCTACCCAAATTCTTCCTTCCAGTCAACTTTGCATTTAATATGCTTTGATACAGCACTCTGTAAACAGCCACACCTTTCAGTAATGACCCTCTGTGACTTACCCTCTTTGTGGAGGGCGTCAATGTTCGTCTTCTGGATCATTGTCAAGTCAGCAGTCTTCTCCATTATTGTGGTTTCAAAGAACAAGAGATACCCGGAATGTATACTGTAGGGATGGTCATTAATTGAAACTCAAATGTAAATATTCTAATATTTTGAGATACTGATTTTTGACTTTCATGTGCTGTAAGCTCTAATCCTCAAAATTAAAAAAAAAAAAAAAACTTTTGAAATGTTTTACTTTACATGCAATGAATCTAAAATATATGAATGTTTCACTTTTTGAAATAAGTTACAAGAAAAAATTAACTTTTTCATGACATTCTAATTTATTGAGATGCACCTGTATATATATATTTAATAAAATAAAAAAGCAGTCAATGTCAAAAGTTTCAGTTTTAATGACAAAAAGATGTATTTAAAATACATGATTTAACTTACAATCTGCATTTAATATGCATTTGATGCAATTTACACAATTAGCATTTACTGATTTTTTTCACAAAATCTGTAAATCTGTCATTTTCTGTTTGGATGCAGTAAAACGTCCACAAATGCAGCAAAAAACATCAGGCTCATGTTTGCGTTTTTCTTCATCACTGGACATAATTCTGACCTTGAAATCATGATTATGCATAAAATGATGTCATGTATGTGACAATGGGCTGAGAACTGAACAGATAGTTGTGATGTGGCTCAGATTCAGACAGGAATCATGTGTTTGTGATGTTTTTCTGCTGATTAAGGAGAATATGAGACTTCTTTACCTTACAAATGCTTGTCAAAAGCAAAATGCGACAAAATGCATCATATTTTGAGTGAAAATGTGACGTGCTCCAGCGAAACAGACACTATTTTTGGACTCAGCAGCACAAAATGAGTAAGAAACAAGTACTGTATTTCATTCAGCAGATACAGTATGCTGCAGGGCCATGTGATCAGTTTTCTGTGGAGCTATGATTGTGATATTATCAAAAACAAATGCCTGAGGTGAAATTACCTGGCCTCACAAAACTTCTTACTGTTGCTGGGTCGGTCCAGGTTTCTGCGGTTACGAAACCAGGTCTCCACTTGTCTGTGAGTCAGGTTGCTCTGGTTAACCAGGCTGGTGATCTCACTCTAGATGGATTAATGCAGTAACATGAGCTATTATTTCACAATGAACAATAAAACTCCCGGTCTATTCACAGCATCTGTGATAATGATTACCACAGACTATAACTCATGCCTGAGCATGTGAAGTAAATAAACTGACACTTTACAAGCTTTTACTAGTCTTTTCCCAAATAATCCTCATTACAAAGACACATAAAACAAGAAACACACACACATTTAAAAATTCAGTGATAAAAAATATTTACCTGAATAATTATATATTATTATTATAATTATTATACTATTAACTGAATTAATAAAATATTAAATAATTAATAAATCTATTATTAATTAGTCATTCACATAAATCTAAAATAACATTTTTAATTAAATGTAATTATTAAATGTATTATTATTAATTTTATTATTATTCATATTTACAATATATGAATCAATAATTTGTGTATGAAACATATAAAACAATTGTTTTAAATTATCCAAAGGTGTAGTTTTGAGTTGCACAAATGTCTTATGAAAATTAACTGATAACTGTTTTGTTTTTGTATATTTTATATAGATTAAATGTAGTAGTGGAAGTGACAAAAATTGGTAAAATTAAAAAAGGTAAAATAAGCTTCTGATTTAGACTTCAGCCTACATCCTTTTGAGCTATTTTTATTCAGTTTTCATTTTAATTTTAGTTTGTTTTAGCAATTTTGTTATGTGCTTTTCTCTTTGTTATTTTTTTTATATATTTCAGTGTAGCTTAAATTTATTTTTCTTTCAGTTTTCATTTTAGTTTTAGTAATTTTATTATGTGCTTTTGTAATTTGTTTTTATTTCAGTTTTAGTTTTAGTAATTACTTCCACTTAAACTAGTTGCCAAGACAACATTCCTAATTTTGTTTTTCTAGCCTTATGTCAATCATTAAAAGTTATTTTTAATAGTTTTAGTTAACAACAACAATGTGACAAAAATGCTTTTTCATCGGCCATAAATAATATAATTTAATGAATAAAATAAAAAGGTAAAATAAGATTCTACTTCAGCCTACACCTTTTTCAGTTATGTAAATATTATTTATAATTACAAAAGAATGGTGTGTGAGAGCCAAAAAACAAACAAGCACGAGAATACCAGTAAAATATACATTACTAACCGTAAAGCTTATTTACATGCAGCAAACTCATCCATATAAATTATGTAAATTATAATCAGAAATTCATCTGCCAAGAAAAACGAGGACATTAAAATAATGAAATGAACTCCAGAAAAAGACGCTAACAGGGAACACAATGGATCCACGTCCAAAAGAAATGTCAACACTATCAGGTTCCTATCAGGTTTGTGCAGCTTCCTCTTGCATTATGAAATATACATGCTTACTGCCTTCATAAGCTTCATATGAACTGAATTCATTTCAGATGAAGTAGATCTCAGCTATAAAAACGGACTTTTAAATTCAGTCATATTAAATCATATTTTTGACTTAACCATTTCAATTCAATCACATGGAGCACATTTTTATGTCACCTATAGCATTTATACAGTGTCATACTGCAATGCATTTCTTGCTCTTTGAATCAAGCTTCATTAATCAGGGAGCGATAACGATCCAGCACAATTAAAGACTTGTTCTGAGTTACCCATGAGTCTGTTCAAAACGCATTGGCTCTCTTCCTGTATGTGGTTACACATCCACACACTCAAAGCACTATGGGATTTTCCAGGAAAGGAAGATGTAAAACAACAACTGTTGGAGAATAATCTCTCAATGTACAACCCCAAATCAGAAAAAGTTGGGACAGTATGGAAAACGCAAATAAAAAAAGAAAGTAGTGATTTCTAAATTTACTTTGACTTGTATTTCATTGCAGACAATATGAACACAAAATATTTCATGTTTTGTCTGGTCAACTTCATGTCATTTGTAAATATACATCCTTTCCTGTCATTCAGACCTGCAACACATTCCAAAAAAAGTTGGGACAGTAAAGCATTTACCACTTTGTAATGTTGCCATTCCTTTTCACAACACTTAAAAGACGTTTAGGGACTGAAGACACCAAGTGATGAAGTGTTTCAGGTGTAATTTTGTCCCATTCTTCCTGCAAACAAGTCTTAAGGTGGGCAACAGTACGGGGTCTTCGTTGTCACATTTTGCACTTCAAAATGCGCCACACATTCTCTATTGGAGACAGGTCGGGACTGCAGGCAGGCCAGTCAAGTACCCGTACCCTCTTCCTCCGCAGCCAGGACTTTGTAATGTGTGCAGAATGTGGTTTTGCATTGTCTTGTTGAAATATGCATGGACGTCCCTGGAAAAGATGTCTTCTTGAAGGCAGCATATTGTGCTCCAAAATCTCTATGTACTTTTCAGCATTAATGGTGCCATCACAGAAGTGCAAGTTACCTTTGCCAAGGGCACTGACACAACCCCATACCATGACAGACCCTGGCTTTTGGACTTGTTGCTGGTAACAGTCTGGATGATCCTTTTCTTCTTTGGTCCGGAGCACACGGCGTCCATTCCTCCCAAAAAATACCTGAAATACTGATTCATCTGACCACAGTACACGTTTCCACTGTGTGATGGTCCATCCCAGATGCCTCCGAGCCCAGAGAAGTCGACGGCGCTTCTGGACACTGTTAACATAGGGCTTCCTTTTGGCACAGTACAGTTTTAACTGGCATTTGTGGATGTAACTACGTATTGTGGTACTTGACAAAGGTTTGCCAAAGTAGTCCTGAGCCCATGTGGTGATATCGCTTATAGATGAATGACGATTCTTGATGCAGTGCCGCCTGAGGGATCGGAGATCACGGTTGTTCAGCTTAGGCTTGCGCCCTTGTCCTTTACGCACTGAAATTCCTCCAGATTCCTTGAATCTTTTAATTATGTTATGCACTGTTGAAGGTGAAATATCCAAATCTCTTCCTATCTTTCTTTGAGGAACATTGTTTTTAAACATTTCAATAATTTTCTCACGTATTTGTTGGCAAACTGGCGATCCTCGGCCCATCTTTGCTCCTAAAGGACTAGACCTTTCTTGGATGCTGCTTTTGAACCAAATCATAATTACAATCACCTGTTGACATCAACTGTTTCAAATCACATCATTATTTAACCAATTTACCTCATTACTAGCCCTAAATTGCTCCTGTCCCAACTTTTTTTGGAATGTGTTGCAGGTCTGAATGACAGGAAAGGATGTATATTTACAAATGACATGAAGTTGACCAGACAAAACATGAAATATTTTGTGTTCATATTGTCTGCAATGAAATACAAGTCAAAGTAAATTTAGAAATCACTACTTTCTTTTTTTATTTGCGTTTTCCATACTGTCCCAACTTTTTCTGATTTGGGGTTGCGATTAATACGTGTGTTTAATGTGTGTTTGTACGGGTGCAGGTGTTAGTTTACTTCAGGGATGAATCTGTCCCCAGATATTAGCGGATGTGTTCAAAGGGGAGGGTTTAAAAGATGTTTCTTAAAATTATACAGGATTCAATACCATATTTTAATTATAAAATAATAATATTTAAATTAGAAAAATTAATTCATACATAAAAATGATTCATACATAAAATTGTTTCTTAATTTCTAAAAAATGGTGCCAAAATAGTGTTTTTTTTATTTTATTTATATACTTTTATAGTATTTACAATGTATAATATTTTATAGTGTATAGTATTTTATAGAATTATACAGTATATTTATATAATATTACAGTATTTATTCATATTTTATTCAGATTTCATTTTACATTTAATTCGTTTTAGTAATTCTGTTATGTGCTTTTGTCATTTTTAGTATTTGTATATATTTTACTGTAGCTTTAATTTATTTTTATTTTGGTTGTATTTTTGTATCAAATATTTAGCTTTATTTAAATTACTGAAAATTATTTTAATAGTTTTATTTAACAATAACAACACAGTTGAAACTGTTTTTTCATTAGCTAATGCCAAATAGCATATAATAATGATAATAATAATATATTGTATATACATATTTTCATATTAAATTATATATATTTTTTATAATATATTTTATTTGTAATGCATCTTTATAATACTCAAAGCACAAAAACACATTAAAAAATAATACATGACATGTAAATTAAAAAAAATATTTAAATGTTAAAAACTTTCAATTTCTGATATAAACAACAGATGTCTATGGTATGTCCTCGTTTAGATTGCTCAGTAAATCTGTGTGTGTGTGTGTGTGTGTGTGTGTGTGTGTGTGTGTGCGTGTGCGTGTGCGTGTGTGTGTGTGTGTGTGTGTGTACTCACCTGCGTCGGCTGTCTGCTGTTTTTAGTGTAAAACACCTCTAAATTTGGGGCAGGAGCCACTTTCAACCGAACTTGATCTTTCACTCCTAAAGCTCTGCTGAGAGGACACGCCACACGTCTGAGAGAGAGAGAGAGAGAGAGAGAGAGAGAGAGAGACAGGAAAGAAAAGATTCAGGACACAAGATGCATTTCATCAATGTCTTTTTGTGACTAAATGAGACCTTTATTCACATCCTCACAGAAAATAAGAGTGTGCATTGCTCACAGGTTACTCAGGAGGAGCTTGTACATTGAAATGCAATTATGATTATTGTTTAATATTACCTATACAAACACTATTATTGCATATGAATATGTTTGCATTGGTTGGACTTTAATTAGACGTGGAAACATGATCTGGGATCAATGGTGGGTGAAACAGGTCACAGCATCAGCTGAAATGACAGGCTCGTTGTGTTGCTATAGCGATCAGCTGCTGCAGCAACGACACACACACACACACACACACACACACACACACACACACACACTGCGTCTGCCTGCTGCGGTTTGTTGATAAAGCGTCTCCCTCCCTTCCTATAACCCACCAGCCTTCATCTGCTCCCTTGGGCCACACACACACACACACACACACACACACACACACACGATACACAGAAACACACACCTGCTGGTCACGCCATCACACACAAAGACACGTGTAAAGTTACACCACAGCAGACGCCAGACGCTCAAAACTAAACAAAGAGACTGATTGCATTCAGAGATACAGCAGATTCAAGCTTGCATACTAAACATTCAAGCACACGTGTATGAGAGAGACTAGTGGAATCAGTTAAACTAACAAACAACTGAGTTAGCAGTACAGAAAGAGCACTGAACACTGAGACACGTCCCAAAATAAAGTAAAATCATGACTATGTCTTCTATCATGAAAATGCTATGGTCTTCTGAATGGTTTTAAGCATGCTGCACAAATTGTTTTGCTAACTAATTCTTTTATTGTATTATTTAGTGATGGTGTCAGATGGGAAACCAGGGTATTTTGATTCAGATCATCACAGATTCTGATTCACATACCTTAAACAAGGACAAAAACTATGGACAACTTGTTTTTTTATTCCCATTCAGTAGGACAATACTATAATAATAATAATAATTATTATTATTCAAAATATTTTGGATTATTATTTAAAATATAAAAATCAAACAAATCAATAAAGAAATATATTGCTATTCCAACAGTAATATTTTACTGAAAAACACATTTAGGAAAAAAAATGTTTTTAATAATAATTATACCAATGAATTATTATTATTATTATTCAAAATAATATGTTTATTTTATGTAAATTATAAAAATCAAACACATCAATAAAGAAATATATCATTATTTCAATAATAATATTGTGGTGTAAAATATAAAAAAGTATTTAAGTATTTACTATTAAGTATTTAATAATAATAATAATAATACTATTGTTATTGTTTATTTTTATTCAAATAATATTTTATTGTATTATTATTTAAATTTACAAATTAAACAAATCAAAAGAAACATTACTCTTGCAATACTAATATTGTACTGTAAAATAAACCTTTGTATTTAATTATAATAATAATAATACATTTATTATTATTATTATTGAATATAATATTATTTTTATTTAAATTACAACAATTAAACACATCAATTAAAAATATGTGTGTCTTGGAATAATAATACACTTTAAAATGTACACAATTTTGTATGTATTATTATTATTATCGATAATAATAATAATAATAATAATGGGTCATATTCAGGAAGAAAATATAGGGGGGAAATTCACATCCCTGCTCAAAGAATGTGCAAAAACATTCAGTGATACTGCTGTACTTTTTGTAATTTAACTCATATTCTGTTATTAATTCAGTCAAACCTGGTTAAATGACATCTAAAGCCCTCAGGACTTGATAAAGTCATCAGTCACCTCTCAAAAGCGTAACGAAGCACGATGAATCCCAGAGCTAGAGGCAGAGCCAGGAGCAGATCCCGTGGGAGAGGACGCCGAGAGTCCTCCATCTTCTCCATATCCACCCAGCTGATTCCTGGAGGAAGCCAGTACTCCTGCTTCCAGAGCCACTGACTGAGCTGCTCCATCCTTCAGAGGCAGAAACACAATACACAGCTTTCAATTACTGGGAAGGCACTCCATTCATGGGGAAAACAGCATAAATGCCTTCCAAACAGTTCTGTGCTGATTCTAGGGTACAGTGATACTCTCAGATGACTGTTTCTGTGGTGCTGAATGATTATCATATTCATATACCACGTAACATTCCCACACTTTAGTCCTGACCAATGAATTTACATGTCTTTTCCGTGACCTTTCCAATCGTTCATGATTACTGGATAAGGATTAATTTTTTAGAAATCTTTTTTTTTTCAGAGATTGGGGAAGATTTCTATATGAAATAATATAATTATTATTCTTTTTTTATTATACTTATTTTATTTTACTAATTCTAATACTTTTTTCTATAATATTTTAAACCCAGATTTTTGCATATATCAAATATGTACATTAGACCAAGTGTTTGCAAACTTTTTTATGCTAAAGACTTTCAAACGCTTATGTTCATAAATATAAAGCAAGCTGTATATTTTTATGAGTAAAAGTGCGTTTATACTGTGTGAGGAAAATATTAAATGGAATATTGAGACAATTAAATCCAATTTTCCAAAATTAAATAATTTTACATTGTTACATTGTTGTGTAAATATTACATAATATAAACCAAGGTATTTTCATATGCGTGATGATTGCTAATATTATTATTCAAAATAATATTTTATTTGATTATTATTTAAATACTTGCTTCCAAAATAAAAAAAATGGCTATTATCATAATAATAAAAAAAGTTCAAATATTATCGGGAATATATTTTTAAACTAATTTGAGATTAACAATTTCTTAAATACTTTTTTCAACAAAGATTTTTATTTTAGAAAAATATTTAGAAGAAAAATCATGAGACAAATAAAAAATATAAAAATAATTGCAAATAACTTCCTGATTTCTGACCAGTCTTTATAAAGCAAAACCATTACTAAATTAATTATTAATATGAACATTACATTTTGTAAATTGTGAATGTGAATGTAAGGATATGTTAAACCTATTACAATTTTTTTTTAAATGCACAACTTGGACAGCCCTAAAAATACATTTTGCAAACAAACAAATAAAAAAAAAAAAAAAAAAAAAAAAAGCAAATAATGCAAAACAAATTAAAAATGAAATTGTGACCCCACATTTGAAACCCTGTATTAGCTACACAATTAGCTGGCCTACATTAAACACAAACACAAGCACATGTATGTGATGTATCATGAGAAAAGTCATCATGTCCATCAGATCAATCACTGCACACGTACTGTCAGTTATCTTTCTCGTCTGTAGTAAGTGTTTTTCAGACACACCTGCTGGAACTCACCTGACGACAGACTGATGATATCTGCTTAAACAATGACGCATGAGACACATTCATAACATCAGGCATTACAAAATCAACAAATCCTACTGGGAAATGTCCAATACCTGCTTATGTCCTCTGCCGGATGAAGATGATGATGATGATGGTGGTGTGTGATGATATGCGCAGTTCTGATCAGCGGATTTTACGCAAATTAATTTCCATGGAGAGATTTGCTTTCAGAATCTTGCTCATCAAACAATCGCCGCCCAATCGCAAGAAAAATACGACACTATTTTTTTTTTAAATAGGCTAATCTTCAAATGACATTCTCTGCAGCCTGCCCTTGATAGCGCTGCGGTAAATTATTTAGAAATAAATATCCAATAAAAATAAACCGGAAGATCCGAATCCTTTCGCTCCGGAATCATACACCTTAAGATGAACGTGAAGAATAAATACTGAGGTTCGTGATGTCTGTCTGATAAAAGTGAGACCGTCTGCTCTTTACGAGAGACTGCTGTCTGTCTGTGGGCGTGTCGAGATGCTCGGAAGTCCGAGTCGTTTAGGTGATTCGGTTCTTTTGAACTGCTCGTTTCTGATGGGCGCAGTTTGAGAATCACTTCAAACGGAAACGGCTCGTTTGCAAATCGGACAAAGCTTTCCATCAAATACAGCACAAACAGACATAATTCTTATCATTTCTATAATAAAAGGAAAATTACACGTTGATGTTCTGTTTCCAGTCACATGGACTGATTTGATGAGTTTGCCATAAGTGGCCTACAGTGCTGCAGCCAAGAAAAGACTATATTTTAGCATAAACAAAACAAATAACACCAAAAATAATTCAAAACTGTGGTCTTAAAATGCTTTTGGACATGATCTATTAGAACAGACGGCATACAAGACAAATAACCAAAAACTGTGGTATTGTGATTTGGACATAGCCTACAGAAAGGCTAACAAACAAAACACCAAATATAACCAAAAACACCAAATATAACCAAAAACACCAAATATAACCAAAAACTGTGGTATTATGATTTGGACATAGCCTACAGAAAGGCTAACAAACAAAACACCAAATATAACCAAAAACACCAAATATAACCAAAAACTGTGGCATTAGCATGTTTTTGAATATTAGAACGCACAGCGTGAACAAGAGAAATATTTTAATACATGATATTAGAACAGGTCATAAGACAAATATAACAAAAAAAACGTGATAAGCATGTTTTTGGACATAGAGCCGTTAATGATATGGCAACCCTTATGAAAATTAACCATGGTTTTACTACAAATAAATAAACCAAAAAACCATACTATAGCCTAGTTAAACTATGTTAACTACAAATTAACCATGGTTTTGCTACACTGCATAGTTTAACCATGGTATTTGTAGTAAAACTGTGGTTATACAAATGGTAATCAATACGCCAAAAAACCATGGTTACACTTTTAGGCCTACTACAATAAAACCATGGTTCATTTTCGTAAATAACAAACATAATGTAAAGAACTGTGATATGTTTTTGGACAATAATAACACTTTAGCCTAACTTGGAGTCTCTTGTAAATACCATGGTATAAATATGGTAACTACACAGTGGTGTACAGGGCCCATATAGTGGAGAAAAAAGCATGGGACAAATCTAAGGGCTTACAACATCTGATACTGAAGTGTTTCGTAAGGGTCTGTCTCTTATCTAGATCCCATGCTCTAGTTTTTCTCCAACAGACGTCCCCTCTGGGTAAATTCACCCTTAATAAATGATTGCATCAATCTGTGGGGTTAAGTTCCATTCCTTTACTTGTTCTCGTTCTAGTGTGTAATAGAAGCTCATACTGTACGCTCACAGTATTACAGTATCAGATAATGGAGGAGGTTCATGATGAGAGTGTGATAAGATGCACAGTCCATCGATGCAATCACACTTTCACCTCTGGTCACATGCCTGGCATTACAGATGGCACTGTTTAACACAGGCAAGTGTCAGGGTTAGGTTTGTTGACATGGCTCAGTGATGCAGGTGCAGTTACATGCAGCATTCCATGTGTAGAAGTGCACATAGAGGTCTATTTGAAATCATTTCACTGCTTTGGTTTGACTGAATGTTCACTTTGGCATGTTCCCCTGCACTAACCCAGCTAACAGGGAACATTCTTACTTAAACTAATGTTTGTTTTTTAAGTTATATAAAAAAATTCTGAAAGTAGGTAATGTTTATGGAATGTTCTTATAACTTTATTAATATTTTATAAACATTCTCATAATGTTGAGAAAATGTTCTCAAAACAACACTATTGTTCTAATTATGTCAAGAAAACTGTTCTTGGAATATTAAAAATAAGATTCAAATAATGTTATATTTTGGGTAGAAATAAAGTTAGTAAAATGTTGTGAAGTGTTTCTTCATCTTTCATTTTCAAACAAAACATCCTTTTACTTCAAATCATCTAGACAAAAACGTCCGTCAAATGAATAAATGTACGTACTGTAAAACTTAAATTCATAACTTAACAATACCCAATTCAAACAGTAATACATGTTTGTTTTAAGATTAAGCAACGAATCATTTGAACAGTGAAGAGTAAATAATATGCTCTGTGTATGAACAACAATTTATGAATTTAAAAATGTAATATTCAACACAGCAGCCTGTAAATCAGACTTGAACCTGTGAGAAAAAGAAGTGTGCTTAATAGTATTGAATACACACTTTATTAAAAAAACTGTACTTGCAGTTAATATAATATTAATGAAATAAAAGATGACTTAAGTGTTCTTAAAAACAGACACTTTCATGACTATGTTTCTTAACACACTTCAGTACACTTTTAAAATTGTATTTTGTAATACTGTCAAAAAAGTACATAAAATACTTAATACACTTTAAATAGAATGTGCAATTACATAAATACATGACAAGCAAATTTCAATTGAAGTGACATTAAAGTAAATTTTAGTTTACCATATACATGCCTGTCAGTACATTCGGCAGTACAATTAATAAAAAAAAAAAAAAATGAAATTACATAAACATGTACATGCATAAGTGGGTCAATATGTTTCACTAAACGTATTCAATATACATTTAAACTATAATATGTTACAATATAAATGTCTGTACATCAGCTAAATCCCATTCTAACATGATGCTTCATGTAACTGCAGGATGAATGTCTCCTGTCAGATTCCTGTGTGTTGTTGTGGTGAAGTGAAGCTGAACTCTTTTGTGTGTCTGCAGTCTTCACTAATGAGACGGAGGCAGAGCTGGAACGTGGTCTCTCCAAAATACACTTCAAATCAGACTTACAACTGCTTTCTTTAGGAGAGCGTTTATACAGTGTCTTCCTCTTTTGAACCTTAGAAAGTGAATTATTAGAATTATTTGATCATGATGATTCATCTCATCTTTGTTAACAGCAGCTCAGAATATGAAGCTCATATTGAAGCTTATAACTGTGGATGTCAGGATATAAAGAGCTCTTTGTTATTATTAGACAATGAATTTCAGCAGGATGGAAGATTAGGGTGATTACTTTTTATTATTATTATAATTATTATTAATACTCCTCCTCCTCCTTTTCCTACTACAACCTATTTTAAAAAAAGTTAAATCTAAATAAAAAATTAATGTAAATTTTCTATATAATATTTATTAAGTCGTTTATAATAAGTATTAATTAATTATATGTGTATACACATGTATATGTTTTTATAAGAAAAGGTTTCTTAAATAATTAGCATAAATTAAATAAAGTTATACATTCCTTAAAGCATCACCAAATTATGTTCATAGAAATGATTTTACCCAAACGTTTTAGTTCACAAACAGAATTTCTACTGCATTTTTCTTAAATATAATGCAAACAATATCATACTGTGGTGAGTGCAAGTATATTGCATATTTTTAGTCATTGCACCTTTTGCACTGCGCACATTTATTCAGCTGTAATACTCATTTTCATCAGTAGATGACGCTTGACGCAAGGAAGAGGAACAGAAATGAGTGCAGTACTTGAATCAGTCAGTGTAATATATAAATTCATGTTCAGATGGATCTCACAACATTTGACAAGCGCTGGATAAAACTGCTCGTTGTATTTTCGCTGTCTGATCGCTAGAATGTTAAATGTCACGTAAAAACAAACTCTGTTTGGTTGATTTTCATCGCCAAGCAGACGCTCTCTGTCTAAAGGACGTTTCTCAGATAGAAGTTGCAATGCACTTAACGTTATGCTGATAATGGAACGTCTGTCTACGTGACACCAATATTAAATACAAAACAATGCCCTAGAAAATGTCCTTATTCAACACTATCTGTGGCATTAGTTTCTTTGCACGATTGCTAAAATATGAATGAAGCATTGAATATTTCATATTTTTAAGATAATAAGCATTTGAGGATGTTTGTGAAACTGACCTGCCTCCAGACTCAGAGCTGCTGTCGATATCTGTAGGATTTACAGCACACATAATCAATACATGATGACCGAACATAAACTACAGCCGCACGAGGAGCCTGACCTTTCACCTCTTCTGAGGAGTTTATTTCCTGGAAACAATCAGTGTCAGTTTGTATTGATTAAGACATGATGCACAACAACAATATAGCTGCTACACATCTAACAGCGAACGTTCACAACTTTCAATCAATAACGTTTCTTAGGTCGGATGTTCTTAATGTTTTTAGAACGTTCTTATAACTTTATTAATGTTTGATTCTCATAACGTTGAGAGAAAACTAGTAGAATGTTGTAAGAAACGGGTTTTAATGAACATTCTATTAACGTTAATAAAAGAATGTTTGTTTATAACATTGAGAGAACGTTGTCAGAACGTTCCCTGTTAGCTGGGATGGAAATCAGCATTAGATATGCAGGCTGTTGTTTTAACAAATTAATAAACAGATGAAGGTGCTGATGTTGAGGGACTTTTCTGATGCATGTGGTGTTCAGAGATGTGCCTGATTAATTGTGAAAGAGCAACATATAATACAGCTGAGAGAGAAAGTCATTTATTGAGCAAATATTTCTTTGCTAAAAACCAATCCAGAGTAAGAAACATTCCCAGAGAAATCCCTGTTTGTACATAGTTTTGCCCTTTCAAGATGAAAAAAGCACCTACTAATCCCAAACCGACTGTAAACATCACAACAAAATCAATACAGACAGACAATAGAGTCTCTGATACAAACATAAATCAAGGCACATTTGCTCCAGTTATCACTGACAAAACCTGCAAAGTGGACAAACACATAACACAACGTAATACAAAACATTTCAGAATAAATACCATCCAACCAATTCACAAGCACAGTAAAGACGATTAGAAATTCACAATAAAAAATAATGAAGTTTGTAAGTCTGGGAAATGAACACAGATGCATGATTCATACACATAACTGACTGAAGTATAACTTTACATTGTAAAACAGGCATCCATCCACTGCCACGACTGAAATTAATGTGACTTGAACTAAAATAATCAAGCAAACCTTGTTTTATAGACTAAAATCTCAGCGATATTGCACTGGTACTAGTTTTGTGGTTAAATCTAAAACAAGTCATGGTCATATTTTCATCCCAGAATCTAAAGGAAACCCCAAAAATAGATTTTGCATAAAGACACTGAACCCTATTTTCAGTAGTAGCAAATTACTTTTCTTTTTCTTTCTTGCATACATTAAAGCCATTAATTTAATTAAAACATTATTATTATTATATATATCTTATTACAGTTAATAAAATTAAATATATTTAATACAATTTTAATTTATTATTTTAATATAATATTTTTCATTATTTTCATAACATTTCTGCCCCAAAACTTTCATTAGTGGAATGCACAAAATAATGTTTTAATTAAATTGTTAAATATCTATTTAACAGTTATGCCTTTAATGTATGCAAAAAAGAAAAAGAAAAGTAATTTGCTTAGTTTTGTGATATTCACTGTTGGACTTCTTTAAGCTCGATATAAATTAGATTAGATATTGAATTTAATTAAAATATTATTTTATACATTCCATTAGTGAATATTTTGGGGAGGAAATGTTATGAAAACAATGAAAAATATTATATTGTTCATAATTATTTCTAATAATATATTATATAATTATAAGATATGTTATTATTATAATAAACTAATTTAAAAAAATGTCATGTTTGATTTGGAGGTTAATATGTTCTTGACAGGTTTTGAGATATTTCTTTTTGTTTTGTAACTGTGCAGCTAGACCAGCGCGTAATCAAACTGTCCCCTCTCCAGACCGTCTTTATGATCAGTCCACGATGAGGACGGCATGCTGCTGTAGGGGTCCAGGAGAATACGGAAACACCGCACCAGCAGGAACACCAAAAACAGCAGCAGGAGTCCCACGAAACAAAGCGCCATGATCTGCTCTGTGTCCGGAGCCAGCAGGAGCCCCGCAGTGGCCCCGGGGCCCGAGACGGGAGCCAGAGACTGCAGCTCGTACTCCATCAGAGGGCTTTCACTCATCTTCTCAGTTCAGAGATGAAACGAGTCCAGTTTCTGAGGGTGAGAGATGAAAATCACATGAGAAAAATCTCAGTAGTTTCTATACGGCAGTGAGATTAACTGGAGAGTAAACTGAGACACCTCCTGCTTCTTCTGTTTCTCCTGACAGGGTTATTATAGTTAACTGAAACTAAAATCACAAACCTTAAACCAATTTTATTATTATAGCAACATTTCTAATGTATTTTAATTCATTTTAAGTTAAATAAATAAATAAAGTTCCATTTTTAAATTAAATAAAATATTTTTAAAAACGTAATCTTATTTTTTTAAGAGCTAGTTTCCAAGGGAACTTTTCTCATTTAAATAAAATATTAAAAAACGTAATCTTATTTTAACAGCTAGTTGCCAAGGGAACATTTCTCATTTAATGTAATTTATCTCTATGTACTAAAACAACTAAAACAAAAAGTGAAATATTTAATTCACTTTAAATCCATAAAAAACATGTTCATTATTTAAACTAAAATAAATATTTAACTGATTTTTTTTTTACTTAATATTTTAATATTAAGGCAGCATTTCTCATTTTATGCAGTTTAACTTGATGTACTAAAATAACTAAAACTGAAAAAAAGACATATTTTAAAAATTATAATAAAAACAACAAAATGACTAAAATAAAAGCAGAACATATAAAAATGAAAACTAATTCAGAATATTTGTAAAAACTATAATAGTAACCGAAAAAACTGTCTCTTCAGAAAAACCCCTCAGTAATCTCACACGTGTCTCTTGAGTTTCAGAAGTGATTTTGATGTCTCAAACTGTGAAAATCATATATGCAATCAAAAACCTCAATATGAACTCAATCATTTCTCATCAAGAGGTGTGAGCTGCTGTTCACGTACATTTGATAGCTCTAATGCAGGGCTCGCAAAATCTGTCCTTAAGACGTCTTAAAGCCTTAAATTTAGTCGCATCAAATTAAAGGCCATAACAAGTCTTAAATACCTTAAATGGTTTAAGAAAAGTCTTAATAATAATAATTTCAAGAGGTCTTAAATTTGGGGACAGAAACACAAGAATGAAAATTAAACTTCAAAAGGCTATGATTTCATTTAATAAATATGAGCGCTGCATGTTTCAGAGTAAAAACTCTGTTTTATTATGAAAGTATCTCTGAAGGGAACCAGCTGTCTTTAGAAAAGTTTCGATGGTATTTTCATTTCATCTGACCTGTAATGCCTGATAAAGTAGCGTTTATGAGCGCAGCTGCTTTGTTTACAGCTGTTACTGGGGAAACCTCTATATTCCTGACGTTTCAAAAGCGACACCTGCTGGCAGAGAATGAACTTGCATTTCCAATAAGCCTTTCTGCTGTTTATGTTCAGATCAATGCAAATATCGACCCATGTTTTTACACTGCAAACACGCAGAGTTGTAAATGTGAAAGAAGCTAATGTGCCTTCTAAAAATCTAAACAATTAAGACGGTAAGATATATATTTATATGTTTTAAATTAATGTAATAATTTGTATGTGCAATTCATCCCTTTTCTTAAAAATGGTTTAAAGGCTAAAATGTGATGTTTATCATTTTATAAGACTCTTTGTTTTGTGAAAACCTGTATCTGAACTGTAAATCATGTAATTTTATGGTTTTATGTTACCATGGACATGGACATGTCCTACACACCCCCCTCATACGGCCTATTAATTTTATTTGTGCAGTCATTAAAAGCCTTAAATTTGTAAATAGTGGAATAAAATTCCTTCCTTGATATTTGTTAATATTCGTGTTTACATTTATATAAATGTTTTTGATTGATGTTTCAACTTTTCTACATTAAAAAAAAAAGTTTCTACATTTAAAACTTTTAGTTAAATTAATTTTGTACCAGAATCTGAAGAGTGCCAGAGATTTTGAAATTTTGCGAGCCCTGTACTGACTGACAACTATTGTCTATTTTTATTTAAGTCGATACTTAGATTAAAACTTATCAGAAGTCTAGCATTGAAAGAGCAATAATGTTTCTTCTAGAATAACTTGCCCAGGTAAACATGCCATCAGCAGTTACTTCACCTCACAAGTAGATGCGATGAGAAATCAGAGCGATGCAACAGGATCTCCATTCACAGAACAGCCGAAGCTCAAATCTCAGAGACAACAATCTGCAAACTACATCCAGTCCCGTCCACATCTTCAAGTGAGCTCAGACAGACCTTGCACTGCTGTTTATATGGACAGAGAACATGCTGTGACACGCTCTTCTGTGGCTAATTGCACACACAGCTTCATATTCAGGTGTCAGAGATAATTGCTGAAAGCTCAGATGGAGAAAAGCAGCTATTTCCAGCCGGAACGTGACAGGAAACACCGCTCTGTGAATAAAGAGAGAGATGTAAATCTGGGTCGAGCAGGATCTCAAAACATTGTGGATCAATAATGGCCACATAAAAGAGATATAAATCAGGTCACCTCTTCAGCACGGCACGAGAAGAGCAGATCCGTGAGGAATATTAAAGCGCACAGGCTGTGTTACAGTGAACGGCTCTAGTAACACTTCACTTCAAGGCCTGGTCGACAGGTCAGCACTCTGATGGGATGGTTTTCCCAGCGTTTCGCTCCATGTTCATCAGCAGTAAATACAGGCTCGGACTCCCTCTGACTTTATTAGCACAGGATGTGTGTGCTGACAGCTGACTCCTGTCCCAAACACAGCTGAGTTAATAATAACTAAAGGGTTAAGGGCAGGTCAAAGGGCATCTACTACATATACAAATTGAGCAAAGATGAGGTCACCGTCAGATAGCAACAACCTCAATAGAAGAACACCAGTAGGACCCTGAGTTTGATATATAACATGATACTATATGATAAGGATATTATATCAGATCAAAAATTAGTGACAGAATCAACCTCGCTATATTAACCTGACTAAGTTAAGTCATTCTTAAGGTTATTAAGGTAGAAACGTCTCCTCGAGATAATAACTGCACATTTTAATTTTTTGCAGTGCTGTAAAAGTGATGAATGTATCTTTTAACTGTATGTATGTTTGTGTGTTTGAAAACACACACACACACACACACACACACACACACACACACACACACACATATATATATATATATATTATTTATTTTTAGGATAATTTTCCATCTACTAATTACTTTTATCCTGTCATCATGAATGTAAAAAGCGGTTTCAGAAAAAAAACTATGCAAAATCTGATTCAAGGTTGTTGTTCCTGGGAAAACATTGGGGCAAGAATCATTTTATTTAACAATTTTGTAATAATTTTCCCTCTATAAACAATTTCTATCATATCACCATATAAACCGTAAAACACAAAAACAAAAAACGATCAAAAAGGGTATGAATGTTGTTATAGATTCAGAAGGAAATCCTGTGAGTGCAGAAATAGACACAGATCAATAGCTGATCGATCCACTCACAAACTATAGATAAATCATCGTTTGCTGTCTATGTACTTGACTGGAGCACCTCTGGATAAAAATATATGCAAGTTAATAAACAGAGCAAACAACGATTTATAGTCAATGCAGTCACTATAAACTGCCTAATTATCATATTGTGCTGTCAACTTTTAACTTTCTTAGTAATATACAGTAGGCTACACACATCCTTACAGAGGCAGTAAAATATTACATTATATGTATATTATATTATATATTGGCATATTATTTTAAATACCATCTGAAATATTTCGTTACAAAACATGGACCTGACTGTAAATTGTATTAATGTAGCCTAATCTGACGACATCAACAATATCCTATCTTTAGAGTGCATTATATGGGCTATACAGGCGTCAACAAGTGTTATCAAGTTTCTGTTTACAGTGAAATTCAGTTTATTGTATATATAAACCTAAAAAAAGAACAGAAATTTCACATATTTTTAGCAGGCTATGATTCCTCGTAATTTGACAGACAAATTACGGGAACAGTTTTCATGATACATTAAAATATTGAAAGCTTTAAAATGTAATGAAAATACGAAGTTTAATAAATGAAAACATAGCATACCCATGTTGAGGGTCCGGAGCGCGTGCTGGTCTGGCAGCTCTCTCTCTCGCGCTCGCGTGCTATTGGCTGATCATCGGTCCACAGGGACGCGCGCGCATGTAACGGGGCTAGTTGTCACACGTATACTCGAGTGAATAACTTCTGTAAAGACACCGAGACCCTTGGAACATCTAGGCTACACTGTCATTTCCCAGAGGAAACGCTACATGCTGTCTCAATATGGGGTTAGTTGTCATAATAGAAACCTTCTGTTTATTGACAATGATTTGGGGAAAAAACTGTCTGAAATGTGAAATAGTCTCAAGGTGAAAAATCATCTTCAATAACGTAGCCTGTATCTATTTAAAATTTTATTACATTTTATATTGCTATAAAAGCAAATAAAATTTTATTATAGGCTAAATGAAAAATGTAGGCCTATCATACAAAATATGTAACTGTTATTTTCGGCTAATTGTAAATAATGATTGTAAAAATACACGCATAAAACGTGTGACAACTTGCCCCGGTCTTTACTACTGTTGGATATGCTAATTTACAATCAATGTCAATCTTGTTTTAAGGATGTTTAGATATTTTTACTGGAAAACGAGACAAAAAATATACTTTTTAAGAAAATATTTCAATTGAATTTTAATATTAAATTGTATTTTATTAAATTTATTTATTTACATATTTATTATTATTATTATTTATTTAATTTTTCCACCTTTTTTTGCTGTATATAGGCAGAAAAAAAGAATAAAAAAGGAAAAAGAAAAAACAGAAAGTATGGAAATTCGCAGGTTACATTATTGAATTATATATAAACAATCTTTGCTACAAACTACTAATCTAAAATCTTTCTAAATGACTATAACACTGATGTAGCTTACAGTAAGGTGGTTGCTGTGCAGTGATGAATCTCCACCTGTCTGATCTGATTTCTGAACAATAATTCAGGTATTGTGTGTGTTTTCCTCCAGGAGCAGTGCTGTGAATGTGGAAAACACTAAGGATCTGCTGTCATAAAGTATTTTTAGCTCAGAGTCAAACACTCAGGGCTCTGAGATACAGCTGACCCGAGTCCATCTGCCCTTACAACTAATCAAATCTAACGGCAAATCTCAGCTTTGCTGCACCTTAATCAGGTTACACGCCATATTGAATTGAACACGGATGAAGACGAGGCCCAGCAGAGAACATTCCCATAACTTTACAAACATTTTTAAAGATTAAATGTTAGGATAAATCATTCATGTTTATGGAATGTTATTACAGGCCTAACATTATTAATATTGGATATATGCATTCTTAATACATGAAAAAACTGAACGTTTTGAACATTTAGACAACATTCAGAGATAACGTTTTCATAACGGGTTCAAAATGATAGAATGGAATGTTTCTCCATAACATCCACATGACCAACATTCTTTAAATATAAAAAATGGGTGTTTTAACTGTTGAGAGAACATTGAAATGTAACATTCTCAGAATTATTGAACGTTAGAATGTTCCTTTAATGTTCACATAACCAAGAAATATGTTCTTAATACTTTAAACAAACTGGATATTTTGAACGTTTAAAAAACATTTAGAAATAACGTTTTCATAACTTAATGGGAATGTTAGCAAAACATTTTTTGTACATATTTTTGTTAGCTGGGGTACAGTCTTTGGCATTCACTTCATAAAGGTCATAGGTCACATCATTTTCACAACTCATAACTTTCAAAACTGTTTTATGGAGTTTTTGTCAAGTAAAAGTTCTCAGAAATACAACGTTAAAATGTCCAGTTTTCTTCTTGTAATTAGAATCTTATTTAAAAGTTCCAAAAACGTTGTTTAAAATGTTCTACTAACTTTATTTTCACCCAAAATATAACATTATTTGAAGGTTTATTGTTAATATTCTAAGAATGTAAAAATGGACAGTTTTCTTTTGTGATTCTAACATTATTTAAAGGTTACAAAAACGTTTACAACACTGTACTAACATTATTTTTACCCAAAATATAATGCTGTTTGAATGTTTATGTTTAATTTTCCAAAAAAGTTATGTTCAGTTTTCTTGTCATAATTAGAACGTTGTTTAACGGTTACAGAAACGTTTCATCAAGTACAAATAATATCATAAGGACATTTTGATAAAGCTGTTCTAAAAACATTATGAGAACGTTCATCAAGAACAAACATCATAGAATGTTGATCTCAGAATGTTTTTCTCAACGTTATGAGAACATATATCAAATATGAACAAAGTTACAAAAATGGTCCATAAACATATTTTTATGGAACGTTTTGTTTTGACATATAAGTTTTAAGAACATTAGTGAATTTGTGAGTCTTTTCCCTGTTATCTGTGTGGTATTTTTATCACTAAACATGCTGACTGGAATCATCTAATGAGGAATCATGATCAACAGGAGTTTGTGAACTTCCTGTCAGACGCAGCAGAATTCATAACAACATGATGTGCTGGAAGTCAAACGTTCTTCCTCTAATAGAAACAATACAGAACAAACTATCTCTGATTACATGCAGCTGTGCACTAAAAAATAAGAAATGGCAAATAACACATTGAATTAAAGGAATAATTGACCCCAAAATGGAAATTCTGTCATCATTTAGTCACCCTCAAGTTTTTCCAAACCTTGAATGAGTTGCTGGTAGCCATTGACTTCCATAGTATTCTTTTCCATACTGTGGAAGTCAATGGCTACCGGCAACTGTTTGGTTACCAACATTCGAAATATCTTCTTTTATGTGCAACAAAAAAAACTCATACAGATTTTAAACAAATTGAGGGTGATTAAATGATGACAATTTTAATTTTTGGGTGAACTATAATGGGAAATTTTGAAGAAGAAAGAATGAAATATTGTCTTGCAAAACATTCTTTGTTTTATTTACAATTGCAAATATTTACAATGATTTTTTTACAGCTCATAATATACATTTACAGTTGTTATATAAAAAATGATGGTCTTGAATAAAAATTCACATATATATATATATCACTGCACAGCTTCCATAGAGAACAACTATGAACCTAGTTTCCATGCACCACTATACTGGATCACACTATCAATTTGACATGGATAAAATTATGTTTTAATGTGTTTGTGTCCTTAACAATATCACATGCCCTCTATTACACATATGCTGTGGCAGCACAATATTAATGCAGCTCATTATCACAGTTTCAATATTTGCCACAGTCTCAGCAGTCAAACTCTATTCAATTAAAGACCATTATAAGACAGACAGTGACGTGAAGGTATAAATAATACATGATGTTCAGTGGGTGTCTGTCTGCAAGGATCCGCACATGTTAAAATAGACCTTAAGAAATGATTTAAAGATGCAATACCAGGTTAATGCAGTGGTTATTATTATTGTTAATTAAAATCAAAGCACAAATTAAATCAAAACTCACCTCTTTTAATTGAAGACTTACATTATGCCACACAAAATGCTTGTTTTAGCTTGTTTATTTTCCCAGCAGATGACTTTCAGAACTGCAAACTCTCCATCTGATGATCACATATCCTCAAGTGAGAAAATAAAGAATTAAAGAGTTAAAAAAAATAAAATAATAAGTTTGGACACAATTACTGTAGCAGATTAGATAAGACAATATTTCTGTTAATCTCTTGAATTACATTGTATACTACTTATATTTTTGGCTTTCATTTTTATTTTAGTTATAGTTTTTGTCATTTTGTTTTGTGTTTTTGTCATTTTTATTTTTTTTTAAATAAAAAAAATGTCTATATATATATATTTTTATTTATTTATTTCAGATTTAATATTATTTAAATTTTTCAAGTTTAAATTTGTCTTTCCAGCTGCTGAAATATTTTGTTTTAAATATTATTTTATTTCAACTAATGATTTTTTAAATGGTTTTAGGTTAAGATTTTAGTTAACAATAGTAACACGGGATTTTTTTTTTTTTTACTTTATTTGATTAGAAGCCTTAAGATCAAAATGTTTTAATAACATGAATATATAATACTAGAATTTATTATGTAATGAATATATAATACTATAACTGAATGTATTTTCAGTTCAAATTGAAGCATTTTTGCATGAGTTTGGAGGATGGCACTGCCTGCATGTCAGCTGTCATTTTTATTGCATCTTCCTCCCAATAGAATCACCAAAAATACAATCTGCAGCAGCAGCAAAACCATCCTGTCTTATGCTGAAATACATGAGGTTTTGCATCAGATTGTCTTTCGCTTCAGTTTTTGACTATATAATTGTAAAACTGAGCTTCAGCAAAATTTAGTCTGTGATTCACACAGATTCACTTAAGGAGGAAACTCTTATTTTTGCATTTATTAATCAGATAAAAAGAACAGGATATAATGCAGAGATGTACAGTATGTTCATTCATTCTGAGCACTGGACTATAAACAGAACATTATAAACGTCACAATACAGAATGAATGCACATGCAATGACCCTAAAAAAATTATAAAACATCTGCTTTTTAACCTGTTTTTAATATATCGATTTTGAATCTGAGTCTTGAGTCTTTGTCTGTGACCTGCTGTGATCTGGGTCAAAGCCTGTGAGACTCAAAGCCCAGCGGTGTGGAAAGCGGGAAAGCATTTTCACACTCATGTTTCTCGTCTACACACACTGATCATGTGACATGTATGGAAGGACTGAAATATCTCGCGCTGCAAAACCAATTCTCAAACACTTTTATAAACAAGGTGCATTCAGCCAAGAAGCACAACTGTATGAGTATGAGACTATTTTTTAAGAATTCTTCCCAGCTAACCGAGAACGTTCTCACAACTTTCACTAACACTGTTAAAAGTTAGGACAAATGTTCTTTAAGTAATGGTTATGGAATGTTCTTATAACTTTATTAATATTTCATATATGTTCTCATAACATTGAGAAAAAATGTAGAATGCAATACATTTTCTTATTTTCTTGCCATTTGTTGCAATGAAGCACTTTACAAATTTGTTTACTTTTATTAACAATAAACAATAATTAATAATATCAATTAAAACTATTATTTAAAAAACTATTTGGATTCAATTAATTCCGTCAAAAAATGTGTTTAGTTAGCTTTGAATATAAATATATTTTAATCCAAAACACATTCACTCATACTCATGTACACACGTGGTCAGAATTGTTGGCACCCTTGGTAAATATGATCAAAGAAGGCTGTGGAAATTAATCTGCATTGTTAATCCTTTTGATCTATTATTTAAAAAATTCACAAAAATCTAACCTTTCATTGGAGAATAAGAATTTAAAATGCGGGGAAATATCATTATGAAATAAATGTATTTCTCTAATACACATTGGCCACAATTAACGGCACCCTTTTATTCAATACTTTTTGAAACCTCCATTTGCCAGTTTAACAGCTAAATTTTAATATATATATATATATATATATATATATTATTATTTTTTACTTACATTTTTAAAACTTTAAAAATTAAATACAATTTTAAAATTCAATATAATAGAAAATAAACTTTTGTGTAAAATTTCTTATCTTTTTCATTTACAAAATACAAATAATAATAATAAAAAAAAAAACTAGAAAAAAAAAATAAAAATGTGTTGGGTTTTAGGTGTATGCTTGAGGTTTAGCTTTAGATTTAGGTTTTAGGTTATTTCACAGTTCAGTTTCATGATCCACTTTCCATTAATTTTATATTTAACCAATGAAAGAAAATAACATTTTTTAAGATTTCTTTAAATAAAATAAAAAATAAAATAAAATGTGGTAGGTTTTAGGTTTTAGCTTAGGTTGAGGCTTAAATTTAGGTTTAGGTTTTAGGTTAATTTACAGTTCAATTTCATGATCCACATTCCATTAATTTTATATTTCACTAATAAAAAAGGAAATAAAATTTCGTAAATAAATTGTCTTTAAAAAATTTACTAAAATAAAATAAAACTTCAAGTAGGTTTTAGGTTAAACTACGGTTTGTGTATGTATAGCACCACTAAATGTTTCTGCACTGCTTGACATCCATCAGTATTCATTGGTCGGGTTCTGATGGTCTGTTGTTCAGGTGTCCTCACCAGCTGTACTGAACACAGAGCAGTGAAGAAAGCTGCAGGTGCACATGAATGAGAGAACATCAGATGACAGACACTCACAGCTTTATAAAGTGTCTCTGAGGACGTTAGTCCTCTGACAATCAGCCGAGAGACACAGATCTCTGAGAGCAGAACAGCACATCTCTCAAGCCCTTAATAAGTCCATTATGTGGGTAATTAAAATGACAGCTCTGCCCTATTTTACACCGAAAAAATATGTCAAAATCACTTCATGTTCTAGATTCATTTGAGCTAATGCACGAGGGATATGAGACGTCTTACCTCTCTAGTCAAGTCAAGTCAAGTCACCTTTATTTATATAGCGCTTTTAACAATACAAATTGTGTCAAAGCAACTGCACAATATCAAAATAGGAAAATAGTGTGTCAATAATATAAAATGACAAGATTAAACACTCAATTTTCAGTGAAAGGCATTTCATTATTGAATTCAGTTTCACCGGGCCGCGAAGAAATATAGAGCTGAGTATCATCAGCATGACAGTGAAAGCTAACCCCGTGTTTCCTGATGGTATTTCCCAAGGGTAACATGTAAAGCGTGAAAAGTAATGGCCCTAGTACTGAGCCTTGAGGTACTCCATACTGCACTTGTGATCAATATGATACCTCTTCATTCACTGCTACGAATTGATGGCGGTCAGATAAGTACAATTTGAACCATGCTAATGCACTTCCACTAATGCCAACAGAGTTTTCTAGTCTATTCAGAAGATTGTTGTGATCGATAGTGTCGAACGCAGCGCTAAGATCCAGTAGCACTAATAGAGGGATACAACCACGATCAGATGATAAGAGCAGGTCATTTGTAACTCTAATGAGAGCAGTCTCAGTACTATGAGATGGTCTAAATACTGACTGGAAATCCTCACAGATATAATTTCTCTCTAAGATGGAATATAATTGTGAGGATACTACCTTTTCTAGTATCTTTGACAGAAAAGGGAGATTCGAGATCGGTCTGTAATTAACTAGATCTTTGGGGTCAAGTTGTGGTTTTTTTAATGAGAGGCTTAATAACAGCCAATGTAAAGGTTCTGGGGACATATCCTAATGACAATGATGAATTAACCTGTTAACATGAACCAGGACGCCAGCGCACTGAACGCTCTTTGTAGCCAATAAGGCTAATAGCCAAAAGAGGATCTATGACTTCTGGAAGCACCTCATTTAGTAGTTTAGATGAAATAGGGTCTAACATACATGTTCTTGGTTTAGATGATTTAACAAGTTTATACAATTCTTCCTCTCCTATAGTAGAGAATGAGTGGAATTGTTCCTCAGGGGATCTATAGTGCACTATTTGATGTGATACTGTAGCTGACGGCTGCATGTTACAATTTGATCTCTAATAGTATTCATTTTGGAAGTAAAATAGTTCATAAAATCATTACTGCTGTGCTGTTGGGAAATGTCAACACCTGTTGATGCTTTATTTTTTGTTAATTTAGCCACTGTATTGAATAAATACCTGGTAAATTCTCTAGTATATTTGGAGTAATGTCATATTCACATTGCCGCAGGATTCCATTACCTTTGTCAAAGTTAAGATCTGCTCTGAGCATCTCAGATCATGTCCATCATATGTGTCTTAATAAACCCTCTTAAAGAAATCATTCCTTACATGAAAATTAAATTAGAAGCAAATCTTAATATTAAAATACTCTGAAAATGCGATGCATCCAGCTAACAGGGAATATCAGAATGTTCTGGAAAGGTTCTCTCAAAGTTATGAACAAACATTCTTCCAGGAACGTTAATAGAATGTTTGTTCAAAGTTATCTGGGCTTTAACAATGCGTTAGCACAACATACTTTTTTTTTTTTTTTTTTTTTTATTGGAGAAATGCAATGCAGATAGTCTTGGCAAAAATCCTCCATATACAACATACATTTATATATTGTTCATTGTTTTTTTTCTTAAATGTGACCCTGGAGCACAAAACCAGTCATAATTAGCACAGATATATTTGTAGTCAAAATTAATGATTTTTTAATGCCAAAAATCTATAGGATATGAAGTAAAGATCATGTTCCATGAAGATATTTTGTAAATGTCCTACCATAAATATATCAAAACTAATTTTTGATTAGTAATATGCATTGCTAAGAACTTCAATTTTGACAACTTTAAATGCGATTTTCACAATATTTAGATTTTTTTGCACTCTCTGATTCCAGATTTACAAATAGTTGTTTCTCAGTCAAATATTGTCCTATCCTAACAAACCATACATCAATGGAAAGCTTATTTATTCAGCTTTGAAGTTTACCCTTATGACTAATTTTGTGGTCCAGGGTCACAGATGTTACTGTTTTTTAAATGTTAATGTTTGTTTTAGAATGTTCAGAGAACAGGAGTTTTATGTGACTTTCTTTCCGCAGTCCATCCAGACCATTGCAATGAAACTAAACATACAGCAAAAAAAAAAAAAAACATACAGAAATAGTCATGATTGTGACGCTCCAGAGAATTTTAGTTTTTTTTTTGCTCCAGAGAAAAGTAACTGCCACATAAGTGTGAAAAACAGCCTTTTCCAACAGTTTCTCAGCACACTTGAGTACATGACATGCACACTACACCCTCTAGTGTCTGTCAGGAGGAACACACGGTGTAATGTGCATCAAAACAGAAGTAAACAGATGGAGTCTTTTTATGAGAAGCATAACAAGGCACAAAAAAGTGAATTTGCAATCAGTTTAACCCTGTAAAGCCTGACATATGAAATAATAGTCTACTTTTTTATATGAAAAAGTTTATTGAACCTTCGGACAAAATAAAAAAAAAAAGTCTGCAAATGTGTTTTATGTTTTTAATATATTTGATCCATCAGGCTTTTATGGCTCATATAGTCTGATATAGTGAGAATATGAAGGAAAAACAGCTCAGTTTTATTCAGAGACCCAAACTGAGCAAAAAAAAAAAAAAAACAATTTGGTGCAGATGCTGATATTTATATGATCAAAAAGTGATGAAATACTGATGCTTCTCATGTAAATCAATGAGATCTTTATAACAATATAGCATATACTTACATAATATAAATATCATTCTACATTTCCAATAATACACTCTAAAAAAATCGATAAAAATAGGGCACAATATACTGCATAATTTGAAGGATTTTTTTCCAGTACTGGGTGTTTACCAGTATTTTGAATTTTATACTTCATTGCATTGTGTTTTAGAATTAACAGAAATGTCTGTAAAATTAACGGATAATGTTGTGTGTAATGAGCTGCCAGTACTTTTTCTGTTATTTGAAGGATTCATTTTTTTACAGTGCATGTCTTAGTAAGATGATATTTAGATGCTTAGTTTGATGATCAAATCATATAATGCAATGCAATCCAATGTTGATTGAGAGATGAACAAATAAACATTCCTCAAAAGCCTGATGATCAGATTTGAGACTCATAATTAAACAAGATTTCATGGAGAATCAAGTAAAACTCTAAACTATCAATCAGAGGACATGGAGTAGATTGTGTGTGAAACAGGTTTAACAGCACAGTTTGATCATGTTGATCGTTTAGAGGCCTCAAGTATGATACAGAAGGATTTATAGGGTTAATCTTATTGCTGTCAAGGAGAAACTATCTCATTTGTGATTTTTCTTGCAGTTTTTTTGTAAAAGACACATTTCAATTATTTTTCTCTTTTGTTTGAAAAGAAAGTCTTTTGTTGTTGTTTTGCATAGAGTCATGTGACAGGATCTAAATCCAGCCTTGATTTGCATGTTACTATGGGAAGTGATGTGACACTCACCTCGACGACAGCCTCTCACAATCATCCCAGAATCTTCTGCTAAACCTCAGATGTCTTCACACTCCTCGCTCTTATAAAGACAGAAATAAATGTTAAAATCAAGGACAAAGCAAAGCAATACAGCACAGTCTGATGGGTAATTGTAAGATACTTTTGGTTATTAAATGAATATTTCTCAAGCTCCTGTGGCTCAAATGATGCATGATGCTTGCAAAGTCATGAGTTTGATTCTCAGGGAAGAGACAAAATAAAAGCATCTGCCAAACACATGCAGTAAATGTAAGCATTTTGCTAAACTGCTTAAAAAATATGACTGTTTCCAGCTAAAACTCTTTGGATTAGTTCATGCATTGCAGCTTTCTAGCTCTAGGAAAATGTTGAAAACCAAATTCCAAAAACTCAAATCACTAACCATATTAGTATATGATATATTTGTCCTCTTCACACTGGTGGGAAGCTTATTCAGCAGTTACACCTCATTTCCTGTCTGTACAGGAAACAGTGGGGTCATGGAAGGTCGGCTCACATATTTCCTCCAGGCCTCTGATTCCTCCAACGCTTGGCTTCCTCTCTGAGCTTCCTGATGTTCTCCATTATCTTTTAGTTTGCTCGTGTGAGTCCATAGATTCTCCCAGGAAGCCTTTCAAAACCAGCAGCGCTAAACAGAGAGGAAGAGAGTTTCTTGACCAGACGAAAGTGCCTTTCTGTTGCATGCACAAAAATAAAAAAATAAAATAAAATAAAAAATAAAAAATAAATAAAATAAACAACAAACACACACACACACACAAAAAATATATATAAACAGAAAAATATTAAAATACATAAAAATAAATTAATAAATACATGAATTGACTTTAAAATTAAACCTAAAAAAATATTTAATCAAAATTACTTAAAAATAAGTAAATCAATTCTAAATAATTAAATATGAATAAATATCCATTATACAGTCTCACAGTTGTCTAAAAAAACAATTAAATTGTTGGTGTAATCATTTGTAATCTGTGTAAAAACTGAACAAAATTGCAATGTGCATGTTTATTTCACACTTCATTTCAGTTATTGTAGTCTTAAAACATGCAATTATATTTTCAGAATGAATTTTCTCATTTTAAGACTAAAAATAAAGGGGAAATAAGGGTAAAATAATAAAATACATATAAAAATAAACAATGAAAGCACAAACATCCCAGATAACAGGGAACGTTCTGACGAAGTTCTCTCAAAGTTATGAACAAATGTTCTTCCAGTAACATTAATAAAATATGTGTTCAAAGTTATCTGCTCTTTAACAATGTTCTCAAAAACATTATTCATACAGCAACCATGGAACGTGTTATATCTGAAACACTTTAGATGGACGTTTGGCTAATGTTTTTAAATGTTATTATATTATTCAGAAAGTTCAGAGAACATTCAAACATAACGTTCCCATAATGTTTGCAAAATTATCATTTGAAATGTTCCATTGATGTTCATGTAACGAAAAAAAAGTTTTAGAATGTTCAGACAACATTAAAGGGATAGTTCAACCAAAAATGAAAATTATGTCATTAATTCAACCATAATTTTATGAAGCTATGAGCTTTCTTTGTGCACAAAGAAAAAAAATAGCAACTTTAACTTAAAATGTATTTCTTTTTCTAATATTTAAACTTAGACCACATTATTAGATTACCTTTTGTCATTTTGTGAATACACATAAATGGCAGCTTAATGATTTTTTGTGTGCATTTATTTACCCATAAGGAAGGTGACACCAGTGACAGTAACACCAGAGACAATTTTCATGAAATGCATTTTATAAAATATCTGCTGCAAGGTATCAAACCACGTGTTGTCAGTCATGACTCACTAAATTAAGGAGTTTAATCCATTTGTATTCTAGTTCTTTACAATTCCCTAACAATAAAGCAGCTCATACCAGTTCAACTAAAAGCTTCATATGAAATCATGAGATAAATGAGAACATTTCTGATAACTGAATACAGACAGTGATCTTATCTTGGGCCTTTCTTCATAGATCTTCAGGAAATAGGAAGAAGGAAGTTAGATTTTTATTTCAAAATAAACTGTAACACCAGTGACACAACTCCAGGGGACCACTACTTTCATAATATATTTTAGAATATTTATTCAGCATTTTTTCTAATGCCATTTACATCATATATTTGATAGTTATGAATACATTATTGTAATTTAAATGGTAGAAAAACCTGTTTTTGATCTCAAAATAAAACACTTTTCCTCTGTACATGGCTGTGGGGACGAGCAGTTTTGTGGTGCCTGGAATTCTATATCGCCTAATTAATAATAATAAAAAAAATAGGCTATATGAAAAAAATACTATAGTAATTTATAGTAAATACTATAGTAACCGTACTATATAAAGTGTATTATACTGTATACATGATAGTATTTACAACACTTTGTTAATGAGTGCTACAGCATACTGTAATATTAACTATAGTGAACTGATAAACTGTAATAAATACTGTAGTATACTTTAGTTTTTTACTACAGTAAACTGTAGTGAATTGTATAGTATACCCTATAGTTGTAGAAAACTTAGTACAGTATTGAGTAAAGTAATTTTTTTATATTATTATAGTTGTTATATTACCACAGAAACTAATGAATTACCACAACAAATTAATTCAAGTACTTTACTAGAGTATGGCTCAATAACACTATAGTATTACTATAGTATTTTTTCATGATGGCTCAGTCAAGAAGGTGTAATTGTTCAAATAACATATTGTTTCATTTTAAAATATAAAGAAATTGTAACCCTAAAGTGCTTTTCAAGTGTAATATTTCTGTAAAGGCTAGACCTGGGACAGAAAAATGGACATTTCCATAGAATGACCCACCGAGTAGCTGTTTGAGGCCCGGAGCTGCAGGAATGCGGCAGCGGTGTTTCCAGCGCCCTCTGGCGGCCGCGGCGCTCCTGAGCTGCGGGACTCCTCCCCTAATGCAGACCGAGCAGATCGCTCTTCCTGCGGTGTGACAGCAGCAGCAGCAGCACTGGCGCATTGTGTGTCTTTAATATTCATTTGATTCTTTTCTTCTCACGTTGAGTTATTAATACAACCTCATCTGATTTCCCTCCCTCTGGACGGACTGCAGGACGGAGCGGGCTTCTTAAAAATGGCCAACAGAGATGATGAATACGATTTCTTGTTCAAAGGTAAATTCTGCATTCCTTTATACAGAGCAGAGGAGTAACGTAATCATTCATAATTCATCCATTGTTCCTGACCTATAGATCTGACGGGCTGTTGTATCAGGAAACGTCTTTTGCGGTGGCACCCGTCTGAAATCATGGCATAAATAACAGGCTTTGAGCTAGAAACGCCCGCAGAGGCATCGATCAGTAAAACATCTGTTTGCGATGGCCTGGATGCTTTCTCACGGGATCCCAGGGCCTAGATGATGGGAATTTAACATGCATGATTAAATATATGCCAAATGAGCCTTAAATGAGTTGTAGCCCTACATTGAGCTCATGTTTAGAGAACGGCTGCTGGTTTGTTCTGCTGCGATCTAATGCTTTTCCAGTGAAGCTGATGATTATAACCAGCTAACAGAGAGCGTTCCCATAACTTTCACTAAATGTTAGAGCACATATTCTTAAAATAATGTTTACGGAACGTTCTTATGACATTAATATGGGATACGTTCTCGTAATGTTGAGAGGAAACGTTCTATGAAGGTTCTCAGATTCGTACGTTCTCAGGACTTGTTCAGAACTATGTTCAGTGACGGTTTTCAGAAAAAAGAATAGAACGTTCTCAAAACATTTTTAAAATGACATAATGGAATGTTTCTCTAACCGAGAAGAACATAAAAATTTGTGCGTTGTGAACGTTGCATTGTGTTTAAAAACATTCAGAAATAACATTTTCATGACGGTTTCACAATGATAGAATGGAATGTTCCTCTAACGTTCACATAACCAGGAAAAAGAAACGTTCTTAATACATTTAAAAAAGCTGGACATTCTGAACGTTTAAAAAACATTCAGAAATAATATTTTCATAATAGTTTCAAAATGACAGAATGGAATGTTCCTCTAACGTTCACATAACCAAGAAAAACGTTCTTTAAATATTAAAAAAATGTTTTTTAAACACTGAGAGAACATTCAAATGTAACATTCTCATAATGTTTCCAAAGTGATAGAATGGAACGTTCACATAACTGAAAAAAAATCTTTAAATATAAAACATGGGTGTTTTAAATGTAGAGAGAGCATTCAAATGTAACATTCTAATAATGTTTCTCTAACGTTCACATAACCAAGAAGAAATGTTCTAAATACAGCAAGAAGCTGGAAAAACAGAAGAAAAAAAACATTTTCATAACCTAATGGGAATGTTAGCAAAACATTAATAGAACATTTTTTGTTAGCTGGGTATGATTGCGTATACTTTTGAAGAAAGCACATTTAAAAGTAACATGCATGATGATAATTAGGCCACATGCTGATATTCTGTCCTGCAGCTGATTGGTTACACTGTAACTCTGATTGTATCACGTCACCTGATCAAAGTCTGACGCGGCAAATCTGTTACATTCCATTTTCTTTTTTTTTTTTTTTTTTTGGCCTGTCAGTAGCACAGATAACACATGACAGTACATATGCATGGCTATACTATCATCATTCACAGCCTTTTTTTTCTTTTTTTTTAATTAAATATATTTATTTATTTATTTATTTTTTTTATTTTTTTAATATTAATTAATTAATTAAATTTTATATACCCTTTTACTTAACCACACTGTGACAGACAAGACCAGGGGACAGAGAAAACAAGAGAGAGAAAGAAGAAAGAAGATAGGAAAAAAAAAAAAAAAAAAAAAAAAAAAAAAAAAAGGTTGTGGGGAAAGTCAACAAAGAAGGGGAAGAGAGAGAGAGAAAAAAGGAGAATGGGGGATAGAGAGAGAGAGGGAGAAAAAACAAAAACAAAAAAACAGACAATTTGCTTCAATACCTGCTGACAAAAAGAGAAAACAACCGAAGACACAACATCAAAGAGACTGCAGCAACAACCAACATCTGTATAAATCACAATAAATTCTAAATGTTAAATGTTATTGAGCAGCACACATAACTAATATTACAAAATAAGTTTTGAAGCAACAGCAGATCAAGACAATGTGTGTCTGTGAGCACCTGTTTTTACACCAATGTGAATGCTTGAGTGTACACCTGTGTGTGTGAGCGCGCTTGTGTTCATAAGGTTCCTCCATGTAAATGTTTAATAGTGTGTGTGGGGAACAACAGCCCCATCCCGCAAGGCATGAAGCAGGCACGGAACAGACCCGGGCCCCAAACATCCGGAGGCCCCCCAGGGCACGAGACCCCCAGGAGAACCACCGCAGGGACAACCGCGGCCTCCACCCAAAAAAGGGCAGAGGAGAGCCCGAAGGCGGGACCTCCGACAGCCACAGTGTAGGCGCCCCAGGGTGCCGTGGCGGCAAGCCCGCAGGCTCCACCGGCAGCCGACCACACCAGGGCGGACCAGGCCCTGGGCCCGGAGACCCAAAGGCCCCCCACCCCACAAACGGGGCCCAGCAAGGCCAGTAGGGCCAGGCCCCGCCAATCGACCGCCGAGAGCGGGCCGGCGCTCGCCCGAGCATCCTGCCCCGGCGCGAGAAATCACCAACGCACCGGCGGCATCCTCCACCGGCAGGGCATGGTGGTGGGGTGGGGGTCGACTAAGATGATGAGTGAGGCGGAGTCTAAGGCCCGACCTGACACATAGACGTAGACGACAAGCACACATATACACAAGCATATGTTCCCACCCTCATGCACGCAAACAAATATTCACACCTTCGCCCCACATGTAGACACACAAAAATGGACACAGTACCCACACTCACACTCCCCATATGCACTCTATACTCCTAGATCCAGGCACCACCACCCCCAGAGGGGTAGCCAGCGCCCGATCCCGGAGCTGAACCCCCTTCGCTCCGGCGTGGGGACAGGAAGACCACCCCGGTCCCCGCAGCAGCAGAGAAAATCAACAGCCCAGACCCCGACCGGGCGGCCAGCTCATCCTCACAGCCCCCGGCCCCAGACAGAGAACAGAGAACAGGGGTGTGAAAAAAAAAAAAAAAAAAAAAAAAAACGACCCCATGCTTCACCCCACCCGCTCAAATGTAGTGTTGGTGTGTGTTGTTCTAAGGTGCTTTAAAACAGGGGTGCTTTAAAACAGGGGAGGGGCACCCTCCACAAGCTTGTGTCAGCTCGTCCCCTCCCTAGAGCCCTCAATGTCTATGTGCAACTTAAAATTGAGAAGTGGGCACTGGCACCAGAGGGAAGGCTGAATGAACAGACCGCCCTCCGGATGCCATTCAGTGTGCCCACCCCCAAGGCCCTATATGTATGTGTCATGTGACAGTAAGTAATGAGAATGTCTAAGCTGTAATGTGTAATTGAGATGCAGGCGGCCACGAGGAGACAGAGGAGTACCACCTCCCCCGCATCCCAGCGACTCACCCGCACCTCAAAACCCTACCTATGTGTTGGTGTGATGGAGCGGGAGAAGTGAAGCCTTAGGGATGGGGAGGAAAACATCAGAGGGGGCAAAATACCCCCCCCTCTGGAGCCAGCTCCCCCGCTGACCCCCATAGGCACCCCCGTTACCCCAAATCTGCCCAGGGCGGGGGCCCAGGCCCATCCAGACCAGGGCCCATGGCAGCCCGGGGCGGCCCACCAGACCCCACAGCAGAGGAAAAACTACCCCACCCCATCATCCAGTCACTTCCCAAACTACATAAGACAATAAGACACCCAGGTAAAGCCCGTATACCCCGCCTCTATTGGACCCCCCCCCCGCGGAGGCACCGATGCATCGAAGACCCCCACACCAGAGCCGGGCCCAAGCGCATGCACCAACCCATGCTCCCGGCGGCACACCAACCAGGACCCAAGCCCCCCAGGCCCAGCCGTGACCCCAAGCCGGAGGCAGAGCGTCCCCAGATCCCCAAACCCCCCCCGGACCAACCCCGGAACAGTGCGGCCGCCAGGCTGGCAACCTACGTCCGCCGGCACAGGCATCCCCAGCAGCGCCGCATGCCGCCGCCAGAGAAACAGCATCTAAGAGTCACCAATACCCCATCCAGGCCAAGGCCGCAGCCCCAGCGCCAAACCCCCCAAGAAACCCATCCCCAGGGAACCCCCAGATGCCCCAGGCCCATATTGCCACCCCACGCCAACAACAAAAACCACAGCCGGACAGAATCGGGACCCCCACCCACACTAGGTGATGGAGCTGATCAAAGGAGCCCAGAGAGATTGATCTAATGTGTCAGCAGAAGCTGTTTCAAGGCTAATATAATCCCACAAATAATCTCTATATTGGTTGATATTAAGATTATTTTTATTTTTCCAGTTCATGAGGACAGTCTTCTTAGCAATGCATAGGGCAGTGAAAGCCATGTGGATTGTGTTATCTTCTGTAGTGACACCATCTAGGTCGCCCAACAAGCAGACTAAAGGAGAGGCTGGAATAGAGCATTTAAGACACTTTGATAAGTCTTCACAAATCCTGTACCAGTACCTCTGAACAGGTGGACAGAACCATAGAGCGTGGATGTAATTGTCAGGTGTATTGCCTTTACAGTGTGAGCAGTTGTTAGAAGCTGTAAAACCCATCCTGAACATCCGATGACCTGTGTAGTGCACTCTATGCAGAATTTTGTATTGTATTAATTGTAATCCAGGATTTCTAATCAGTTCAAAGGTTTTTAAACATGTCTGAGACCAGAAATTATGGTCCCAGCTTACTGATAGATCTGCTTCCCATTTTGCAATAGGAAGTGATACTGATTCATCTATATTGGAAAGTGCCCTGTATATTTTAGACATTAATTTGGGGGTTTTGAGATTAAGAAAATCTGACACACTTGGTGGTATTTGTAAATTGATATGATTAGACTTAAATTTCCTTTTTACAATAGATTTAATTTGTTGATATTCTAAAAATCTGTTCTTATTAATCCCATATTGTTTAATTAATTTGTCAAAGGGAATAAAGTCTGTCCCTTTGAATATATGTTCCAGGTATTTAATACCTTTACAACTCCAATCTGTGAAGTTTATCATATTGTTGTTTAGCAATATGTCAGGATTGTTCCAGATAGGGGTACGTTTGCATGGGATTAGTGAAGACTCCGTCATTTTTAGAAACTCCCACCATGCTGTCAGAGAAGAGCTGATACTGATGCTTTTAAAGCATACGTGTCGTTTACTGATCGAGCTAATGAATGGCAGATCCGAAATCTCTATATTATTGCATAATGCCTGTTCTACATCTAGCCAAGGCTCATCTAAGAGGGTGTGTTTTAACCACCCTGAAATGTGTTGAAGCCTATTGGCTAAGAAATAGTGGTAAAAGTTAGGTAGATCTAGTCCTCCTTTATCCTTGGTCTTTTGCAGCGTTTTTAAGCTAATACGCGGGGGTTTACCTTTCCAAAGGAATTTAGAGATAGAGGAGTCCAAAGATCTAAACCAGTCAGGTGGTGGTTTACTCGGGATCATTGCAAATAAATAATTAATTCTTGGCAAAACCATCATTTTTATTGAGGTGACTCTTCCCATGAGTGATATGGGTAGAGACCTCCATCTGGTTAGATCATCTTCTACCTTCTTTAAAAGTGGGATGTGGTTTAATTTAATCAAATCTGTCAGCTTAGGAGAAACATTAATACCTAAATATTTAATATTTCCAGATTGCAATGGAGTGGAAGAATTCTGGAAGGAACAATTAATTGGAAGAACTGTTGATTTTAACCAGTTTATTGAATAATCTGAGACTCTTGAGAAAGAGTTTATTAATGTAATTACCTCAGAGAGAGTGGTTTGTGAATGTTGAAGAAAAAGTAACACATCATCTGCGTAAAGACTAACTTTATGTTCTACATTCTTGCATTTAATGCCTTTAATCACTGTTGCCTGTCTAATTGCTGCTGCTAGTGGTTCAATAAAAATTGCAAACAGTGAGGGGGAGAGGGGGCATCCCTGCCTGGTGCCCCTCTTAAGACAGAAGCTAGAGGACGTTTGGGCATTTGTCCTGACACATGCTGTTGGAGAGTTATATAATATTTTTAACCAGTTTATGAAAGAGTTTCCAAAACCAAATTTGTGTAAAGTTGCAAATAGAAAATTCCAGTTAACCCTATCAAAAGCTTTTTCTGCATCTAGAGACAATATTGTAATTTGAAGGTTTCTATTGCATGAATAGTCTATCAAGTTAAGTAACCTACGAGTATTTGTTGAGGAATGCCTGCCTTTTATGAAACCAGTTTGGTCGTAATGAATTATGAGAGGGGTTATCTTCTCTATTCTTTTTGAGATAGCTTTGCAGATTATTTTAGTGTCCACATTAATAAGGGATATTGGACGATAGCTAGTAGGCAATACAGGGTCTTTGCCTGGTTTTAGTAAGAGACTAATGTTGGCAGAATTCATATTTGGTGGAAGTCTGCCATTTTCTTTGGTTTCCTGCAACATTCTGTAGAATGTTGGTGCCAGAATAGCCCAGAATTCTTTATAGAATTCTGCTGGAAAGCCATCTGGACCTGGAGCCTTTTTATTGGGCATACTGTTCAAAGCTTCCTGAAGTTCATCTGATGTCAGTGGAGAATCCAATGCCATCGCTTGATTGTCTGTTAATTTCGGAAGAGTTATATTGTCAAGAAATTGGTCAACTTCGTCTTTAGATGGGTTTATCTGTGGAGAATATAAAGATTCGTAAAAATCTCTGAAAGTGTTGTTTATTCTTTCAGGGTCATATACTGTATCCCCAGTTAAATCTTTAACAGCACATATCGTTGTTTTTTCTTTATTTATTTTTAACTGGTTCGCTAAGAATTGACCTGATTTGTTACCATATTCAAATTCTTGCCAGCGAAGTCTTTGTGCTAAGAATTTAGTTTTTTTATTAATAATTTCATTTAATTCTAGTTTTGCTTTACATATTTTTTTCAGCATTTCCTGTTCCTGGGAGGATACGTAGGATTCTTCTAAAGTTTTTATGGTTTCTTCTAATTCCTGAATACATTTATTTTCTCTTTTCTTTTTATGCGATGAGAATGAGATTATTCTACCTCTCATCACAGCTTTGCCTGCTTCCCAGAGAACAGATGCTGATGTTCCAGGCAGGTCATTATAGTCTAAATATAAAGCCCACTCTTCTTTAAAATATTTAATAAAATCGTCGTCTTTAAGCAATGATGTATTGAATCTCCAGTTATTACTTGGTGGAGTGGTCTTCTTATTTACTAGAGTTAAAGAAACAGCAGCATGATCGCTGACAGCTATAGTGTGTATCTCTGTGTCTGAAATGTCACTCAGCAGTGAGCTGCTGACTAGGAAATAATCCAGACGAGAGTAAGAGTGATGGACATGTGAGAAGAAAGTAAATTCCCTACTGTTGGTGTGGAGAGAACGCCATGCATCGCAAAGTCCATAGTCGCTCATGTACTGTTTAACTATATTTGTGGATTCCCAATTGCGCTGAGTTCCAGCTGTACTTAGCCTGTCCATTTCTTTATTTAGTCCAAAGTTGAGGTCTCCCCCAATTATAAGTGCACAATCTAGTTGTTCAGAAAGTGCGGTAAAAAAACCATGAAAGAAAGAGGGATCATCAACATTTGGACCATATATACTAACAATACATAACTTTTTGTCAAATATAGATAATTTAATGATTAGAAATCTACCTTCTGGATCTATAACTGTGTTGAGTACTGTGAAATTAACATTTTTATGTATTAAAATTGCTACCCCCCTTTGCCTAGAGTTATAGCAGGCTGAGAACACATTAGGAAACTCAGTTGTTTTAAGTTGATCTGTATCTGTGGCAGGTCTATGAGTCTCTTGTAATAATACAACGTCTGCTTGTAGTTTTTTAAGATGGCTAAATATTTTTAACTTTTTTTCCTTGGAGCCAGCTCCATTCACATTCCATGTGACAAACCTTAATGCACCCATAGATGTGTGTGTGTAGCTAATGCTGCTCGCTGCGTGTGATGCTCAAATGAATAAGATATGAGCGGGCGTGTACGCGCTTGTATGCGAGTATGTCCTTCATGTCTGTGTGCGCTGTAAGGTCTGAGTGGTTGCGTTAATGCTGAGTGTATATGTACATGGTCGTGCCAAGCAGATGTGTAATATAGTGTGTTTTGTTTATATGTGTAGTAAAGCAGGTGATCGGTGCCGTGAAAGGAGTTGGAAGTAAGAAAGACACACAAAGAAGCAAGCATAGAGGGATGAAAGTAAAAACTTGACAGAAACGAAAACATTGCAAAATCATTTAAACGCTGCGGAGACTGACTGTACGTGTTTGTTATGATATCGTATTAAATTATCGAAATGACATAAATATTTAGAGGTAAATGGAAGAACAAGCGAGGAAAGAGAGAAAAAGAAAAGATAAATATAACGGATTCTTATCTGGAGTGGTGTTAATATAACCACGGAGTGGTACGGAGGTTGCGGTAGAGCTGTCCGTCCACGTAGAGCCGGTCCACGGCGATGACAGCTCGGGAGCCCTTTTGGATGAGACTGCGTCGGATTGGGAACAGAAGTTTGCGTCGCTCCAGGATTTCTTTGGGGAACTGGTCGTTTACGCCGAAGTCTGTTCCTTTCAGCTCCCTGCCGCGACTCTTCACCTGCTCTTTCTGCTTGAAGTATCCGAATTTGGCCACAATTGGACGCGGTCTCGGGGCTCCAGGTTTCTTTGCTCCCATCCGATGGACTCTTTCGAAGCAGATGTTTTCCACGGTGTCTTCCGGAAGCTTCAGGTACGTCTTGATAAAGTTTTTAACCGTAGCTTCTGGGTCCTCTTCGGCAGATTCCGGGATGCCTGAAAACACCAGGTTATCTCTCATGCTACGGGCCTGGAGATCGATGACAGTCTCTTTTATTTTTTTATTTTCTTCACTTAGATGGGTCATATTTTCAGTTAGAGATTTGACCGAGTCCCGTAGTGATGCGTTTTCAGCAGCGAGTGTTTCCACCTGCTGCTGGCTGAATTCCAGTGATTCCCTCAGGGATTTAAATTCACGGTGCAGGATCTCGACCAGGGACAACCTCGCGTCGAAGCTGGACAACCGCTTGTCGATTGACTCCAGGATGTCGGTAAAGCTTTTACCCGTCGGCGATGTTGTTTCAGGCGAGTCTGCTGGGCGACTTCTTTTGGAAGACGGCGTCTCGCTTTTGGCTGGAGAACCTGCATTTTGGTTTTTCTTCATGACTATAACGTCGAAGCACCAGTCGATGTATTCCTGAAGAGTTTCTAAATTTTCCTCGCTGTCCTCGTTGTTCATTCAGTTTTTCCGCCAAGTCTCCAGCGTCTGACGTCACCTACAGCATTTCCGGTATCAACCTCTACATTCCATTTTCACCAAATCAGCAAAGTGTGAGGATCAAAGTTCAACTTGACTTCCTAGTAAAGACGACACGAGGATATCAGCCAGCCGTCCTCAGCCTGAGCTGAAGGAAATCAATGCAAACACGTTCACTGCTCACCTGCAAACCAAAACCGTGCCATCCTTAACTGACCTTTATTATATGAAACACAGTATGAGATATGAGAGTTTTGTAGACTGTCTGAGCCATAATGAAAGTGATATGGATCTGGGGGAAGACTATGCATCTCAAATCAGATGTATTATATTCCAGATCTTATATAGTCATCAGATCTTGAGTAATGGGCCTCAAGAGAGAGAGAAAGAGAGCTGCAGGAGGACACACGGTTCAAAATGAACTTTTGGTTACACCTGTCAATCATAATTGAATTAAGAAAGTTTACAAACCACAAATATTGTCTCACTGGTCAGTGGTCATTAAACTGGCATGATATAGCACTATTCATAATAATATACAGGATTTGGACAAATAATGTGAACACCCATTATTATAGAGGTTAATATCATTTTGCTAGGCTACAGTGAAAAAATAAACGTGATTATTTTTTTTTTTTTATTGTCTATATTCTCTCTATTTTTTATTATGACAGTGGGATTATTTACCTGTTTTCCTTTCATATTTTTAGCTTTGTCTCAGTCTCAGTGAAGCTTAAAAAGATCCACCAGGATTTTGCTGGCTTAGTGGTTTTAATTTTTAATTATTTTGTAAGCTAGGTGTTTTTTAAGTCAATTATTGGATTGATTAAAATAATATTTGCTGTTTCTCTATGTTTATGTGCTTTACTGTTCAAAAGTTTGGGGTTGACTTTATTATTTTTGAAAGAAGTCTCTTCTGCTCACCAAAGGCTGCATTTATTTGATCAAAATTACAGTAAAATTGTGAAATATTATTCCAATTTAAAATAGCTGTTTTCTATGTGAATATGTGTTCAAATGTAATTTATTTCTGTGATGCGCAGCTGAATTTTTAGCATCATTACTCCAGTCTTCAGTGTCACATGATCCTTCAGAAATCATTCTAATATGCTAAATATGCTAATTTCCTGATTATTATCAATGTTGAAAACAGTTGTACTGCTTCATATTTTTGTGGAAACTGTGATACATTTTAATTTTCAGAATTCTTTGATGAATAGATTGTTCAAAAGAACAGCATTTCTTTTAAATAGATTTTTTTTGTAACATTATAAATGTCCTTACAGTCACTTTTGATCGATTTAATGTGTCCTTGATGAATATTAATTTCTGACCCCAAACCGAATGCTAGTGTATGTTAATATTTTGTCATTATATTGTGATCTCAGAGCGTGTGTTTGTCTGCTTCTGCTCTCAGTCGTTCTGATCGGAGATTCAGGCGTCGGGAAGAGTAACCTGCTGTCGCGCTTCACACGGAACGAGTTTAACCTGGAGAGCAAGAGCACGATAGGAGTGGAGTTCGCCACCAGGAGCATCCAGGTGGACGGCAAGACGATAAAAGCTCAGATCTGGGATACGGCAGGGCAGGAGCGGTACAGGGCCATCACCTCTGCGTGAGTACAGTCACGCTTTAGATGGGAAATACAGCCATACTGTGTGTACCATTTAGTATTGTGGTATTTACACAGTACTTCAAATAATACCGCACTTCTACCCAGTGTTATTTTAGTATCATTGATATACTGTTATAGTTTTTATTAATAATTTGAAATAAAATGTTTAAAAAATATTTTTACATTTTCTTTTTAATTTTGAAATTTTTGAAATTTTGTTGTGTGTTTTTGTCATTTTTATTAATATTTTTTATTATTTATTTTAGTGCAATTTTAGGTTTTGTTATTTCAGTACACCAAGCTAAACTAAATGAAAATGAAAAATGTTACTGATTATAAAGTAGCTTAAATAAAATAAATTCAAGCTTTTATTGTATTTTATTATATTTCAGTTAAAGTTTATTTTAAGTAATGATTTTTTTATGATTTTAGTTTTAGTTAACTATAATAACCCTGGTTCTACCATGATGCATGTTCCAACAGTACTTTTTGTTAGTAATTCTTATGCAAGAAAACATGCAAGAAACAAGTTACCACAGAACAAATATGCCACAAGATAAACTTATTTGCATTTGTGGCTGTTGATAAGTGAACAGATGTGGTTTTGGTTCCCCTATGCCAAAATAACATTTGCATCCTTCACCTCACCCATTAAGTGTTTTATTTATTATATTTTGTATCGTTTTATTTTCATTTTTGAGCCATTGTATTTTTTATTAGTGTTAGCAATGTGATCAAACCTCCATAGCAATAGCAATATTATATCAATAGTATATATAGCAATAGTAATTTTTGTTAATTTGTTAAAATATAAATATTAGATGAAAAACTAAAACTAAATGAAATAAAGTAAACTAAAATGATTAACTCAATAAAAAATAAAATAAAACAAATAGTTTTTACTATCTAAAAAAATAAGCAATGTTGCTCAGGCAACTAACTGAAATAAGTTGCCATGGCAATATTGATGAAATTAAATAAAAATAAAAAATAAAATGAATTTACTAACAAAATAAAATAAGTAAAACTGAACTACAGCTAAAACTATGAGCAATAGTAATAGTGAAAGTGGGTTATTATTGTAAACTAAAACTTCAAAACATTTTTGTTAATTTGTTAAAATGTTCCTGTGGCTCAGTGGTAGAGCATTGCGTTAGCAGCGCAAAAGGTTGTGGGTTCAATTCCCAGAGAACACACATACTGATACAAAATGTATATCCTGAATGCACTGTAAGTCACTTTGGATAAAAGCATCTGCTAAATGTAAAATAAAGTGTATTTACTCAATGAAACAAAAGCTGTAACTGAATTAAAAGTAAAACTCTGAGCAATAGTGATGCTTGATATTTTGGCTCAGGTTGTGGTTTTCTGACGTGTGCAGGTATTATCGTGGCGCGGTCGGCGCGCTGCTGGTGTACGACATCGCCAAACATCTGACCTATGAAAACGTGGAGCGCTGGCTGAAAGAGCTGCGAGATCACGCCGACAACAACATCGTCATCATGCTGGTGGGGAATAAGAGCGACCTGCGCCACCTGAGAGCCGTTCCCACCGACGAGGCGCGTGCTTTCTCAGGTACAGCCGACCCTAGAGACACAACACATCAATCCTCTGAGGAGCTGAGGAGGAAAACTGCTGCTCCTTCTGTTTGTCTGATCCTTCTGGTCATAATGCAAATCTGTGGAGAAGTATTTTAGATTGTTAAAGGAATAGCTCAACCAAATATGAAAATGTGCTGAAAATGTACCTCACCCTCAGGCCATCCAAGATGTAGATGAGTTTATTTCTTCATCAAATTTGGAGAAATGTAGCATTGCATCACTGTCTCTGCAATGGATGCTCTGCAGTGAATGGGTGCCGTCAGAATGAGAGTCCAAACAGCTGATAAAAACATCACAATAATCCACAAGTAATCCACACCACTGCAGTCCATCAGTTAATGTCTTGAGAAGAGAAAAGCTGCATGTTTGTAAGAAACAAATATCCATCATTAAGACATTTTTAACTTCAAACCGTCACTTCCGGCCAAAATAATCCATAATAACCTCCAGTGAAAAGTGTTCTGGTCTGAATCAGGAGAGAAATCTGCACAGATCAAGCACCGTTTACAAGACAAAACAGTTCAAAACAGCTCTAAACAAATATGTGGGTGGATCTGGATGTGAGAGATGGACTTTTTCACTGGAGGAAGCGTTATTATGGATTATGGACTCGTAAAGTTTCAAGTTAAAAACGCCTTAATTATGGATTTGTTTCAGCTTTTTGTCTTCTCCAGATGTTAACTGATGGACTGGAGTGGTGTGGATTACTTGTGGATTATTGTGATGTTTTTATCAGCTGTTTGGACTCTCATTCTGACGGCACCCATTCACTGCAGAGGATCCATTGCTGAGACAGTGATGCAATGCTAAATTTGTCTCAAATCTAACTATTCCTCTAAAAAGAGTGTAAATATTTGCTCCGACAATGATTCATAATTCAATACTTGTATTCAGCAAGGATGCATTAAATTGATCACATTTATATTGTAACAAAAGATTCTAATGCTGTTCTTTTGAACTTTCTATTCATCTGTGAATTCAGCTGTTTTAAATTTAAATTTGAATAATATTCTGCTGTTTTTACTGTATTTTTGATCAAATAAACGCAGCCTTGGTGAGCAGAAGAGACTTCTTTCAAAAATATTAAGATTGCTGCATGCAAATAGATTTATGAACACGATTCATTCTGTGTGAAGCTTTATGTTAGGTGATATTAAACACCTTCTGCTTGCTTCCAGAGAAAAATAACCTGTCTTTCATCGAGACGTCCGCTCTGGACTCGACTAACGTGGAGGAGGCCTTCAAGGACATCCTAACAGGTACAGACCCATATGAGTCAAACGCTTCCTCACAGCAGCAATAAACCAAATAACATGATTCCCATGTTATGTAACTTTAATAGTGCAGCATCTGCCATCTGGTAAGCTGCGATTGCCTGCCAGGAATTATGGGGATTTTAGAGAGATATTTTAGACAGGGGTGTAAATATTCACACTTAAAATGATGCGATTCCATAATGAAGAAATATATATAAAAACGAAATACCGAAAATATATATAATGTGAAGAAATATATTTAAAAAGAAATAAAATTAAAGTTAATTGTCAAGTGGATGTCATATTTCATAAAGAAACTGAATCCTGTTTTAAGATTTTTACTTTTTTTCTGCAGTATTTCCCTCAATTACTTATTAAAAAAAGCAAATAAATAAAAATAAAATATATGCGCTTTTCTTTTTCTTTTTGTGAGTGAAAAGTGGACATATTTATAAAAAGTAAAATGTTTTTTCATTAACCTAATGAGAAATTCAGAGGTAAAATGTGTGCAGTTAATGCAAAAAATGGCAATAAAATTTGAATTTTGAAAACTAAATAATATTATAAAATAAAGCAAAATAAAATTAAAACTGAAAAAAAAAGTTTTAAAAAAATGAATAAAAAATACAGTTAAGATTATGGGAAAAATATACATTAATGGGTTTATAATAACCATAACAATCAACAGTTTATATCAAGCTGTTTTACAGTGACTTTGAATGAGGCTCATCCAGTCTGTTTTATTGGCATCAATCTGCATTCATTCTCTCACTCGTTCTCTCTCCGTTTCTCCTGCATCTGTAGAAATTTATCGCATCGTATCACAGAAGCAAATCGCTGACCGATCGGCTCACGACGAGTCGCCGGGAAACAACGTGGTGGACATCAGCGTCCCACCGACTACAGACGGCCAGAAGGGCAACAAACTGCAGTGCTGCCAAAACCTGTAACCATGACAACCAGCCTCACCTGTCACTCATCTCGTCTCCCTCGACGCTAATGTTCTCGGTTTTATTTGTGTAATATATAAATATATTTTTCTTTTTGATAGCTTGTCCACTCACATACGACTGCCATGAGTAAACGTTTACAGTATCTGACTGTGCTCTGGTTTATTAGCTGCAAGATTGTGGTTGAAGTATGAAAATTAGGTTTATCAATGCAAGTAAATATTACACAATCATAGAGATACATGGACAAAAATACCTTGAACTTTTTTCCTTCAGATGTCCTCTGCAACATCAGCTGAATCTCAAGATAAAGAGAAAATAAATTATAATCATACAAAATAAATTTTAATCATATAATTAATAATATTAATATAACTTTTACATTTTTAAAAAAACATTTCAAATTTGTATTAAAGGAATATATATATATATATATATATATATATATATATATATCACACACACACACACACACATATATATATATATATATATATATAAATATATTACCGTAATGCAAAATTATTATATATATATATATAATTTTGCATTGCTACTGAGGAAATTCATAATATATATATATATATATATATATATATATTACAGTAATGCAAAATTCTTATATATATATATATATACAGTATATATGTATATTTATATATAATTTTGCATTGCTACTGAGGGAAATTCATAAAAAGTTCAGGAAATTTACTTGTGAAAAAAAACAACTTTTTAGTGTATTATGAAAAACTCAAAAGTAAAATGCTTCCAAATATTTGGAAATGCAAAGTTAATGCAATATATATATATATATTGTAATGCAGTAATATATGTTTTTTTTATTCAATACTGTATAACCTCACTTGTTTTCTTGAGACTGACCTTCATATTCTTCAGCAGAGTAGTGAAATCAAGCTACTAGACAGACAGTACTAGTTGTAAGCATCTAACCTTGATAAAGCTGCTAGTTGAGTCTGATATCAGAGCTTTCTATTTCTGTCTGTGTAACAGTATGAGAGGAGGAAGTGATATTTTCAGCAGACAGGAAGTCCCGCCTTCACAAACACTCTGTTACTTCAAATAACAAACACAGTCATGAGGAAACAAATATAGTGTAAGACTAACAGATCAGCAGAAAAACTCAATACCAGACGAGAGCTCATCTGTTACAGCACAGTTGATATGCATATAGTTCTTTTGGGATTCTTTTTTTGTTGCATTGTTTTTTGAGTATGTGTAAGTTCATTATTGTCAAACACATTAATGTCTCTATGAATTCTCATGAATGCTGGTCTGGAGGTTCACTGTGAACACACACACACACACACACACACACATGCACACACACACAACTATTTGTAATTTTCAGCATTTTCAATTAAAAATAAAATGATGCTTAAATTGTGAATACTAAATTATTGCATCAATTATGCATCAAAATAAATATGTACACATGAAATGATCCACTTCCTCTTTCTCCTGCATCTCTGGACAGAACATTGCATTATGGGAAAAAATAATAAAAAAGTAGTTTTCATAATGCATTGACAATTATATTAATAATTGCTTAAAATAAGAAACAATCTTAAAGAAACAAAAATATGTAATTCCTTTGAATATCTTTAAAAATATGTATGGTACTTCTACAATGTATAAGAAGCAGTTATTATGAGTAAAATCACATTAATATTCATATATTATTCATACACCACTGGCAATATAAAAATAAAGTAAAAAACCTTGAACTATACTAAATTATAAATTATAATTACAAACATTAAAACAGAAAAATAACTGAAGGAAAATCTGTAATCTAACAGCAATATGTTTTTCATATTCACATTAGAGATACACCTTTATTAATAAGAAATAGTCATTATGGATAAAATAAATAAAAAAATAAGTATTGTTCATACTTCACTGGCAATGATCATGAAAATAATAACAATAATAATTACTCAGAAATAAGAAAAACTATTTGCAAAAAGAGTAAGTTAAAAATAAATAAATATACTAAATTATACATTAAACTACAAACTATTGAAACAAATTATTAAAAGATTAAACACTAAAAAATCTGACTCAAAAATAGAAATATCTCTAAATTGACAGCAATATGAATAAATTGTGGTTCAGTTTTTAAAAAATACATGTTGCACTTCTATTATGAATATATTATAATTTATGTTTTAATATTATAATTCTCTTTTTTGTTGTTGTTGAGTGAAATGCATTCCTGTAGGACAGAAATACGCTGTTTCCCAGTCATCCTCTAGAGTTTCAGCAGATGAAGGAGAACCTTTGACCTGCACTAGTTTGCTCTGGCTGTGTGCTGTTGAGTTGCTGTGAATGTAAATGAGTGGTTATTGGATGTGTGTTTGCAGGAAGTGTGTGAGCGCTGATAAGAGCCGCTGCCGTCTCATTCATTAATACACAGCAGAAATAACACAGTCTTCAAAAGTACAGCTGAACGTTTGACATCAGCTATCATTACTGATAAAAGCACCCTACAGTAGTGCTCAATTTGAATTTATTTAAGTGCTTTTATTCAGCAAGGCTGCATTAAATTGATCAAAAGTGACACTAAAGGCTTTTATAATGTTACAAAAGATTTCTATTTCAAATAAATGCTGTTCTTTTGAACTTTATTCATCAACAAATCCAGAAAAATAAAATGTATCACTGTTTCAACAAAAATATTGGGCAGCACAACTGTTTTCAACATTGATAATCATCAGAAATGTTTCTTATATATCAGCATATTATTATGATTTCTGAAGATCATGTGACTCTGAAGATTGGAGTAATGATGCTGAAAATACAGCTGCGCATCAGAAATAAATGACATTTTAACATATATTCACACAGAAAACAGCTATTTTAAATTGTAATAATATTTCATAACTGAACTGTTTTTACTGTTTTTCATCAAATAAATGCAGCCTTGGTGCAGAAGAGACTCTTTCAAAAACATTTCAATTGAACTAATTATTCACTGAAAAACTTACTTTTCTTAGTTTTTGGGTGATTTTCCTGTGATGTTTCATCAGTGGCTGGTTTCTTCAGGTCATCACTGGATGAAAAGAAACACCACATCAAATAAAATGATGACAAAAAAAGCATGAAAACAAATGATGTTAACTAACGATGCATTTCTAGGGTTAAATGATCAGTATCAGTCTGATTAGACCAATATGAGAAGAAGATATTACACATAATTCATCATTCAAATTCTTTTTCTATGGCAGGTTTCAAAACATTTTTACAAATAATAATAAAATGAATAAACTGAAAGAAATTATACTGGAGTCATATTTCACTCCGAAATCAAAAGAAATATTGTAATATTTTGCATAAAGAAACTGAATCCTGTTTTAAGATTTTACTATTTTTTCAATGCAGTATTTTCACAAGACAATTTCCCTCAAATTCTCATTATGGTAAAGAAAAAAACAAAACAATAAATAAATACATAAATAAAACAGTTATCCTATTGGTTGTTCATTAAAAAACTGTACATTTCACTAGAAGACTGAAAAATTCTAAAGCTATTTTTAAAACTTGATGTCTGTAATGATGTGTATATAAGACAATGTACATGATTCCATCATAAATGTGGCCGACACTCTTTGCATGTCATTTGTTTTTACCCAGAATGCACTAAACATGCTTTTAGACCTGAGAAGAAACAGATTCACTCACACAAAAGCATAATATAAATCAGATTGAAATACAAAATCAAAAGAAACGGTTATTTTCCATATAGTCTTTATTGGTATGGTTTGTTTTTACATCATCATTAATCTGTACAGACACACAGGCCGTGGATGTTTAGTGTTAGAGACGGACACTTACAGACGTTCACATGCACTGAGTCTCTGCAGAAATGAATGACAAAGCCTAAAGTACAGCACAGACCTTCCTCAAACCAGTGAGCAGAAAAATATACACACACACACACACACACACACACACACACACACACACACGTTACTGAGGGCAGACTGTAGATCAGATACTCAAACACTAGAGCTTCACAGCAGACAAACCAAACGCCCTGAACATGCAGCCTCTCATTACTTCACACATACAGTACATTATTACACTTTAAAACATATTGTACATTATACTATAAAGACTCGCCACATGAAACATGAGAAATGGGATTGATTTTGATAGTATTGATAGTTTCACTGTCCAAATAAGGCCATTTTATCCTTTAAAACCCAAACTGAGCATTGAAGAAGTGATGCAGGTTCAATAAAAGTATCGTTTCCTACTCACAGAGGAAACAAAACACACATTAAAATGGACATTAAACATTTTGAAAGTATCGCCACTAGACTTGAAAACATATAAATAAAATCTTAAAACTATCCAATTTTTAACTCCATTTTAAGTGCATTATTGTAAATGTGACTTTTCTTTGATTTTACAAAATTAAGG
>CM049845.1:36416670-36484170 GCA_027422415.1 Schizothorax lantsangensis
ACTTACTGTGTCGCTGTCACTGTGAGGCTCTGAGCCGTAATGCAGGGGAGAATAAACCCAACTCCTGTCCTCTGGAGTCTGCAGACACACCACCGCCACAGCAGAGGGTGCCACACACACACACACACACACACACACACACACAGAGAGACGGAGCCGCGCAGACGCATAGAACACAAACACACAGACAGAGACAGAAAGAGCAAACGCATGAGGTGACTAGAAACATTCAACATTTAGTGGAAGAATAAAACCAAACACACACTATCATACTCACACTAGTTTGGCTGTATGCAATATGTATGCAGTGCACAGTATGCACATTTTCAGTATGTATGCGATTTATGGATTTTCCAACTCTCTATCACATAATGACACTTATTTATTTGTTGTTGTTGTAAACTAAAACTAAAACAAAGAAAAATTCAGATAGTTGCTAAAGCAAATTTTCTTTTAATTTAACTTGAACAAAGGAAAAAATTAAGTAAAATAAAATAAAATAAAAATATATAATATATATAATAAAAAGCATTACCATAAACATAAAAGTAATAAAACTATATTAACATTTAATGTGTATATATTTTTTATTACTTTTTAACAAATTTAACAAAAAAAGGATAAAAACCTGCAAAATAACTAAAACTAAAAAAATAAATAAAACTAATTCAAATTCATATTAATGAAAAATATTACAGTATCTCCATCAGTGTTCTTTTAGTATCATTGAAATAGTGTTCAAATTTTTATTAATAGTTTGAATTAGTTTTCATGTTTTTGTTTTCCTTTTATTGTTTGCTTTGGTAATTTAGTAAATGTTTTTGTAATTTTGTAGTTCATTTTGTTCATTTGTATTAGTTGCTGTTTCATGTCTATATAGTTTTTTTATTACAGTTTTAGTTTGAGATATTTTAGTACATCAAGTTAAATTAAATCAATATGTTTCCTTGGAAACTAGCTGAAATAAAATAATAAATAAATAAATAGAAATAAAAAATTTACTTATTTTATTTCAAGTTTTTTAAGTTTTTAAACATTTAAAAAAAATGTTTTAATGGTTTTAGTTTTAGTTAACTATAACAACCCTGATCTCAATTGTACTATTTCCAGTTTGATGGATGAACCTGAAGTAATAATAATTTTGATATTTATCATCTCCTTTTTGACTCACTATTTGATTGGGCTGCAAAAAGTTTAAGATGATTTTACACTAAATTTGATTGTATTAGTTTCTGTTATGATAACTGGACACATAGAGAGGTCATGTGACCACAGCATAGCACACTATATGAAACGTACTGCACACTGCACACTGTTTTATCATCCTCTTTTAATAAAGCTGAGTTAGCAGAAGCTAGGTTTCCGTACTAACGCAATGTGAAAAGTATTATCAGGAATCATGAATTTGTCCATCGGGGGGGTGAATAACTACACATGAATGTGAGCTACTGGATAGACCTCTAATAAAACCCTAAAACTACAGTCTGCAGCAGGATTTCCCAACCGAGAGTTTGTGAGACTGTAATAGAAATGCCAATGTCAAATGAAATTCAAATATAGTCTTTATTATGTGATATTATGGTGGTTGGGACGTCCTGCTCTCAGGTGTTCAGATCCGTTGACTTACGACACTGCAGGTGCTGAGCTTCCGCTGGAGCACCGGAGAGTAAACCCAATATCTGCCCTCAGCGTACTGACACACACACACACGCACACGCACACAGACACACAGACACACAGACACAGACACACACACACACACAGACAGACAGACAGACACAGACACAGACACAGACACAGACACAGACACACAGGCACACAGACACACAGACACAGACACAGACACAGACACAGACACACAGACACACACAGACACACACAGACACACACACACACACACACACACACACACACACACACAGACACACACAGACACACACACACACACACACACACACACACACACACACAGACACAGACACAGACACACACACACACACACACACACACACACACACACACACAGCGACACACACAGACACAGACAGCGACACACAGACATAGACACAGACACACAGACACACAGACACACACACACACACACACACACACACACACACACACACACACAGACACAGACACAGACACAGACACACACACACACACACACACACACACACACACACACACACACACACACACACACACACACACACACACACACACACACAGACACACAGACACACACACACAGACACAGACACACGGACACAGACACAGACACACACAAACACAAACACACAGACACACACACACAGACACAGACACAGAGGAGCGGGATGAGAAATGAGTAAATAAAAGAGACAGACAGGAAGGAAGAGAGAGAGACAGGAAACAGATCATGATGTTGCTGATGAATGAAACAGATTTAAGCTGACATGAAATCAATACATAAATACATAAATAAATGCATAATTAAATAAATAAATAAACAATTATTTAATAATTAAACAATTATTTATTAATTCACTCATTTATTAATTCATTCATCTATCTATATATATATATATATACACACACACACACACACACACACACATATATATATACGTATATACTCATTTATTCATGCATTCATTCATTCATAGAATTATTTATTAGTTTATTTCCTCCATATTTCATTATCAGGTTTATGGTTGTCTGCATGTCAACCGTAATAAATAAATAAATACATATTTATTTATGCATTTAATTATGTATTTAACGATTTATTTATATATTTCAACATTTATTTAATGATTTAATTTTGAGAAATTTGGCCCTCCATAAGTTGCAAGTACTATTCATATAAATATTACATTATTATTATGTTATTAATTTATTATTATATATTCTATTTATTATTATTAACAGCAGCTCAACTTTCACTGTGGAAATGACCATGGCTTTAATGGATAACTTAAATATGTAAATGCAAAATCAAAGACAGAGATACAGAGAGAAGCTAAAGATGGAAAGGAAATTAGAGAGGTGATTATCTCCAACAGAGAGGAAACCACAGCATGAGATTAACAGAGAATGAGTGTCGCTCACACACACACACATTCTGTGTCTCATACTAAAATCCACACGACACCAAAACATTTTCAAACACATGGTCACTGTGTCCAAACCGGCCTGAAGAGACAAAGTCAGGTCACACTGAGCAGCTGGAAACCTGTCAAGTCATGCAGTTTGGACAGAGTTAACTTCAGGACCTTCAATCAGAATATCAGTTTAGAAGAGCTTCACCTGAAAGCTTTAAAGCCTCCAAGATGAAGAAGACACACACACACACGCGTGTTACCTTCATAACTCCACTAGATCATCCAGACTGGCGCTCTGTGGAACATGATTCATATTTAGCTCCACACCACATGAAGTCACCAAATCAGGTGATTTGTGGCATTTTGTTTTAGTGAAATAAAAATTAGTTTATATATTTGAGTGCTGCATCCATAAGTGTGTTTAAAGTATACTGTATTATACAGTAAATACAGGGTTCCCATGTCTTTTCACCAATGCATTTCCATGTGGTTCCTACACATTATTCTTACACACAATATTATTTTATAGAGACTGCACTCACTAAGAGCAGATTCTGTAATATTAAGTATTATATTATTATGATATTATGTATTTGCTGAGCATAACTAACTTTCACTATTTAAATGTACATGGATTTTGAAAAACTGAAATAAAATATAATAGATAATATTTAGTATGTTAAAAAACTTGCACTACATTAAAAATGTTGCCTAAAAAATATATCTATATATCTATATTTTTTTTTAATTTTTAAAAGTTTTTTATAGCTTGTTGCCTAATTTTTAAGTCTTTTTAGACTCACTAAAAGCAGGATCCATAATATTAATTATTATATTATTATGATATATTATGTATGATATATTCTGAGAATAACTAGTAATTTTCATTATATATATATATATATATATATTATATGTTGTTATTATTTGCTAAAACTCAAACTATTAAAACTGTTTTCATTAACTGAACTAAAGCTAAAATAAAATATAATAGAAATATTAGATGAAAAACTTAAAAAACTTAAATGAAAATTAGAAATGTTGTCTTGGAAACTAACTGAAATAAGTTTAGAAAGAAGTACAAATATGACAACCTAAAATACAAATATAAAATTAAATCTAAACAAAAATATTGTAAAAAAAATAATTAATGACAAATGCACATGGAATAAAACTAAAATTATATATACAAAATATTATAATAATAAATATAAAATGTAAAAATAATAATAATAATAATAATCATAAAATATATAAATAATACCAAAATAATACTGTTGTTCACATTTTCAGCACATTTTCAAAATTACATATTTGTTTTTGTAACTGTGGGAACCCTATACGTAACCCTTCATAAACTCAACATGAACTTATATTAATATGACAGCATGCTGACTGCCACCAAAACAATTCCTGATGAAGTTCTTAAAGGGGTCATATGACGTTGCTAAAAATAACAATATTTGGTGTATTTGGTGTAATGCAATGTGGTTATGCGGTTTAAGGTAAAAAACACATTATTTTCCACATACTGTACATTATTGTTGCTCCTCTATGCTCCGCCTTTCTGAAACGCGTCGATTTTTACAAAGCTCATCGTTCTGAGAAGCGAGGCGTGCTCTGATTGGCCAGCTATCCAGTGCGTTGTGATTGGCCGAATGCCTCAAGCGTGAGACGGAAATGTTACGCCCCTCACCGTATTGTGTTGCCGTGTCCCGGCGCGACGAGACTAAAACAATAAAACCCACTATAAACGAGGCATTTGTTGCATCCAGTGGGGACATAATTACTGATTATAATGACTTATACTGTCTTTTCACGCGTCGCATCGCGCCTCGTAAACATTACCATGTCTGCATTTGTGATCGGAGAAAAGACAAACAACAAGCACTACTGTACACTGCTCAAAACTCGCGTTTGAATCGTCAGAAGCAGAAACGTACTTACAGGCTGTGAGTCAGAAGCACCAGATTGTCCTTGTGACATTGGAATTGCCCCACTTTATAGAAACAGCCTTTGTGAAGCCTGCAAGCAAGGCTACTCTCCCAGGTTCAGGAAATAGTCCTCCGTGAATTGCGCCGCACACACTCGAATATTTGGGTTGAACTGTTCTGGAACAGTGTTGTAAATACTACTTAACCACTGATTTCTAGTTGTATCCTCTTTTGGAAGCCCAAACAAAGTACTTTCACAATGAATCACAGCGTCTCCAGGACATGACGCCGGCGGCAGCAACATTACTACAGCGAGAATAAAAGTCACGTCCTCTTTCTTTGCGTAAACATTTGGGCGGTGTTATGAAAATCTCCCCACATCGTGACGTAGACATGTGGGGGGCGTGTTTGAATGAGGCGTTTTAGGGGGGCGTGGCAGAGTCTTTGGGTTTTAGTCTTTGCAACTTCAGGGATCTTATCTATGCACAATCAGCTTGTAACACTCCAAAGAGAAAGAACACTTGAAATCGCATCATATGACCCCTTTAAACATCACAGCAGTAATGGCTCAAATCCAGATACTGAGTTTGTCTGTGAGTTTAATGTCCTGCGATGGCGCTCATACTCACAAAGTAGATGTCAGTGTTTGAGGCGAGCTCTTCCTCCAGAGATTCCCGGCTCTGGGACTCTGAGAGACGCTGTGTGTTTGGGCTGGAGGCGGCCGGATCTGCTGCTTCAGGGGCCGGAGCTGACTCCAGGGTCCCGCTTTCTGTCAGAGGAGCTGTTTCCACAGGAAGTGTCGTCTGGGAGACGGTTTCCTGGACAACGGGTGCTGAAGCGGCTGTTTCTGAGACGAGGTCATCAGTGTCTGGAGGAGGAACGTCCGTCACCGCGCTAAAAAAAGAGAAGAGGGCAAATATGGCCAAAAATTATTAAGACTCAAATCTTTTTATGATAGGGGTAAAATGCTAAATAATCATTAGCTTGTAATTAATTCATTAAATTAAAAATGTCAAATATAAATAGCTTATTTATAATAATAATAATAATAGATAATATAAATGTAATAACAGGGATAGATGTAAAATAATTATTAGTTATTAATTAAATTAAATCAATTACATTAAATTCAAACAGTAATTGATTAGTTATTAACTGAATAAAAAAGTAAATAAAATATTATTTATAATACTGATATATTATTTACAATATATAATATCAATATAATAATATATAATATAAATGTAATAATAGAGATAAATGTAAAATAATTATTAGTTATTAATTAAATTAATTACATTAAATTCAAACATTAATTAATTAGTTATTAAATGAATAAAAAAGTAAATAAAAATATTATTTATAATAATGATATATTATTTATAATATAAATATAATAAGAGGTATACATGTAAATTATTAGCTAATGATTAATTAAATGGTCAAATATAAATATTTATAATAATAATAATAATATTATATTACTTATCTAATATAAATATAATAAAAGGGATAAATGTAAAATAATTATGAGTTATTAATTAATTAAATAAAAATGTAAAATATAAATATTCTATTTAGAATAATAATATAATGTTATATTATATAAATATAATAAGGACAAATGTAAAATAATTATTGGTAATAATGAATTAAAATATAAATATATAAATGCAAAATAATATAAATATAATATTTAGTTCTGCAAGGCTCACATCACTTAGAATTTAAAAGAGCCAGTAAATGTAAACATCTAGTTTTTGATAGTTTGCAAAACACTTGTGTTTATCACTGACTCATTATTTAACCTGACAGACTTTAATCTTTCCATAAAGAATTCAAAGTGACAGAAGTGCTGAGAGCGAGGGTTTGAGTGTTTGAGTGTTTGTCATGAGGAGTAAAGCAGAAACAGATGGTCTGCAGTAAAGCTCTCCGGACCATATGGCCAAAACCTACACCTGGATCTCACAGATCCACCGCTTCAATAATAGGCCAGAAAACAGATGCATATTTCATAAATCCAGCAGAAACAGCAGACAGTCCTCTGGCAGAGTGATTCGGGACGCACTAATCATAATCTCACATACTGTGTAGAAATATTACATGAATCAGGATGAAGTCTGAGAGCTGTTTGGTCAGGGATAATGTACAGCTGGTCATTATCCCCAAATAAATCCCAGCAGGGTGATCGCATCACACTCAAGAAAATATTTAGGCCTAAATTTAGGATTTTGAATTTGAATTGCATCTAAAATTTCCATCCATTTGGATTACACAGTTTTAACATAAACTAAATTAATCTGATGCATATGCATGATGCAGTTAGTATCTCTGCAAAAAAAAAAAAAAAAAAAAAATCATGGCATAGTTTATTATTGGCTATTTGTTTCTATTTCATTTGAATTAAATAAGAACATTTTCAAAATAGCTTTGAATTCAATTGTATTTAAAACACATTCAGTTTATTAGTACTATTACAGAAATCTGACACGTTTCTTATGTTTTCTCTATGCGTTACTAAAAAATATGCATCACATTAAGTTTATTAGTTTAGGTTAAAACTGTATAATCCAAATCCAAATTTTACATGAAATTCGTAATACATAAATTAAATATACAGAAATATTTTTGTTAACTGAAATAAAGCTGAAATAAAATATAATAGAAATATTAGATACTATTTGATCAGTTAAAAAACTTAAATTAAAAATGTTGTGTAATTTGTGTTTAATATTTTTAATTTAATATTTAATATATTATGATATTTTTTTGAAAACTAGTCATTTTTAAAAAATATTAGATAATACTTAAATATTATTATTATTTTTTTTTTTAATGTTGCCTTGGCAGCTAACTGAAATAAAAAGTTTGAATAGAAGTGCTAAAATGACTATAACTCAAATAAAAATAAATTAAATATATATTTAGTGCAGGCTCACACATGTATTCACATTTATGCATTTGGCAGATGCTTTTATCCAAAGCAACAGTATATTGCATTCAAGATATACATCTTTTCATGCATTCGCTAGAAAAACAAACCATTGACTTAGTTCTCTTAAACAAATAACTGAAAATAAGAGTACTGCTGGTATGAGATTCATATGCATGTTTACTGTGGTGATTTCTGGCAGTAAAATCGAGGTAGTGTCTGCACATACTGTGTCACAGAGACATCTGGCTCCTCCTCCTCGTCTTCTCTCTCTCTCTTCACCTCCACCTGCACAGTGATGGTCTGCTGCTCTTCCTCATGCACATCCACCACCTCATGTGTCCTGTGAAAACAAGCACATTCAGCGAACTCTGCACTGCAAAAAATGACTTTTGTCTTGTTTTCCAGTACAAATATCTAAACATTCTCACATCAAAATACATTTACTTGAGAAGCAAAATCTTAGAAAAAAATTATCAAAATTAAGTTTATGCTTAATACAAGAAAAAAAAATCTGGAGTCAAAGATTTTTGACTGGAGCCAATGGAGTAAAAAAATTAAATAAAATATAATAATAATTCAAAGGGAAAACTAGATTATTTTTCTGTCCCCATTGGCAGCTACTTTTCTTGTTTTCAGCAAAAACATATATATATTTTTAATTAAATTAAAAAAGTTATTTTCACTTAATTTTGATTAGTTTTTCTGAACATCTTAGGTCATTTAGCAAGTTAATATATAACTTAATTTAATATATCTTGATTTAAGACAAATACTGCGTAAGAAACTGATGTTTTGCATCATGATTGATAAACTAGCTGATGTGAGCGTGTAAAGCCACAGTTCAATATGGTCATGTCAATGAAGCTCACCTTCCCTCAGCACCTTTCAGAGACAATGTGCGTCTTCTGTGAAAACAAAAATATATTCAAAGATATTCATATCCAGGTGGTGAAAATAAGCAGCCTTGTCGTTGTTGTTGAAACCTTTATATCATTTTTACTGCATTATTTATGCCTTATAATACACATTACAATGCATTGTATGAGCTCATGAATAATTATTACCACAGTTATAATATAATACTTATCTATTCATTGTTACACCTATAGAAAGCACAGTATTATGCATTAAAACATCTTCAGATGCAACAAGCAATCTGAAAATATTATAATGCATTTTAACTTTGGTTACAATTATTTATGAGAATATATAATGCATTGTAGGTTACATTATGAATGCTTTTATAATTCATTATACATAAAGGCTTCAAGTGAAGTGTAACTGTTGCTTCTTATTTGATGACTGAATATGAAATCATCTCTGTAAACGAGGTGATTAATGTTGACCTGTAGCGCGGCTGCTCGGTGGTGTCTGACGGAGAGCGTTCTGGGATTGATATGGAGGTGTTGGAGGACAGAGTTGTGGCCACAGACGCTGTGGTCGCTTCCTCGAACGACGGAGGAGTGCAGGACTGCAGACCTGAGACAATAAACAAACAACGGTTTGCTCTTTTGTGCTCAACAGAAGAAAGATCCTCATTCAGGTCTGGAACAAGTGGAGGATAAGTGAATGATGACGGAATGTTCATTTTTGGGTGAACTGTCTCTTTAAGTGAAAGTTCCATTTTGTCACTTCCTGAACATTGTGGGAATGTTACTTTTAAATGTTTAAATGTTAATTTTAAATGAAAGTTCTATGAATAATGCATATATAATGTTTTTGTACATTTTGAGAAAATGATTAAAGACCAGATAAAATTGAACAAATATTCTATTAACGTTAATGGCAGAACATTTGTTCATAACTTTGAGAGAATATGGCCAGAACATTTGCTGAGCTGCATACTGTGCAGAATACATTGTAAAATGTAACAATTTTTTTATCATATATGACACTATGGTATGTATAAAAATTTCCAAAACTTAGATTTTTTTTTTTAAAGAATGCTACATTGCTGTCAAATGACTTTATTATGTTGCATGTTTAATTCAGAAAGTTCATGTCCAGTTCAAGTCGAACTGAATCAAATAAAAAATATGATTATTTTGAAATTTTAAAGAAACTATTTTTTACTTCAGGCAGTCAGCTCAAATAAGACATCACAGTCAAGTCAAGTGCATTGCATTTTGGGATTCATTACTCTAGTGCTATTCTAAACATGGCCAAAAGCTTTTCATAATAAACTATCAAACAACAACAAAAACAACAGCAACCGTCTGAATCTGTGTTTGAGGCATTAAGATCTTTTTTTATTAACTGCTCGTTAAGTGTATTGCACTCAGAATTGCAAGATATAAACTCTGAATTCAGAGAAAAAGTAATAAATGTGAGCTATAAACTCAGAATTGTAATAGGCCTATATAATCTCTGAATTCAGAGAAGCAAATGTCTGAATTGTGAGATAAAGTCACAATTACCTTTTTAATTTGTATTCCCTGGTGGAAACTGGCTTCTATGCAAAACAGTACTTATTAAAAGCATGCACATAAAGAAGGAAAGTAGGATCATCACCATCGTTCTCCAGCACGGGGAAGCTGCACGCTCCTCTCAGATCATAGATGTTCTGGTCTCTCTCTGAGGGAAGATGGCTGGCTGACCAGGCCGCTCCGGGGCCGCTGAGTTTGGGCACGGTCAGCACCACACGGCCCTTCTTAGCAGGAGAAGCCTTCAGCGCTGCGGGGACACAGAATCAGACTTCTGTTAGATTACAGCGTCTGCTTCAGCTCTTCATCACTACAGTCCTTCTGTGGGTCACTCACAGGTGCTTTTCCTGAACACAGTGCTGCTCATGAACCTGAAGAAGCGGTCAGCGTAGAAGTTCGGTCGGTGGACGGAAACGGTGTCCTGAGAGACAGAACAGACACGGAGGAGAAATATGAGTATATATTGATCAGGAAAAATGAGTCTAAATAATAACAAATATCCTATTTGAACTATTTATATTCACTTTAATGTCTATTGAAGTTTCTCAATGTCATTATTGACGTGCAAATTATCATTCGAATCGCTGCGCAAGAGGCACATTGTTATATGCAGCATATTTTGCCTAAATAAAACGGAGACTAATTTGAGATTTTTTTACTTCTGATAATATTTTCATGACAGTTAAGCACATTATACTTTTTTTTTTATGTCACTGCTTAACACAAAAGATCAAAAAAGAACAAAAAAATATTATAGATAAACTATATATTAATATATAATATTATATATGATTTAATTATTATATATATTATATTGTATCGCATATATATATAGTATTTCTGTTTATACGTCATAGTAGTAGTATTTGTTATACTGCATTTCATTTACCCTGATAAAAAAATTATTATATTATAGTAATATTTTACTTTTTATATTAAACTGTACCATACAAATACTGTACAATAATGAGAATCTAATAAGAATCATCACTGAGAATAAGTAAAACTCAAAAGTTAAACATCCATATGCGAGATGATTTTTTTAATTAGACATTTAGGAGAAAATGAATTATTCTAATTATCCTTAATTATCATGAAAATTATGTAAAAAAAAAAGACTTCATTTACTGTTTGTAGAATTATACTTGGATGCATTGTGTTTATTTCAGGGTGAAATAAACCCTGCACGCGCACACACACACACACACACACACACACACACTCACACTCACTACAGAGAAACCAAACACAAGTGATCCTTATCAAAGTCTGTCCAAAGTCTGTCCACTGTGTGTGTGTGCGCACGCACGCGCACACACACACACACACACACACTCACACACTCACTCACACACACACACACACACACACACACACACACTCACACACTCACTCACACTCTCACACACACACACACACACACTCACACACACACACACACACACACACACACTCACACTCACTCACACACACACACACTCACACACACACACACACACACACACACCGCACACACACCGCACACACACCGCACACACACACCGCACACACACACCGCACACCGCACACACCGCACACCGCACACCACACACCACACACCACACACACACACACGCTCACACGCTCACGTTTGTTTTTTGGTTTACGGGGACTCTCCATAGGCGTAATGGTTTTTATACTGTACAATCTGTGTGTGCTATAGCCCTACACCAACCCTACACCTAAACGTAGCCCTCACAGGAGACTGTGTGCATTTATAGATTTTCAAAAAAACACCATTTAGTATGTTTTTTTAAGCCTTTTGAATTACGGGGACATAGGCAGTGTCCTCATAAAACACCTTCAAATTGTAATACCTCTGTCATACCCATGTTATTAAACAAATTTTGTCCCCGTAAACCACAAAAACCAGTACACACACACACACACACTCACACACACACACACTCACACACACACACACACACACACACCGCACACACACCGCACACACACCGCACACACACACCGCACACACACACCGCACACCGCACACCGCACACCACACACCACACACCACACACACACACACGCTCACACGCTCACGTTTGTTTTGTGGTTTACGGGGACTCTCCATAGGCGTAATGGTTTTTATACTGTACAATCTGTGTGTGCTATAGCCCTACACCAACCCTACACCTAAACGTAGCCCTCACAGGAGACTGTGTGCATTTATAGATTTTCAAAAAAACACCATTTAGTATGTTTTTTTAAGCCTTTTGAATTACGGGGACATAGGCAGTGTCCTCATAAAACACCTTCAAATTGTAATACCTCTGTCATACCCATGTTATTAAACAAATTTTGTCCCCGTAAACCACAAAAACCAGTACACACACACACACACACTCACACACACTCACACTCACACACACACTCACACACTCACACACTCACACACACACACACACACACACACACACACACACACACACACACACACACACACACACACACACACACACACACCTCATGCACGAGGCCACAGGGTGAATTGACACTACTGGGGCATCAGGAGCACATTCAGTATTCACAAATAACTGTGCCTCACAGATGTGCAGGTATCAGAGATGATGTGTGTTTATGACAATATTTCACCTGCACCATATGCAATATATCAAATAATTTTTAAATGGCTCAAAATAAAATATTAAATAAAATAAAAACATAGCAAAAAAGTCAACAAATAACTAACTAAATAAATAAAATATGTCCACATTTACCTGATTAACAGTCTTAAAAGTACAGTTTTAATTTTAAATGTATAGCTTAATAATTATTTTTAATTAAATTAAATACATTTTAATAACACACAAGCACCATATGCAATATAAAACACAATTCAAAATATTGCCACAATTTTGGCAATAAAAACAATAAAAATAAAATAAAATCTTAAATTTCTTCTTCTTAAGAGTCTTAAAAGGTAGGTAGTTATTTTTTTTACATTTTAAACTACACGTTTATAGTTTAATAATTATTTTAACAACAATATCAACTACAGGGCATCTGCACCATAAAACACAATTTTAAAATTATATTATGCCCAATTAGGTTAAAACAAATATTGGCACGATTTTTAAAATGAATAAAGAATTTATTATTTAATAATTATTTTAAGTAATAATTATAAGGTTTGAGATTTGTATGGAATTAAAATGAAGCATGTTTTATTGGGTCATGAATCAGTTTGTACAGTATCAGAAGTTTTAATGCTCTGAGATGGCAGACAGGAGGATTATGATGCATTATAACGGTGAAGATGATGATGATGTATTTGTGTGAGTCTCTCACCCCGTCATGCACCAGAGCCTTCCACGAGTGCTCCAGCTTCTTTACGAGTCTGCAGAAACACACAAACATCAGAGTGTCCTGATGAGAACTTAATGCAGTCTTATAAAAACTGTTACATAAGAGCATAAATCAACCCCAAACGCTAGAGAAGATTATAAAGTCACGCGGTTCATCATCTGTATGAGATTCACTAACATGACTCAACAAAAGAGCACAAACACACACTAACAGAGAATCAAAGAGCAGCAGGAGAGAAAATACACAAGCTCAAAACTACAGGCCAGCTGCAGCGTATGCAATATAAAACACAATTTAAAAATAAAATTATAAAATAGTAATCACTCTTAAATAAATAAATTAATAAATAATTAAATTAATTAATACATTTTTGTATTATTGTTTTATTTTTTAAAAACTCACTTTTTCAATTTTGCAATGAAATATTACAATAGTAATATTTCTTATTTTTTATTTATTTAATTTAGGACAAAATAAATAAAATAAATATTTATTAAAATAAATTAAATATTAAATAAAATAAAATAAATAAATATATAAATAATGGTCAGATTTACATAAGAGTCTTAAAAGGTAGACAGTTAAAATATAATGTATAGCTCAACAGTTGTTCTAAATTAAATTAAATCATTTTAATAACAACTACAAGCCACAATATAATACAATTCAAAATATTGCGACACTTTTGCCAATAACTGCATAAATAAAATAAAAACAAAGGGCCAGATTTACTTAATTCAGAGTCTGCAAAGGTAGGCTTTATTTACATTTATAGTTTAATAATCCTTTTAACAATAATTCCAACCACAGGACACCTGCACCATGAAACACAATTTAAAAAAGGCTTAAATTGGCTTAAAACAAATATTGCCCCAATTTTTCCAAATAAACAAACAAACAAGTATTATAGTTTAATAATTAATTTAAATAATATTATTAGATATCAAAATATATTTTAAAAATGTTAAATTTAAAAAATTTGACATCAATCTCCTAAATACAATATAATATAACATTTAAATTAAATATATATACACATAAATTTAAAATTTCATTTAAATGTTAAATCTTAAGCAGGTTTGATACTCATATGGCAATGACTGAAATCACTCCTAATAAATAAATGTGGGCATTAAAATCAAGTATTTTTTGTGTGTGGGGGGTCATGAATCATGTGACTTGAAAATCAGGATTTCTCTGATTCAGAGAACAGAGCAGATTTGAAACGTGCTTTAGGACTGAATTGATTGTATTTTATTATCATGAGAGTGTGACCTGTAGGACTGCAGGATGTCTATGATGCCGACGAAGAGCAGGAGTCTCTCTCCTTTGCCGTTGACAGCAGGAATACCACCCATCCTGCAGAGAGAGAGAGCGAGAGAGAGAGAGAGAGAGAGCAGAGAATCAGCGTGTGCTGCTGCATCCAATCAAACTCGTGATGTGAAATCAGAGACACGCACGTGTCGTCGGTGTCTAAGGATCCGCCGCACGCCGCTCCTCCCTGAATGGACTCTATGGCGGTGGAGTAAAGCGCTCGCTGAGCGGCCGGTCTCTTCTCATCACTGCTGCTCTGTGCTCCCTCCATCTGCTGCTCGCGCTCCGCCTGATCCAGATTATGAACCCCCAGCAGCAGACTGTAGTCCATGATCTTAAAACTCTCCAACACCTGCACACATCCCACACACCTTCACTATCCACACTTTAGATCTGCACTCAACTAGGACTGCATGATTAATCGAAGTCAAATCTAAATCACAATGTGACTAAAATAAATAATAATAATAAAAAATAAAACTTATTATTGTTGTCTTATTTTTATTAAAAACGTGATTTTTTTCTGTTTTACAGTGAAATGTTATAACAGTAATAGTTTTATTTTTTATTATATTTATTTAGCAATAATAATAATAATAATTATTATTATTATATAGTCATATGGTTATATAATCACAAAATTTGGGCCAAATCATATAGCCCTACAAACATGCTATATGATTTGTAGTTAATAATAATAACAACAATAACATTGTTGTTATTATTATTATTATTATTGCTACTAAATAATGATATAAAAATTGGTAAATAAAAACAAAATAAATTTTACTATTGTAGTATTTCACTGTAAAAACTACAATAGTAAAATTTATTTTGTTTTTATTTACCAATTTTTATATCATTATTTAGTAGCAATAATAATAATAATAATAATAATAACAACGACAACAACAACAATGATAATAATACATTTTGTAGCCCTACCACCAAGAACAACAAAACTGGAATTTTTGTTGTTAATTGCATGTTAAATCAGAATTGCAAATTTTGAAATAAACTAAAAAAAATAATTAAAATTAATCCAATTTAAATAAATAAATAAACAAACGTCCAGGTTTACCTAATGAATAGTCTTAAAAGGTACACAGATTTTTTTTATAAACAATATTTTTTATTATTGCATTATTTTTCTTAAATACTTGCTTTTTATCTATTTTACAGTGAAATATTACAATAGTATTATTTGTTATTTTGTTTTTATATAGCAACTTATATTTTTATTTAGTTGCAATAATAATAATAATAATAATAATAATAACAGCTCGTGTTAATAATAATTTATATTATTATTGTTATTATCATCATTATTATATAATTACAAAATTTTGACCTAATTGTGTAACCTAACAAACAAGCAAACCTGGAGTTTTGTTTTTAATCACACTAGATCATGCAGCTCTAAAGTGAAGCCGCTCTCTCTCACCAGACAGTCTCTCTGGAGCGTCTTCACCAGCGCGTTATACGTGTCCACGTCCAGCAGGAGTCCGTCCTGAACGTCCTGCATGAAGTCCAGGTCTTTAAAGGTGGGCTTGGACTTCTCGCGCTCTTTCTTGGACGCGCGGCGCTTGTACGTGGAGCCCTTCAGGTCGAACTTGAGGTGCATGCGAATGATGCGCGGCAGGATGTTATTCATCACCGCGATACGGATGTTCTTCCCTCCGGACTGAACGCAGTACAAGCCGAAGAACTTGGGCAGCAGCGTGCGGGGATTCTGGTTCAGGTTCTGAGAGACAAACAACACAGATGAGCCTCATTTAAAGAGTCAGAAAACCTGGAGTAAATGACCAGAGAAAACAGAGAAAAAGAGCTGTGGTGTAATCATGAGGTGACCTGATTCCTGAAATATAAACCAGGAAGATTTCCTAGTTCTCACTTGTTATTACCTATAGATCAAAAACATATGTTTTTGATTTTAAACTGTTGAAGGTTGCATATACTACCATTATAATTATTTATTATTATGATGTTTGCAGGCCAAACTGACCCTAACTAGTTTTAATACAATTCATCAATATCACACTGTGAAAAATAATAAATATTAACCACCATTGCAAACAGCAAACAGATCAAAACAGTCTTATATCATAACAAAATTATGACTTAACAAAAAAATAAACATTATAAAAATAAAACAAAATAAAAAATAAGATAAAACCGTATTTAACAATATTTTTTTAATTATATTTAATATTTTCATTTTCACAAACTGTGTATATATATATATATTTTTTAATTTTATTTTATGTTTGTGCTTTTGGAAGTTAATCTTTACTATCCCTAATTATTTAGCATTTTTAAGGCTCATTTTGAGCACAAAATAAACACTAATTTGTGGCATTTAAAAATGATTTGAAAATTTTATTTCAAAAAAGAGGAGTGCCTTAACCCTCTTTATATATCTATTTATCTATTTTTATTTTTAAAGTTTAATTTATTTTTTATAATTTCCATTTTAATATCATTTATTATTTAGTATTTATTATTTGTTAATCTATATTTTTTATATTTTCATCTGTTGAATGATGCAAAATGAGGCATTTGTAAATCTAGAACCTTAAAAAAAACATTTTCATTACTTGAAATACGGTAAAACATAAACAAAACATAAAAAATGAAATTTTATTTTTGCTAGTTGCCTAATTTCTCATTTTCATTTTGTTTAAGTTACAGAAAACTAATTAAAATAACTAATTAAACTACAACTAAAAACTTGATAAAAAAAACTATATAGAAAAAAAAAGTAAATTACTAAAACATTAACTTAAATTAAAATGAAAAATAAAATATAAAAATACAATTTTAAACTATAATAGTATATTATACAACAATAACACTGTTTAAAAAAATATTTTTTTAATAAACAAAATTTGTGTCTTGACCACAGACTCTGTTTGTGTTTGAATGCACAAATGACCTTAAACTTCATTACTTCACTTACTCTTAATGCTGCAACAGCTTCACATCACATTCATTTTTAAACATTTAAACATTTAAAAAGGGTTGGCCTAAAATGTAATGTTAAGATGCATACTTTGAAATTTCAGCAGAAATATTTCATCAGCAAGCTCTTTTCTCCTGTAATCATGCTGAACTGGACTGACTCACCATGTAGTATCCTGGAAGCAGCTTCTGCAGGAACTCAGCCTCTTTGTGCATGACGGTCTTCAGGATGAATTCATCGTCTCGAGTGACGTAGAAGATGGAGCCGCTGGCACCGGGGTTTGAGAGCTCGATCAAGGGCTCATTACAGAGAGAATACTGCAACAAACACAGAGACGCTGCATTTATTCTGATTAATGACTATACACTGATATGATGCAGCTCTCGACTGAGTCAGACTTTTATGCTTTTTAGAGCTTTTATTAACATGAATCATCACCATCCACTTATATTGCATGGAAAAAAAAACAGAAAAGAAAGTCAAAGAGAGTCAAAAATTTGGTGTAGAAATAATTTTCACTCAGAAATTGCTAGTAAATTTCACAAATAATTACAAACAAATAGCAAGAGACACACTGAACTAAACATATTCTTAAGTAGAACTCTAGCACTCTCTATTCTAATTCTATTCTTAAAAAAAAACTTGTCCCTTTTATACTTGCACTCTATTCATTTACTGCTTATTCTCTTAAAAAAAAATTCTAATCTTTTTGTATTCTATCTATTTGTTTACTTTTTATTTATTATACAATGAACAAAAGCAAAAAAGCCTCTAACACTAGCTTGCTCTATTCTTTTTCTATTCTATCTGTTTTCTTTTTATTTATTATATAATAAAAAAAACTTGCTACATGTGCTGTGTTAAGCTAACTGAGACTTGTTATAACACTTATATCATCGCTCTTTTGTTGGTTTTGATTGCTTCTATTGTCCTCATTTGTAAGTCACTTTGGATAAGCGTCTGCTAAATGACTAAATATAAATGTAAATGTAACTAGCTAAAATAAAAAAAAAGTTTTTTGCTTTTTTAAATATATGTATATATTTATTTTCATTAAATTTTATTTCATTTTAAGTATCAATTTTTTAAAAATGTTAAAAGTAGCTTTAGTTAACTATGATAACCCTGGTTTGTAACATGACAACAGAATTTCCTTCGTTGTGTGAAGCATTTATGTTTTTGTTTTTTTTAAAGAAGCAACATAAGGGCTGGGATCGCTCGCTCGCTCGCACGCACGCACGCACGCACGCACACACGCACACACGCACACACACACGCACACACACACACACACACACACACACACAAGTGGGTATCTGTTGTTTTAAGTGCTTAAAAGGAAAGTATTAGTGTAATAATCACCATCTGTCTCAGCTAGTGTGTGTGTGTGTGTGTGTTTTCACACACACCTAATATGTTTCAGTTTCATTTAAGCTCCAGACGCTGTCATACCATAATTAGGCATTAACCTTCCCATGACCCTCAGCACTGCCCGATATAAACCACAACACTGACCGCACACTTATCCAGCCTTACTGGCTCCTCAAGATCGAGATCCAAACCAGCTCCAATATGAATATTACAGTATATGACTCAAAATAAATACGTTTTTGAAAATCAGAAAATAAAGACAAACAATACAATATTGTGTACTTTCAAAATTATTTATAATTATTTTATTTTTTAATAAAATATACACTAGCATTCAAGAGTTTGGGGTCAGTACGATTGTATTATCTATGATTAGCTATTACTTATATTCAGCAAGCTTGCATTAAATTGATCAAAAGTGACAGTAAAGACTTTTATTATGTTACAATAGATTTCTGTTTCAAATAAATGCTGTTCTTTTGAACTTTCTATTCATCTGTGAATCCTGAAAAATAAAATGTATCACAGTTTCCACAAAAATATTGTGCAGCACAACTGTTTTCAACATTGATAATAATCAGAAATGTTTCTTGAGCAGCAAATCAGCATATTAGAATGATTTCTGAAGATCATGTGACACTGAAGACTGGAGTAATGATGCTGAAAATTCAGCTGCGCATCACAGAAATAAATTATATTTTAATATACATTCACACAGAAAACAGTTATTTTAAATCGTAATAATATTTCACTGTGTTTACTATATTTTTGATCAAATAAATGCACCCTTGCTGAGCAGAAGACACTCTTTCAAAAACATTTGAACAGTAGTTTAATATATATTTTTATAATACATTTTGAGAATCAGAAAGCATTTGTTACGCTTCAACACCATAAAACCAGATCAGGCCACACAGACACAAACGTGAGCAAACATTCAGAAATCACACAAACATTAAAGCCCACATGTTTTTAAACAAAGACTGAAAGAGTTGATGGTGATGACGCTGAAGTCATGTGACCGTGATGTTTTTACGTCTGACAATTCTATTTAGGCTTCAAAAAAGTGTTCATTTGTGAAGATTATCATGATAAACAAAACATGTAAGAATCATAAAGAGCTCATTTTCTGCAATAATCCAAAAGCCAAAGGAACAATCCTAGACCTCCTGTGCGTACAAATCTGAAATAACACACACAGTTATTAGTGAATGAGAGCCAGTGTGATTTGTGGTGTGTCTCACCAGATAGTCGTCCGGTCGAATCCCGAAGAGCTCTCTGAAGTATCGGAACGCCACCGGAGCGTATGTTTTAAACCTGAAGTCTGGATAGTGATGCGCCGGCGTCAGATTACTGCCTTCACTGAGAGAGACACACACACACACACACACACACACACACACACACACACACACACACAGACACACAGACACACACAGACACACACAGACACAGACACAGACACAGACAGACACACACACACAGACACACACACACAGACACACACAGACACAGACACAGACACAGACACACAGACACAGACACACAGACACAGACACAGACACACACACACACACACACACACACACACAGACACACATCAAATCTGGATCATCTGACTGATGAGCAACAGGATTTATGATTTTATATTTCACAAAACTACATTTTTATTGCAGAGTGGAAGAGACTTATTTTCAAAGACATTAAAAAATCATGTGAACACTAGTCTAATATATATTTTTATATTTTATTTACAGTTTTTTTCAACTGCTTACACACATTTTCAAAACTTTGCCTCTTTTTTAAAGCTGAATAAATAAGTTTTCCATTGATGTATGGTTTGTTATGATAGGACAATATTTGGCTGAGATACAACTATTTTAAAATCTGGAATCTGAGGGTGAAAAAAAAACTAAATATTGAGAAAATCGCCTTTAAAGTTGTCAAAATGAATACTAATAATAGTTTTGATATATTTACAGTAGGAAATGTACAAAATACCTTCATGGAACATGATCTTTACTTAATATCCTAATGATTTTTGGCATAAAACAAAAATGTATAATTTTGACCCATACAATGTATTGTTGACTATGGCTACAAATATACCTGTGTTACTTATGACTGCTTTTGTGCTCCAGGGTCACATGTATATATATATATATATATATATATGTATACAGAGAGAGAGAGATGAATGTCACTGAATGCTCAGTGGTAGTGACACTATATGAACAGATGAACAGATTTAACTCTCTGGAGCAGCAGAACTCTCTCATACAGACCTGGGGAAGAAGATGCTCTCCACCACGTAGAAGTCTTGCATGAGGACGTCACGCTCGGGTTTGGAGCTCAGGTTACCCACGGTGTAGCCGATCCCCAGCTGAATGGCTCCTTTCAGAGCAGACGAGGTCGTCTATCGACACACAAGACAACCAACACTTCTGACTCTCTGACACCGGTTAAACATGCCCTGCATCCCTGACATACACAGACCACACAGCAAACTATAAATATAACTTGTTTGTAAAAATTTAATAAATATGGTAACACTTTATTTTAAGGTGTCCTTGTTACATGTTACATGTACTTACGATTATAATAATAATAAATTATGCATATTTACATGCAAGTAACCCTAAAACAAACCCAAAAAATAATCCTAACGATATAGTCAGTACTTAAATGTATAATTACACTGCAACAAGGACACTTTAATATAAAGTGTAACCCACTTTATTTTAAGGACCAATTCTCACTATTAACTAGTTGCTTATTAGCACACATATTACTAGCATATTGGCTGTTTATTAGTACTTATAAAGCACATATTAATGCCTTATTCTGCCTTATTCTACTTTTTAAATATATTTAAATAAATATTTATTTAAAAAAATATATATATTTAAAATATTTTGCTAACATAAAATAAAAATAAAAATTCATATAAAATATATACATATTTTGGATAATATATAAATATTTGTTATTTTTTATATACATAATTATATACAAATACCACATGAAAATGGTTTTAAAAAGTTTTTTCTTCATAATAAACCAATTTATTGGCTAATATTTGGAGCATTTTTAGATTACCACCAATAATTACTTATGTTAGGTTCCCTTTGTGTCAATAGATAATGCACAGTAATATTTTAATTTACTGAAATGATTGTGTATGAAGTCATTAGACTTGGCCATTTTAATGTCTCATTGGCTGTCAATAAATCATGTTATATCATATATACTGTATGTGTACATGCAATATGCAATGAAGTTGTTTTCAAAATCCTAAAGCTGTCTGATGATTTCCAGAATTAAATGGGGAAAAAATCCCAGATGTCCAACATGGACACTTTTGGACCACACTGTATCTATATGTCAACAGCCTGAAGTAAAAGATGACTGAAACTATGATTGAAATTGACCAGATTGGCATTGAGATTGAGACACTGTGAAGCTGATGTGAGACTGAAGATGTACCTTCTTGTAGGTGGTTTCACCGGATGCATCGATCCGCCGGTGACCGATCTTCTTCTCAGGGCCAGGGCCGGAGCTGGAGTGACACGAGGACGACGGCATCTGAGAAGAAGAAAAAATCACTAATGAGATCTCATTAGTATGTCTCAATTGTTTATCATAGACAGCAAAGAGATTAAATGGAGACTTGATCTCCCAAGATGACCTCCAAATGATCTGAGCTGCTATCCACATCATCTTATAGCTCTATTATTACTGTATGATTCATTTGGGTCTGTTTACTTCTGAGGAGTTTTAGGAGAAACATTTGCGATAAAGTTGACACTTCAATTAAGCTTAAAGAAATAGTTCATCCAAAAACTTGCTCAGCAATGGATCCTCTGCAGTGAATGGGTGCCGTCAGAATGAGAGTAAAAACACCACAATAATCCACACCACTCCAGTCCATCAATTAACATCTTGAGAAGACAAAAGCTGTGTGTTAGTGAGAAACAAATCCATCATTAAGATGTTTTTAACTTCAAACCTTCACTTCTGGCCAAAATATGAGTCCATAATCCATAATAACGCTTCCTTCAGTTTAAAAGTCCTTCTCCTGTTGTCTCTCACATCAAAATCCAGACACATATTTGTTTAGAGCTGTTTTGGACTGTTTTGGCTTGTAAACGGTGCTTGATCTGTGCAGATTTCTCTCCTGATTCAGTCCAGACCACTTTTCACTGGAGAAAGCGTTATTATGGATTATGGACTATTTTAGCCAGAAATGACGTCTTAATGCTGGATTTGTTTCAGCTTTTGTCTTCTCAAGATGTTAACTGATGGACTGGAGTGGTGTGGATTATTGTGATGTTTTTATCAGCTGTTTGGACTCTCATTCTGACGGCACCCATTCACTGCAGAGCATCCATTGCTGAGACACTGATGCAATGCTACATTTCTCCAAATCTGATGAAGAAACAAACTCATCTACATCTTGGATGGCCTAAGCACATTTTCAGCAAATTTTCATTTTTGGGAAAATTACTTCTTTAAATCTCAATTTCTGAACCCTCAGTTCAAAAACATTTTCCAAACACTTGAATGCTTAACTCTTCTTAAGACTGCATGAAGTAACACTGGAGTTGTATGACCAAAATGATTGATATACAGATAATAAATGATGCTTCACCTCAGTTATGTAGGTCTTCTTAAGAGCAGCGTCTGAAATGAGGAGAGGAAGAAAAGAGACATTATGAGAAAATGCAGATCATTTAAATAAATGTCTTTGCTAATAAAACAATAAAAGATAAACCTAATAACAGTCTATATTGGTGAGCAAGTGTTTAGAACGCTTACTGCACAAAAAAAGAGCATGCAAAATACCAGTATGCAACAATGCTGTCACATGACCTCATTAAGTTGCACGTCTGATTCATTAAAACAAATATGGTCATTTTACATTTTTATGCAGTTTTCTGTAAAAATATCTTATGGCAATCTACTTAAATAATAAATCATGAAAGAGATGTTTAAAATCATGCTTTATATTACTTCCAGTTCAGTCATCACATAGGAAGTGGAAGGTCAAGTTGAGAGCATTGTATTGTGGGATACATTAACCCAAACAGTGTAAACTGCACATTTTGGTTAATGTGTGAATATCAGTTGAAGGACAAACGGTGGGAGTCTGCAGCTCTGAGCCTCGCAGTTATTTCACACTGCGCTTTTCTTGCACATGTTTCTGTGTCACTGAATTCAAGGGGAGGGGGCGGAGCTACAGGCAAGTAAACCTGTCAATCATTCCTCAGCACGTGCCGGCGCAGAATTAAGGCAAGATCACAGAACGCAAATGAGACCTGACCTGCTTTACACCCGAGAGGAGCGAGACAATTTAATACTGGGGAATTAGAGCAGCAATACAGCGCTGAAAAAAACATCCTGGGACACGGATGAATCTCAACAACACATGGCCAGCTCATATTTTTAGCACACAATCAAAAGAATATATATATCAAAAGAACATGAAAAACATATTTTGCATAAAATAAACTCAAGCTCATTATATATATATATATACATATACATATCATTTTATATATATATATATATATAAATCGAAAGAGAAGAAATTAAAAAAAGAAAAAAAGAATTTGCATAAAGAAAATTAAGCTTATTTTAGGACCATTATATTTGTTTAAACATAATTATATAATAATAAACACGCTTAAATGCCATTATATATATATATATATTACACTGTTAAATTATTATTTTTATGACATTTAAGCACATTTTCCATCCAGTGGTGATTCTCTCTACTGTAATGCTGTAATAGATTTATTATTAATACTGTAATAAATTTATTTACTTAAAATCAGCAAAAATTTAAATTATATTAAGACGCATAAATACTCACTATTTACGTAATACATCATTATTTTTTCCAGGAAAAAAAACTGCATTTAATTGCCACAATGCAAATAATACAAGAAAAATCATTTTTTCTTATTGTCTGCATTCCATACATATGATCTTTTTTTGGTTTCTTTAGATTTTAGGGTTAAACGCGACATGGACATGTTCTGGACAGATTTCGTGAGATCAAGAATATCCTCTGTAAAGCTTTAAGTGTGTGTGTGTGTGTTTTGGGAGCAGATGCAGTATTGTTGGCGGTCTCTCGTGGAGGAGCATGTGCTTGAGGAGCAGATAATGAGAGCCGAGGAAACACATCGCCTGACTGACTGTGAGAGACAGAAATACAGCCAAACATGCTGAGACAACCACTTCTGCCTCTCACACACACTCCAGAACCAGAGTCCAAAACATCCTCGCCAAGCATTTACCATGGAAACCACATTTACTACAGAGAGTGTTACTACATTTTTACACTTCACCAGAAAATGTGGAGGTGTTTGCCTGAGCAAAACACAGATATTACAGTTCATTTTAGATGTGTCTGATCTGAAAGTGCAGGGTTTTATCACACACGAGTCATTTTACAAATCTAAATCACAGAATTCAATGCAGACAGCAGATAATGGTGTTTGCCAAAAACAACTTTAAAAAAAGAGCCAAATCAATTGTAATCATATTTGTGCCGCTGTGATTTATGGTGAGACATGAAGCGGTGATGTGCTGAAGGAAAATGCTCAGAAACAGCAGGCTCGTGTCTGACCTGATGAAGCCTGCATTACAACAAACACCCACAGGGGAATAAATATATTATGGATGAAGAAAAATAAAACAGCCAGGGCTATTTTGTATAATATGCTTATGAAATTCGAAAATACAAACCATAAAATCATAGTAAATTCATATGGGATCTTTCTGAAACTGTACAAAAGGCTTCAGAATATAATATTTCAGTCATTTTGTGTATTTTTGTGTATTGTGTATTTTTTCTGTAATTTCTAGTGTTAGTGGGCCATTTTGAAGGGAACTATATGGAAGCCCAATACCGCCATGGAAAAAATATATAAAAAATATAATTGTGACATTTTATCTCACAATTCAGACTTTGTTTCTTAAAATTCTGAGATATAAAACACAGAAGTGCAAGATATAAACAGAATCGCAAGATATAAAATCACAATTTTAAGAAGAGAAGTCAGAATTGTGAGATATAAACTCAATTATATATATATAAATCAGAAAATTCTGAATTGTGACAGAGATGGGCCTCCATATTTTGTCATTTAAATTTAGTACAGCAGTAAGTTTCCTGCAGGAGGGGAAAATGTGGGTAAAAAATTATGAATACTAATATTAATATTAATAATATTTGTTTATATTATATTATATTGCTTATATTATTATTGATGTTGATATTAATTGATGAATTATTAATTATTAATTGCAAGATCATAACAATGATAACCATCTCCAGTAATAGATAATGTGAAGTGAATGAACAACAAAGTGACAGAAGATTTGTGAACAAAGAACGGACTGAAGACATGAAGCCTGGATCCTTGAATATTAAAAAAACAAAGAAAAGGACATTTGTGTTTAACAAACAACAACACGTCAAAACTCATTAGATGAATCACACAAACACTGGTGCCGAGGGTCTCGCACCTCGAACCAATGCAGCACAATCTCACATTCACACTGTCAGCGTCAATAACATCACACACACCACAAGAAACACAGATTTACACATGGCAGAAATATGGGTCACATAACAGAAACATACTTCTCATCCAGCACATGATGACTGTATATACTCAGAGCTGAGAGAAAATCTTCCCTCAAATGACTAATCAAACACACAGACTGTCACCAGATGTCAAGAAAACCTCAATAAAATGTGTCCTGCATACTGGATGCTTGTTTAAAACTGTAATGTGAAGAATAAAACAGGAGTATATGGTCTAATTTGGTCCAGTGACAGACGGGATCTCATCATGAGCATTGTGGGAGAAAGCCAACAGACTGTTTGAGCTTCACACCCAACTGCTCACGAGTCACGACGCTTTACGTTCATCTGTGTAAATGATGATTTCAATGCTGGTCACTTCATACGGCTGTAAACAAGACATACTTCGAAAAGACTTGAGTGACGGTAACACTACTTTAATAGATGTAATACTTAAAGAGCAGGTACTGAAGGATCTTTACAGATCTACAAATGAACTGGCTGTATGGTGCATGAAGTAAGAAGAATAAACACACAAAAAATAAACATGTAAGACTGTATAGACTTAATAATATTCAATTCTCACTTTCCATTCATAAAAACTGTGAAATGTATTTATCAATAAATTGATATTCTGAACAGCATATTATGCAGACATGATGAGACATCCATAAAACCAAAACAATCATAGTAACATATTATGGATATGATATTGTGTATCATCATTACAGTATTACTATTTCTCATTTTTAAATGAAATGTGATCTTGTTTTCATGCAATGTACTTTTAAATGGCAAAAAAATGGCTGCAATAAAGTAGGAAATAGAATAAAGAATTTTTATGCTTTTATGATTTTTATACTTAAAACAAGAAAAAAAAATAGACAAAATATACATACAGACATATATATATATATATATATGTGTGTGTATGTATGTGTGTGTGTGTGTGTGTGTGTGTGTGTGTGTGTGTCTATATATATTTTTTGTTGTTGTTGTTTTAAGCATATATATATTATGCTGAAACAAAACAAAAAAATCTAATAATTACAATTATGCTTAGGAATTATTCAGGAAAACAAAAACACCGATCAAGACTATCATTTTTGCAGTTTAATGCCAATTGCAGTTCAAATATTCTTTTAAACAGCAAAAAATAGGGACTAGAAAACTAAAAATGTGAAGATTTTTAAAAACAAGAAAATATAAATATAAATATAAATATAAATATATATATATATCAATAATTATAAAAAAATATGAAGAGATTTTTGCAGTTTGTTTCTACTGTTTCCATACGACAAATTGATTTGGATAAAACATCTGCTAACTGAATGTAAATCTGACATAAATTAAAGTTCTTACCATGATAAAAAAACAAAAGTCACTAGACAGTAGTTGCAACTACTGTAAATGTGTAAAGACGAGTGATTTCTGCCCAGAAACAGTGCTAGAATCAGTTCAACCCTGAAACATCAGGAAAAAAACAGCAGAGCCGGCTGCAGATCAGGCCACAAACTGTCTGAACACATTAAACTCAGTCCATCACGAGAGCCAGAGGGAACCTGCCTCTGTATTAACACACAGTCACCAAAACCGCCTGAAAACCAGCCGAATTTAACAAGAGAACATGAGTCACTTCAGCCTGTCATCACACGTTTATTATACTAGCTCATTTAACATAAAACCTAAATAATCATATTCTCACAGTTTTCCAGGACTGCAGTTTGCTGACGGTGATGGACGGTTCGGTTTGGTTCTCTGGAGAACATGACAAATTTCATCCCGGCGCTGGAGGCGATCAATTAAAGAGACGCTGTATAAACATATAATGACTGATGAGAGCCTCGAGGCGACAGAGACGAGATAATGAACCGGGTGAATGTCAAACTAATGTCTTCAGCACATAAAAGTGCTAAAAGTTTGTACAAAAACATCCTCAAACTGCCTTGAAATGCAACAACAATCTAAGAAACCTGCTGAAGTTATGAGCATGTTTTTAATCAAAGAGGTGCTGATAGAGTTTATGCGTGCAGTATTGCATTGTCATATTACAGTCAAACCAAAAACTATTCAGATATCATTTTTTTTTTACTATAGTGGGTGCAGGGCACTATAGTTCATAAATGTAAACGAGGATAGCAAAATAAAGTGAACTGTGACATATTACACCCAAAAATTCTTCATACAGTGGACTACCTAAGGGAGACCTCCTGGGTAAACTAGGTTGCTGTTGGTAGAGGTGTTAGTGAGGCCAGCAGGGGGTGCTCACCCTGTGGTCTGTGTGGGTCCTAATGCCCCAGTATAGTGACGGGGACACTTTACTGTCAAAAGAGCACCGTCTTTCTGATGAGACGTTAAACCGAGGTCCTGACTCTCTGTGGTCATTAATAATCCCATGACACTCATCATAAAGAGTAGGGGTGTAACCGCGGTGTCCTGGCCAAATTCCCTCCACTGGCCCTTGTCAATCATGGCCTCCTAATAATCCCCATCCACTTGATTGGCTCTATGTCTCTCTCCTCTCCACCTGTAGCTGGAGTGTGGTGAGCGCTGTTGTCCTGTGGCTGCCGTCGCATCATCCAAGTGGATGCTGCACACTGGTGGTGGTTAAAGAGAGACCCCCTCATATGATTGTAAAGCGCTTTGGGTGTACAACAATACACAATAAAGCGCTATATAAATGCTTCATTCATTCATTCATTCATTCATTCATTCATTCATACCAGTAAACTTTGGGATCAAAAAATATTCAGACACTTTGACCTGACCATGTTTTCTGACCAAGTGTTTTTCTTTAATAGCTAATGCGAACTTTTTACATCACAAACTGAACAAAATGAAGCATTTGTTTGAGCTAATTTGGTATTATCTAATTGTGAACTTAAATGTATCATCTGACAGCTATTCAACTGAATTCATTCCATACCTTTCTATCAAAGTTATCTGACTTTATCAAGATGAATTTGTTCTGACACGGTTTAACTCTGAGTTCTTCTCATATTTTATTACCATTTTCTAAACTATAGCGAATAAACTGATAATGTGAGAAATGTTGAAGATGTCTAAATAAATTTGGGTTTGACTATGTATGAAGATATAAAAGTCACAAATACAGACCTCAGATGTCATAGGAGTCCCTGCGGCTGGACTTCTCGTGTCTATTTGCAGTCGGATCAGCGGTGAGAGGAAGAACGCTCAATCGGATTGACAGCAAGAACTAATCTGCTGCCCTGACAAACTCCACAATCTCTCTGGTCACCTGGACGCGAGCGGCGGCCAATCAGACGCAGAGATTAAGGCGGGTTTCTGCCCACCGGTGGATCAGACCGTGTGCCAAGGACGAGGGCACAGAGCGACAGACAAACAGAAAACAACTCACAAACTCTCAAGGACGCTCAGTCTCTGACTTTAGACACACAAAGACATTTAATGATAGAATGATATCAGAAAGACTGAGAGAATGAGAGAATGGACAACAGAAGGAATAATAGAACAAATGAACAAACAAACAAACAAAAATGATAGACAGGCACACAGACAGAAATATAGATAGATAAACATAATGATGGATAGAATGAATGAATGAATGAATGAATTAACAAACAAATAAACAAACAAACAAACGATAGACAGAATAATAGAATGATAAAATGAACAATAGAATGAACATAGATAGATAGATAGATGGATAGATAGATAGATAGATGATAGATAGATGGATGGATAGATAGATGTATAGACGGATGGACGGACGGACGGATGGATAGATAGATAGATAGATAGATGGATAGATAGATAGATTTCATATCTAAATGGGAAATTCTTAGTGCAAATATGATGATAATGAATAAATGAAAACACACACCAGACACATATTTCACCGTGGTAAAGTAAGTGTTTTTGGAAGTGAGAAACTAAACAGTAATAATAATCTCTGTTCACCGTCAGACTGTACTGGGACGTGCTGGGATTAAGGTCAGGACAGAACACACACACACACACACACACACATGCGACACACACACACACACACACACACACACACACAAGAACCTTCTGATATTAAAAGTGTTTGCTCACATAATGGTTCATAAAATGTCATTTATATAAGAACGCACTCTTAATATAATAAAATGATCAACAGCATTATAGTTCAATGTTTTATAAAAACATTAGCGTATTAAAACCTATGTTTAACAGGTCAGCTTCACTTCAGTCACATCGCTTCACTAATGTTGAGTCAACTAGAGTCAACCTGCTTACAGCTTCATAACAACACCAACAGAGTTATAGAGAAATCAGAATTAAAAAAACAGTCTGAGCGGTTAAATACAGCGTTGAGAAACGAGCGTGTCCTGATTTGAGCTTCACATGCCGGTAAATCAAGAGCACTTTAAAGCACAGCAAGTCTAGACCAGCCCAATAAAACATTTAATCACAACTCTCCGCTTTCACTGAGAAATCAAGCCTTCTGACTTCTGATCAGAGTCAAACAACCACTGAACCAAGCTGAAACTCAACTGGATCTAATAGCAGTTTCACAATGATTAATCCTGTCCAATGTGTACAAACACTCCTGACGTTTGCAGTGAAACAACTTCAACTACATTAGAATCGCAAATACCACGGAACAGTGATGGTATTTGATAGTAAAAGCATAATACATTATATTCAAATATCCAAATATCCAAGGTACATTATAACAGTAAATCAACAAAAATGCATTGTATCAGTTGTTATTGTTAACTAAAACTATAAAAAAAAAACATTTTTGTTAATTAAAAAAAACAACAACCCCGAAATAAAATATTATAAATATTTATATATTTGAATATAATAAAATATTAATAAATAAATTCTATAATTTGTAATACTAAAAAACATTGCATGGTATCAAAGGAGTAAAATTAAAAAATAATAATAAAAAGATAATTCAAAATATTAATAAATACTATAATGGTATATCAATAACACTAAAGTAACACTGCAAAAAAAAAAAAAAATTATATATTGGGCACTGTATGGATTTGATGGCCATCTGCATTGAGAAAATGTATTGATAACATCTCAAAATGTGCTCAGATTTGTTAGGATACACTCAGAGATCTCAATATTATTTCACAGATTTCTCAACTAATTCATCCAAGATCAAAAGATCTGAGCTGCTTCCCATTCATTTTATAGCTTTGTTCTCTTTAGGTCTTCAAAGCAAGTTCAGTTTAGGAGACAATATTGATCCTAACTGAGTCTCCTGAGATCCGAGAGAGCAACATCTGAGCCATAAGATCTGGGATGCTGTGTGAAGAACATCAGCTAAAGCGTCTTCTCTGAGATGAGAACATTCTAGCTTCATCAGCGGGAATCAGCCGTATCACTGCCTGTGTTTGTGTTCAGATGTCAGTGAGATGCTAAATAAAGCTCCGGCCTTCAGCTCCTGTTCTTACGCAACCAGTGTTTACATCCTCAGACACACGTGCTCAAAATCACACACGAATCCAGCAGAGAAATCACAGATACGGCACTGAAGGAGAAGAGCTGGAACGATAAATACTGCCTGTAAACCACACAGAATCCCATAGAAACCACCTAGCTATACCCTAGCAACCACACAGACACCATAGCAACCCCTTAACAAAGCACTGTCAAAAACACCCTAACAACTGCATAGTGATGCCCTAGCAACCACCCCAAACACCCTAGCAACCAGCCAGAACACCCTAGCATCATGTCTGATTGAGCATCACAAAAATCTAAAAATAATTATATATATATATAAAAATAACTGAAATAAGTTTAAGTACTACACCTAAAATGGAAATAAATATATTAATTAAAGCTTTAATATAAAAAAACGCAAATAACAAAAATAACTAAAAATCTAAAAATTTAAATGTAAAGTGAAAATATAAAATAATATTAAATGTGATATGAAATAATATTAAATATCAAAATATTAATAAATGCTAAAATAGTATAAATAATAATACTAATACTAAATAATACTAAAATAACACTGCATGGCGTGAATACATTTTAAAAAAATAATGGTCACTTTATAGGTTTGATGACCATCTGCATTAAGAAAATACATTAAAACAATGTTGAAAATATGCCTTAATTAATCTGAACTGCACCTTTATCTGTATTTTATTTATTAAATGAAACATTTAAAATAGGGGTGTAACAATTGACTTGTTTTCTCGATGCATCGATTACAAACCCTGACGATGCATATGTATTGATCTTGAAGCAAGGATTTTTGAATCATGAATCGTTGATTTCAGACAGTAATTGAAGAATCGAATGAATCGCAATTTCTATAGTGATTCAATGCTTTAAAATATATACACATTAAATTACTACAAGCAGAAATTAATGGAGACCTTGGACTATTGCTACAGAATAGTTAACATGAAATAATACTTTTAAAGCCTTTTTTAAATCTTGGCTTAATGAAAAATAAATATACTAAAATGTATCTGAAATTCATTTATTTCATGCTAAGTATACTGCAAATAAATTTACATATTTATGTACTTAATAAAAATACCCTGCGATTGTACTGTTGGTATACGAAGTCTGCTAAATTGGAACAACTAATTTTGTACTTAATGCTCTTTAATTGTGCAGAAGTGCTGAAGTCCATCTAAAGATGAACTGAAGTATATTTGATTGTGCTAAAGTATACTTTTTAAATACACTTTAATGTATAAACTTATACACTTTAAATATCTAGCATTTAAAGACTGATATTGTTCAAAGATCATACAAGTCTCATCAATAGTGACATTAAAACACATTTTTGCATTAATATTAAGATTTAAGAAATCTTATTATTCTTATATCTATTATTCTAATAGTATTATTAAGATTAAGAAATGTGCATTGCACACAAGTACTCCAAATAAAGTTTAATTATCATTTTCATATCAGTATGTCTTGAGCAATACAGTATGTCAGTAATATGTAAAAAAATTTGAACTATACTTAGTTTGAAATAAATGTATTTCAAATATATTACTTTTTTACAAGGGTAAATTTCTACATATGCCATGCCATAGCATCATTAAACTAACATGTAACAATGGACAGAAGTGTTTTTTTCTCTCTGCTGTGTAATTTACTGAAAGGACACACCTTTCCTCTCAGTCAGTCCCAGTCTGAACTGATTCCTGCTGTCCTGCCCCACATAATCAGCCGTCTGGTCTGTGAGAGCAATCTGAGAAGTGCTCTTTTTAATCAGGTCAGTGTTTCTCTCGCAGAAAAAGTGTTTGACACGTCACTGTGCTGATTCAGGTAACCATGGTGACAGGACGTACATCTTAATGATTTTTATTCACCATCAGACAACATCAAGGACCTCGTTACTCTAAGATCTCACAAACAACGTTCAGATGGACTGAATCACTGCGATTGAGTTTGAATATAAAGACAAAAACAAGAGGAAACAAACACAACCGTATGAAGTCAGATCTCACTGACGTCTCAACTGTTTCTTCAAGAAATGTGAAGAGAAGAAATGAAATGCAAAGCAAATGCAGGCATTTACTAAAGTCTCCTGCTACTCAGATGTGTTTCTTCTGGAGTTTCAGAGAAATCTCAACAATATCTCAAACTTTGCTTAGATTTGTTTGAGGAGAAATGTCTAAAGAATAAAAACTACCTGAGGGTGCCATGAAGTCTCCTGAGATTTAAAAGAGAAAACATTGAGCAATACAGTTATCAAATCCCATAGAAACACCCTAGCAACCCCTGAAGCACTGGCGACATTTTATACTTACATTTACATATACATACATATATATGTGTGTGTGTGAAAATTATAAAATTAATATTAGATGAAAACATTAAATTAAAAAAATATATAAACATATAATTTATATATTGTTTTATATATATCAAATCTAGAAAATAATATATATACAATTTAATTTGAATAAAGTTGAATAAGTAAAACTAAAAAAAATAAAAATAAAATAAAGCTAAAAAGAAATACAAAAAAGTAAAAAAGAAAAAACATAAAATGACTGAAAACTAAAATGAAAACTAAAAATAAATGTAAAACTATATTAAATATCAAAATATAGTAGGCTATATAATAGCAATGAAAGATCAGCCGCTGAGCTACACTTCTCTACCAGGCCTGATTGTTGGTATCAATTCGTTCAAACCCACAGGAAAAAATAAATAAATAAATAAAAGTGAAAGTTATTTAATATCTGAAGTGTTTCTCCTAAAATATATTAAGATTAAATCGAGAGCAAGGCTCCTATCAGAACGTCTCATCCTTCAAAGCACTTTCACAGCTTTCTTACTACAAGACAACTACTGAGACAAAACACAGATGAAACGACACATACCTGAGAACTCCATACGGTCTCGTGAGAAAGCAGCGACTGCAGTGAGATTCTCTGAGCGGTTTGTGCTGCGTGAGTGTGTGTGTGTGTGTGTGTGTGGGGGGGGGCTCTTCATAATCAGCTTATCTGCTGTATGTTCTCTGATCTCTCCAGCTGGAGGAGTGTCTCCTGCGCTCCATCAGACTCAGCCGTCCGTTACGTAAGTCTTCTGGATGATGAGCCACACGAGACACGACAGAACCCACAGGAGCTCCAGCACATGACAAAACCACACCAACACCAACTCCTGCTGCTAGTGATAGTGATATCAGAAATAATCACAATTACTCTGTTTACATGACCAAACACAATCGAAGAATTAAAATGTCATTTAATGCACTGAAGAGGGTTTGTTGTCCATTTAATCAATGTAGATGCCTCAGTCTCTTAGCAGCATTAAAGCAACACTATTACTGTTGCTTATTAACGTTACTTTTATTCAGCAAGCATTACGAATGTGCATCTCCATAACTGAGGCCAATGCGATACGCATCTCGATGCATAGCCAACGATACGACACATTAACGATGCATATGAAGCAGCTATCGATGCGATGCGATACAATTCACCCCTATTACGATGCAGTGTGATCCGATTTCGATTCGATTCAACACAATGCGATTCAATGCAAAACGATGCAACTGGAAAAAAATATATAATGCAATGCAATTCAGAGCCTGGTCTCATGAAAATGCGTATAAATATACAAAATACAAACAGATAATCGTGCTATTGATACGCAGTAATGGACTTTGGCTATTACTCAGTGGTGATGAGAACACAGTTTAGAGAGGAGAAATCAATCTGCATATTAAATATTGGTCACAGATTATTGGTCACTTTCTAAATAATAAAAGTATAGCGCATCCTCTTATAATATGTTAGAAACGATGCATCGCGATACAAATGTCAACTTGTATCCGATGCACACTGTTTTAAATCGATGCATCACATCGTTAACTTTTATGCTGACGCACCGATGCAAATCTTACCATCCCTAGCAAGCTTGCATTAAATTGATCAATACTGACAGTGAAGACATTTATGTTACAAAATATTTCTATTTCAAATAAATGCTGTTCTTCTGAACTTTCTATTCATCTGTGAATCCTGAAAAATAAAATGCATCAGTTTCCACAAAAATATTGTGCAGCACAAGTGTTTTCAACATTGATAATAAACAGAAATGTTTCTTGAGCAGCAAATCAGCATATTATAATGATTTCTGAAGATCATGTGACACTGAAGACTGGAGTAATGATGCTGAAAATTCAGCTGCGCATCACAGAAATAAATTATATTTCACAACATATTCACATAGAAAACAGCTATTTTAAATTCTAATAATATTTTAAAAATTAACTGTTTTATCGTATTTTTTATAAAATAAATGCAGCTCTGGTGAGAAAAAAATCTTATAGACCACAAACTTTTGAATAGTAGTGTAAATATCAAACCACCCTAGCAACTACCTAGCAACAAGCTAGAGCACCCTAGAACTGCATAGCAACACAGGAGCATGGTTTGGGAGGGTAAACACACATGAAGTGAATGTCACTGATGTCTTCTGTAACACCGCACTGACACACGAGCCGTCGCCGTGGACGCCATGGCAACATGAAACACAGCTCATGTTCTGTTACACAATCGAGGAGCGTCTCACACGACATTATTAATCATCTATCTTTACTGCATGTGCTGAATTTATGCCTCAAAACGGTGTTGTTACAAAAATGAACTAGCATTTTTATATAGAGTAAAATTATTTAAACATTTACATTTTTGCTTTGACAAATAGGCCTAACTGAAACAAAATATGTTTATTAGAACTAAAATTACTAAAACTAAAATTACACTACATTAAAGCTTGAAAGAAATACTGTATATATATATATATATATATATATATATATATAAAAGTCTAAATATGACAAAAGCACATAACATTTCTAAAACTACATTTAAAATGAAAACCTAAAATATAAAAATAAAGGCTAAATTCTAAATATTAATAATAGCCAGTTTTTTTTGTATCAGATAGATTGTATTAATACTTTGAATTAGTTTTAATTTTATATTTTCTCATTTTAATTTAAAAGATTTAGTAATGTTTTTGTCATTTTATTATAGTTTTTGTTCTTTTTTGAAAATGTAAAAAAAAAGAATTGTATTTCAGTTTTAGTTATTTTAGTACATCAAGTTAATGACTAAATGAAAATCAGAAATGTTGCATGCATTGCCAACTATCTGAAATAAAATAAGTAAAACCGAAATGAAATATAAGAAAAACCATAATTTTATTTTATTTCAAGTAATGAATGAATTATTTTTGTGTGTGTGAATTCTTATGGTTTTACTTTATGGTCTTAGTTTTAGTTATTTGTTATAACCCTGATCTGAGCACAGTTTGAGACATTAAGGTCTTTAAGAAGTTTTTTGGAGAAACTTGATTTAATTTGGGTCTTTTTTTCATAAATACTGAGACATTATTAAGCGCTAATGTCCACATGTACAGGCTGAAGACAGCTGTGCTCAATGATATCTCATTTACTGACTCTTGAGCGTCTGAAACAAAAGTCTTGAATCTTTTCAATATTTGACGAGATGAAACTCCACAGGTCAGCTCGTTCTCAGAAGAAATCTGCAGTCTTATCTGGGACGGTGGACTTTTGACTAGATTTGAACAGGCCAAATTCTGACAGAAATGTCATTGAATTCTGTACACAATGCTTTTTAGTCAACAAGGTTTGACCAGAAACACTGTTTCCCAAAAGCAACGACTTACAAGCTGTTAAGAAACAATATAACACACAAAACACACTCGATAAGCATCAGAATGAGCAAAAACAACTCAAATATTTCTTATTTTCATATTTCAACCCCTCAACAACCGTTCTTTTCTTTGAAGAATCCTGAATTCACACAGTCTTGGAAAACCTGGATATACAAAGTTCAAGTTTAAAAGTGGAAAGTTTTTAAAGAAAAATCAATAAAATCCTAAAACTCCATGGTTTTTATAATCAATATGCACTTTTCTAGTTACACCAAGCTCTAAAATATTTTATCGGGTCAAAATATTTAGTAGAAAATATTTTTTTAAATATATTTTCCTTGATTCTTACCCAATAAATCATAAATCACCGGAAAAGTCATTCAAATTCATTGTTTAAAAAGAGTGACAACCTTGAAGAACATTCAGATCTTACAACGTGGATGGAATCACAAAATCCATTTATAAAAATGGAATTTACTGTATAATGCAGATGGAATTTGGCAAATCTTGGATGATTAAATCAAATAAAAAAAAGGTCTGTACACTTAATCAAACTGTGACATAAGTATGCAAATATCAAACTGCAAAAAGACTGCCATTTAATATGAAGTTTGCATGTAAATTTTGTCAGATACACAGAAACTTTCAAAGCTCTTCACTGCAGCCTGACAAAAAAGTTTGTCTTAACTTAAATTATATCAGAAATATATTACTGTTGTACAGTAGAATGTACTCAAAGAAATAATTAAAAATAACCATAATAATACAGTCGATTAAAACGTGATTTTTTAAGGAATATCACATAATTTTTGTCCATGTTTTAATTTAACAGAAAAACTCTGTTATGCAGCACTTTGTTCAAATTGTTTAAATGTCATTTGATTACATTTTAAAAGATTAATTAAATAGTTTGTTTTATGTATTCATTTGATTACCACCATTTTTGATAAATCTATATTCATTCTTAAAACAGAATCCAAAAATAAATAAATAAATAAAATAAACAGAATTTCTAGAAATAAACAATATACATTTCATATGGCACTATTATTGTTACAATTCTAATAAATTATTAAATAGTTAATTTTATGAATTCAGTTTATAAAACACAATTTCTGATAATAAAAATGTAATCAAACCTGGATTGTAGAATGGGTTCAGAATAATGTAAATGGAACACAAGGAATTTGGTAGAAATAAAAAGGATTTTATATTGGCTGATCTAGACTGTTCTCTGTTTACATTACACATGGTGATGAAGAACAGAATTCCCTTCACATGTAGGGTTTATTAACGAGCCTCACACATGGTTTCTTCAGAAATCCAGCTTTATGATTAACTCAGAACACCGCTGAGCAACGGACTAAACTGCATTCCTTCATAAAAACAACCCTGACGCTGGGAAAGAAATCCAGCCTTTAACTCTGTCCGGGAGTTTCTTTAATGAAACGTGGCTTCACATCTTTGTAGGACAGAAGCTTGAGATCTCACAATAACCTTCACCTGACTTCACATGCTGTAAGTTAACTAGACTCATCTGGCCCATACGGTTGTAAATCTGTGGTACAGGTCCGAGCATGTCTGAGCACTGAGAGACTGACACACACAGCTCAGGTTACCTGTTGAGTCTGGTCTACAGCCATCAGTCTCTACTCTCAAAACAAACCGCACACAACACACCATTCACTTCAGCTGAACTCCTTCAGATCTCACGACCCAAAAACTGCTCACGGGTCTGTTCTGAGGGCAAAAAACAAGAAGCTAAAAATCATATCATCATGCATATTTATAATAGCAGAATAAAGACGGTAACACTTGAAACCTTTCTGTGTACTGCATTATATAGGTATTAATAATGGGTTTTGGGTTTTAATATCTTTTCATGAATAATAACCAGTTAAAATGCATTATGCAGACTCCTTGTTGCATCTGAAACTGGTTGTTTGTTGTGTTTTAATGCATTTTACTTAAAGGTGTGACAAAAAGCATTATAATGCATTATTATTATGAAGTATTATCATGCATTTACTGTGGTTACAATTATTCATGAGCTCATGCAATGCACAAAAATGTGCATAAGTCATCAAATGAATGCATTAATTATATTTTGTATAATGCATTATATATAAAGGCTTGAAGTGAAGTGTTAGACTTTTAAATCAGCTTTTAAAGGGAGGAAATAAATGTAGCAATATTCATAAACGTTACGTCAGTTTTTGATTTTACTTTCAAAAAACAAACTGTTTAGTTCTGTATTTTGGTCACTAGAAAAACCAGTTAAAAACCACTAATCTACAATATGACTAACAAGATTCAGTGCAACATTGTCAACCAGACAACTATTAAGAACAAGAGCAAGATCTTCTGAATCCTGGAACAGTTCAGCAACACATATTTCATGTGCTTCCTCCCATAATGCATCCCAAAACGCCCGTTTCCTTCCTGCGATTGTCTGATATGCTTCTACGGAGCTTTAAATGCATTTATTTGTCCACATCTGACTGTGATCTCGGACAGAATGACGTGAGGCTAGCTTTATCTGATCTGAGACTGAGAGCAGGTTTAACGTGGGTGGATCGGTGAGGATGGATCTAATGTTACTCCAAACACACGAGAACACACAAAAGAGCAGCAGCAGCAGGATTTCATCTGTCTGTGCTGCAAACACACACTGCTCATAGTACAGAAACAACTGGGATCACATTTATAATATATAATCACTCACTTGGGAGCATTTCTTCTCAAGAGGAATGAAATGAAATGAGAGCTAATGGAAACTATTGCTGAAGGCTACTGTTTCTCAGGGAAAACCACCATATCTTTCTCCTCTAGATTTGACTGATCAAACTAGAGGATTTCACTTCTCAGAAGTTTCTGCTTAGAAAAAGACCTCCGTAATCTTGTGTATGTCTCCTCTTGGGTTTCAGATTTGCCAGAACCCAGAGGACTTTATTTATAACTGCATTACTTATACGCTGAAATTTCAAAGCTCAGGAGACATAAATGAGTTTTTAATTCAAGTCTCAAGTACAAACTTTCAGATGTTTCTCCTAAACACCCAGATCATTTGGTCTGGGACAAATCTGAAGAGAAATGCTCGAGTTCAGATAGAGATCTCTTTCGATTGCATGTTTTCCCATGGGAAAGAAAAATCAATCATAAATGAGATCTATTTTTCTGTATCTGACTCGATTATTTCTCAGAGACCGCAAATGCTAAAGTCTCCTGCTTCTCAGATGTTTCTCCTGAGAAAAAAGACATCAGTAATCTCATTTATGTCTCCATTAGTGTTTCATATTTGCCTGATTATCAGCCCAGATGATTTTATTTATAATTGCATGGCTCATGCGTTGCACTTTCAGAGCTCAGGAGACGTAAATGAGCTTTTAATTCATGTGTCAAGCTTTCAGATGTTTCTCCTAAACACCCAGATCATTTGATTAACTCTGATGAGAAATGCTTGAGTTCAGATGAATTTTTTTCTGTCTCACTTATTTCTCAGAGACAACAAAGAGGTCAGATGGAGAAAAAAGGCTGCATTCTGCTTTTCAGAGGTTGTTTTTGTGAGAACGTCCTCACATGAGTCTCTAGTATTACAGAAGAGATCTCAACAATGTCTTAGATTTGCCAAGACACTGAAGTCTGCAATGAAAAGTCAGAGATCTCAACATGAACTCAACGATTTCTCATTAAATAACCGGAACTGCTCTCCATATGCACTTTACAGCTCTGTTCTCTAACGGCATTTTAATTGCCCCAATAGAGTTTAGCTGAAACATCTGATACAATGTTCGAATTTGAAGGAAGCATAACCAAGACGTCCATTAAGTCTCATCAGAGCTGCAGCAGGAATATCAAACTGTAAAGCTCTCTTCATACTGTGTCAGCACTACAGTAATAATGAACATCAACAGACCGAAGAGGAGGCACACGCTCTGAATCCATGATGAACAGGAACGCTGAGTGCAGAAAACAGCGGCTAAAAAACAGGATTAGCAGCCGAGCAGCTAAAATCATGCCCACAGGACCTGAAAGAGACCCCCTGTCTGTGTATTCTCAACAGCTGTCAACACAAGGAAACACTCTCCACCTCAGCGAGACACTTCAGAGCATTATTACTCTCTCTGACTTTGAGTTTGCATTTGAAGGACACACTCGGACTGACATTCACATGATGTTACACACACACACACACACTCCGAGTCACGCTGCATCAATACATTACCATCTGTACAAATAAACATCTTATATTTTATAAAATAATATTCAATATTAATGAGGAACAAATCAGAATCTTTATCATGAAGTCCATCTACATTAAAATTAACAGAAGAATAATAAACTGAATGCTTATAGTAATGTGGCATAGCACAGAAATAAGAATATCATGGTAATACTATGCTATATATAAATACAGAATATGGCGATATTTTCTGTCTTGGTCTGGAAAGGCAAATGCTCATTCTGATTCTGATATTAATAAATCAGATATTCATGTCCTGTAGTACTTTGAAGATTGCCATGGTAAAGAACACCATGGTGTTGGGTAAAATACATGGATTTAGATCCATTTACACACAAAAATATATATATATACCAACTCTTATGTCACTTAAAAAAATGTACTATAGCAGTACCATGATTCAATGATGAGATCTGATGGCAAAACCATGGTATTTTAATATACTAAGGTACTGACTGCCATATGCCATGGTAAAATGATGTCTTTCCATGCTATGTTCCTACAGCATTGCAATTTATATGAACATAAACAATCTAAACATGATACCACTTAGAATAAAAATAGTGCTATGGCAGTAAAACAGTCAGTGATTGTATGAAGTGTGCATGCATACCATGGTACTGTTTGATTACCACATTCATAACCCTGGCACTGTCAGGTAATTACAACATGACTGTATTATAAAATAATAATTTTAAGCCTAGTATATTTGTATGGAAAAGCATGTATATGCATTAAATCGATGTGTAACAAGCATGAATGTAAAAGATCCTCTTCATACCGAGATCTGCAGCATCCATCACCGCGTCCGCGTCCTCCGCCGCGCATCCTCCAGCCGCGGCTCCCTCCATCGGATCCGGATCAAGCGAGCCGCGGAGCGTCAACGCGAATCAAAGCAAGAAAACACGGAGCACGCGTCATGATCTGTGTCCGCGGTGCGCGCTCCCGATCCCAGCAGCAGTGACGTCACCCGAGCATCGCCTTTCACAATGACGTCAGACGTCAGCAACGGAGGAATTTACACATTTCATTTAAATATAATTCTATTCATTTTAAAGCACTATAAAAGCCTCCAGTTTTCCAGTAAATGAAATATTGAGGACAAATTAGCCATAAAAAAAAAAAAAAAAAAAAAGTAAAACACTGCATTTTTTAAACAGGAAAATACCGCTCTCTACCGGGCGACGCTCAAACTACAACACACACACACACACACACACACACACACACACACACACACACACACACGACGCTTATCAACTAGTTATTAATTCAAGGTGACCATCAAGACACTTAGAAGGACAATCCGCATGGAGGGTCAGAAAATTGATAAACATTTTTGTTAATAAAATACAGCTGAAATAAGATTACATTTAAGATGAAAAATTTAAACTTATTTCAGTTGGTTATCAAAGCAACATTAATAATTTTTGTTACTAAAATTACTAGCTGGAAATAAAATAAAAACTAAAAATAATTAAAAAAAATCAAATAGTAATACTTAAAAAAACAATGACAAAAGCATAATTAAAAAAAAAAAAAAAATCAAAACTGAAAGTATTAAAAAAAAGTCAAAATTGTAATAAACTTAAATTGTTATAAATTATACTAACATAACTAGGCAAAAATGGCAACAAAATTCACAAAATATAAAAAGGGAAAAAAGTGAATTTCCTTCTTTTATCTCGTTATTTGCCATCAGCCACCCAAATCATTTTTAATGTAAAAGTCAAGTTTTGTGCATTACAGCTATTTTTGTATTTAAAGCTGATTTTTAGCACTTCATTAATGTAAATAAATACATTTCAATTGATTTATTAACTTATTTCAGGGTTTCCCAAAATGTAATTTGCAAGGGAAGTAATGAATAATTTTTCAAATAATATTAATATAAAATTAAATAATAATAATAATAATAATATAATTAAATGACTACAATAAAACATTTACTGAAAAAAGAATAAATAAAATTAAAAAAACAACTTCTGGGCTTTAACTACTACATCTGACTAATAGTGCTATTATGAATTATTGATAAATGGGTCACATTTCAACATTTATATGACAGTCAAAAGCAGCCTGATTTACCTGCGCTCCATATATGACCTGATTTAATCTGAAAATTCTGCATCTCTAAACATCACTCAGTGGAGTAAAGGAAAACATTCACACACAGGAAGTTCTGATGCTACTCTTTAATCATTACAGCGGTTCATTAGAAAAGCTTCTTCAGACACATGAGTGAATTCAGTGCAGTTCAGCTCCTCTCTGCTCACGCGGCTGGACATCGCAGGGTTTTCCCAGAGAATTTGCACGCCGGAGGACATCAGGCCGTCCCCACCTGAGCACAGGCTTGAGGAACGGCCGTCACAGATCTGGGCTTCACCCCGTAACGTCCAGCCATCGACCAGAGAGGAGACGCATATCTACAAACACATGGGACGGAGATCAGGTTTGATCCAAATGCCTACAGGTACTTGGGAAGATCCTTTTCAACAACCTGATGGGACAAAAAAACATTTAAAAAAAATTAAGAAAATGAATCAAATAAATGTAATTGTTTATTTTTATTTTTTTATCAATATAAAAATTTAATATTTTTATACAATTTAAAACAAACAAATACATTTAATAAAATCAATTGTTTAAATTTATTTTATAAAATGTACAAAATTAGTTTGTATAAAATTTAAAACAAGTACAAATAAATGCAATTAAATTATAAATAAACATTTTATGCATGTCTAAAATTTTAAACATTATACAAATATTGTATACAGTTTTATAATTTTATTTAAGTTTTAATACATTTAATAAATTAATGTTATGTATATTATAATTCTGTTATGAATCCAATATTTAAAACAAACAAATAAGTTTAATAAAACTTATTTTTTTTAATAAAATGTAAAACATTAAATACATTTAAACAAATACATTATTTTCTAAAGTAAAGTTTTTCTCAGACTCTATATATTAAAGTAATATTTATTCACCCATATGCTGCTTCAAACATATATGACTTTGAATGACATTAGGGTAATTAAATGATGACAATGTAATTTATGGGTGAAATGATTTTATTGACTTACGCTTGGATCGTCCGTTGGTCCGTACCTCTTCACAACCTGACCTTCTCGGTCAATGAGGAACTACAATAAAAACAACAGTTATGAGGTCACAACATTACAGCAGAAAATAAATACCATCTATTAACATACAATTATTAAAAAAAAAAACAGTTACCTTAGTGAAATTCCATTTGATGTTGCTGTGGAAATAAAAACAGTTTCATGCCAAATGATCAGTGCATTACAGAATACATTCATCAAATTCAAAATAAATACATTTGTCTACAAGTAAAAATGTCATACTCCATAGATTTAAGAATTACACAGCCCTCCATCTTAAAAATATTTCTGCTGATTTACATAAGAGAATAAGAATAAACAAACCAGTCAGACTCACTTTCCCAGAGTGCCTCTGCCTTTGGGCTGCTCCTTCATCCATTTCCAGAGCGGATGAGCTCCGTCACCGTTCACCTCGATCTTACTGAAGAGGTCAAACTCTGCGTTGTAGCCTTTGGCAAACTCCTTGATCTCCACCTCTGTTCCAGGCTCCTGTAGAACACACAACACCTCGCTGGATTACAAACCTGAACACTTCATGTGATGAGTCTTAAAGCTGAAGAACATGAGCATATGACCACTGTAAATCTGTGAGGGGTGTTTGAGCACTGTGACAATCAAGATACAGTGGCTTGAAATGGTTAATAATATACAGGGACGATCAGAGTCATTGACAGTTCTGTATGCAAATATTGTGATGACATCATCGCCCACAGCTGCGTGTGATGGAGCAATGTCTGCGCAAATGTGTCTGAAAACTAAAACTATTAAAAACCATGTTTGGTAATTGAAATAAAGCTGAAATAAAATTAAATTAATCAATAAATACATAAACACACATATTAAATAAATAAACACACACACACACACACACACACACACACAAGACCAATCTTGAACTGAGAACACCAGAAAAGATTATCTTGCCAACTAAAAAAACAAACAAAAAAAAACACTTAAGATATTCATTGGAAATAAATAAAAACTAAAACAAAAATAAACCTAAAAATAATATTAAAACCCCCAAAACCCATTTAAATTGACAAAAGCACATACAATTTACAAAAAACTCAAATTAAAAAAGACTGAAAATGCAAATAAATGAATTTTGTATCTCTTGTTGTCAGATTAAATCTCACCCCACAACACAATAATCCACTTACAGCTTCACTCGTGTGACCTACTTCCAGTCATGACAGCGAACGCTCTTACAGTCTGGTACATTTAATCAAAGAACAAACGTTCAGGACTGAAAGTGTTTTAATTCACAATATAATGCCACAGCAAAGTCTTCTTTCTTCTGCAGCATAGAATGCTAATTTTCTTTATGCATGGAATACAGTATCCCATAATGCAACATGCTTGAATTGACCATCCTTTTTCAGTGACAAATGAACCTGAAGCAATATTAAAAGATTTCAATATTTACTCTGACTCATTAACAATTTGTTTTACACAAAACTGGAAGAAAACGCAAAAATAAAATCACTTCTGAGATGCAAACTGAACACCACTCACTGGATTAAACATGCAACGTAATCAGGTCATGAGGAGTCACTATATCATACAATATCACTGTTTAAAATACTGCATAGCGTACTATTTAGTACACAGAATAAAGTATGTAATACACTACAAACTGTTATTCCATTCCTGTACATACCTGCTTTCCAAACTGGTTGCAGGGGAAGCCCAGGATGCGCAAACCTTTCTCAGCGTACGTGGCGTGCATTGCCGCAAACTGAGTGTAGTTTACAGAAGTCTTACCTCATTTAGAGGCTACATTAGTGATGATGCACACATAACCCCTGAAACACACACAAACACTTCAGACACCACGACCCAGATTCACAGAGCAAGATTACACTCGGACAAAGACTAAAAATAACTGCATGCACAATGAAGAATGAGCATTAGGAGTATAATGTGAGTGAGAATAGTTCAGCCAAAAATTAAAATCTGCTGAAAATGTGCTCACCCTCAGGCCATCAAAAATTAGGATGAGTTTCTTCATCAGATTTGCAGAAATGTTCCTCTGTAGTGAATGGGTGCCGTCAGAATGAGAGTCCAAACAGCTGATAAAAGCATCAACGAATCCATAAAGACGTTTTTAACTTAAATACGAGTCCATAATCCATAATAACGCTTCCTCCAGTGAAACAGTCCATCTCCTGTTGTCTCTCGCATCAAAATCCAGCCACATATTTGTTTAGAGCTGTTTTGGCTTGTAAACAGTGCTTGATCTGTGCAGATTTCTCTCCTGATTCAGACCAGACCACTTTTTCACTGAGGAAGAGTTATTATGGATCATGGACTAATATTTTAGTTAAAAACGTCTTGATGGATTCGTTTCAGCTTTTGTCTTCTCCAGATGTTAACTGATGGACTGGAGTGGTGTGGATTACTTGTGGATTATTGTGATGTTTTTATCAGCTGTTTGGACTTTCATTCTGACGGCACCCATTCACTGCAGAGCATCCATTGCCGAGACAGTGATGCAATGCTACATTTCTCTAAACCTGATGAAGAAACAAACTCATCTACATCTTGGATGGCCTGAGTTTAAGTACATTTTCAGCAGATTTTCAAGAAATAGAAGTATTTTTTTAATATTTAAACAAACAAGTTAGTTTAATACTTATTAGGGGTTTGTTCAGATCACTAACCCCAAATATGAGCATTAATACAGTAATAAAGATGCTTGAGCAAATTAAATCAAAGTTTCTGAATGTACTCATCTGTTCACCTGTATTTCTCCAGAGACACTTCATTTCCATCGATGTCTTTGGCTGAGAACTCGTATATGGATTTGGCCGATTTCCAGTCATTGGCTTGGGCACACTGCGATAAACAGAGAGGTCAAAGGTCACAAGGCGTGACGAGTGTCTGCCAATCCCATCAAATTAATACTGAGCACAAGAACAATGACACACAATCATGTGCTAGAAATCAATTACACAACTTCCTCATGTGACAGCGTAACTGATGAAATCTCATATTAAAAGTCATCTTTGCCCTCTGATACAGTTGTGTGATTTTTTGCTTACACGCAACAAGTTATGCAAAACACAATAAATTAAATATTACTTTACATAGAGGATTTATCAAAAAGTTGAGCATTAAAATTACACTGACTCTTTATATAGTGATCATGTGTAGAGCTCCTAAAAGCAGTTTTTGCTGTGTCTGTGGGATTGTGTACAGAAAACACAAACATCCTACAGCTGAGACTAGTCACAGCTAACCAGATTCAAGAGTAATCCATTACAAGCTTACCTGAGAGTTAAGACTGTATGACAGTCCAGTCATGGTTTTTATGTGTGTGAAATTAACAATTATACAAAAAAATAGATGTATAGAGATCATGCAGTGTGGGTTTATTTATTAGTATGAAGTTTTTTTAATAACTCTGGGCGATTGTGCCCATGGAGGCACTTTATATTAGTCAACATAATTCATTCATTTCAATAATCACATTGCAAATTTATCTGGAGTGATTTTTGTTGCATACTCATTAAGATATCAAATCTTTTAGATCATATTAATGCACCTGCAACACCCTACAATAAAAAATGTATCACCCTTATATACAAAGAACTGGTGTATTTTAGGAAACATGCAGTGAGATTTAATAAAACCTAAATATAATTATTATTGAATACTACTGATAATAAAATCCACAACAAATAATGATTTTATAATTGATTAAACTCTTAATAAAATCAATATTAATCACAGGTTAGTCTCTTAACAATAAACCCACATAGCGTAACTGATTACTATTAATAATAACCTACATTATTCTTGATTTTCTCCACGTGACTGAATTTGAAAACCTAACGCTAAACCCAAAACAGGCCTAAAACATCTGTCTGCCGACAAAACGGACTTTAACGAGTCGTTCTGTTAAAAAAATAAATACACCAACAAAACGAATATAAATAGATTATAAGGCATAAACCCACAGAGACATGATAACATCATTAAAGCTAACGAGCTAATGTTCCTCCACCGGAGAGAATTAACGGAGACACAGGTGCCACAAATAAACACACCCGACTTTGACCTACTAACAATAACTAGCTGTTAGACAACACAAACTAGTGTAAACACTCTCTTAGACGCGGTAAACAGCAGGTAAAGGTGTTATCTGGTATCTTACCATGGCTCTGACGAAGCTCTTGCTCCCCAGCGCTCGCTGAAACAACCACATACTGCTGGGACACAAGCCCCGCCCACCAGCGGGAAAGACACGCCTCTTATGTCAGCCTCAGCCAATCAGAGACGGTGCTAATGCAGTGCAAAGTCATATGATCAATACGTGCAATGCGAATAAATTAAAGCATACAGATCATCTTTCAGTTCTCAAAAAGTCTATATTCATGGAAAAATAAACATTTTTATTAAATATGTGACCCTGGAGTACAAAAGCAGTCATAATAGCACAGGTATATTGTAGCAATAGCCAACAAAACATTGTTTGGGTCAAAATTATACATTTTTATTTTATGCCAAAAATCATAAGATCATGTTCCATGAAGATATTTAGTACATTTTTACAGTAAATAAATCAAAACTTAATTTTTGATTAGTAATATTGCTAAGAACTTCATTTGGACAACTTTAAAGGCGAGTTTCTTAATATTTAGATTTTTTTGCAATCTCAGATTCCAGATTTTCAAATAGTTGTTTAATTTAAAAAAAAAAAATTGACCCAGGGTCACATATATGATTTTAAACAAGTGCTGTGATCTTTGGACTCAATAAAAATAATTGAAAAATATGATTATTATTATTTTATTACAATTGCAAAACGTATGTATAAGCGAAAAATAACAATGCGTAGTAGTATTACGTTTTAAAATATATATAAGCAATATATGATATTTAGATATTAAATGAAAATAAAACTTTACACTTACTAAAATTAAAAATATATGCATGTGCTCCCTGTAAAGCAAAGACTGCGGTAAAACTGTATTTTGTGCCTGGCAATGAATAAGACACCACCCAGGGGTCCTTAACCTCCTCTGTGAGCACGTGACTGATGACAGGAAGTGCGCGGAGTTTAAAGCAGATTGTTTTAGGAGTTAGGAAGGTATTGTTATTAGTGTAACGCGCTAATGGATGATGAGGAGGAGGCTTATCGATTATGGAAAATCCGTAAGACCATAATGCAGGTGTGAATGTGCATCGAGCTGCTGTTCTGCGTTTAGAACTGTCGTTTGTGTCGTTTACACAGAACGAAACAGTTAATAAGTCAAATCGTTTACACAGGCATTGAAATGAACAAGACAAGAAACAAAGGTAATATACAGCAATCTAAAATAAAACAAAGAATTTAAAGGCATAGTTCACCCAAAAATGAAAATTCTGTCATCATTTACTCATCCTCAAGTAGTTCCAAACCTGTATGAATGTGTTTGTTCTGAACACAAAGGAAGATATTCTGAAGAATGTGGGAAACAGAGCAGTTCTGGGGCACCATTGACTTCCATAGTATTTTTTTTCCTACTATGGAAGTCAATGGTGCCCCAAAACAGCCTGGTTACAAACTTTCTTCAGAATATCTTCCTTTGTGTTCAGCAGAACAAACACATTCATACAGGTTTGGAACTACTTGAGGGTGAGTAAATGATGACAGAATTTTCATTTTTGGGTGAACTATCCCTTTAATGGAGGTTAAATGGTAGGAAATAATGGTGAGTTTCAGTAACACACAATAACTGTAGTAGGAGACCTCAAATATAAAACGTGAATCCACGAAATTAAGAGAATATAAACAGCATAAATTTCACACATTTTAGATCAGGGTTTTTAAAGGTGTAAAATAAATAAAAAAGGTCTCATTAAATAATTTAAAATAAATAAAAATGATTAAAATTAAAGAAATAATAATAATAATAAAACAAATTAAATTGATTAAAGTAAATAAAAATGATTAAAATTCATTTTTAAAATAAATAATACATAAGTGTTGTACTATAACGGACAGAAAAAAAATTACAATGCAAACTATTTTCCAAATAATATTTTACACATGTTAATAATATAATTTTTTCATAGTATAAATTGGGTCTTTATACGTTTAAAAAGGTAAATGCACAGAATCAAGAGAATATAGTATAAATATAAATATTCAGTATAAATTTCACACATTTTAGATCAGAGGTTTTCAAACAGATCTGGAAAAGAAGAGAAAAACTGTGTAAAAATAAAAAAATAAGACCTAACCAATTTAATTTAAAGTAAATGTAAAAAAAAAAAATTATATAAAAAATGTTAAAATAGACATTAAAAACATTAAATCAATACATAACAGTACAGCACTTTAGTGAATAGAAAAACTATTTTTTCAAATTATATTTTACACATATTTACCATATAAATTTTTCACAGTACAAACTGGGTATTCATACATAAAATATATAGCTGCCTTTTAAATTCCAGGATGCTTAGCTGCATTTATAATGCACAAACCCTCACATGAATGTTGTCTTGTGTTGCTGTAGCTCTGCCACGATCGAGGATATCTGGTGACCCAAGACGAGCTGGACCAGACCTTGGACGAGTTTAAAGGTCAGTTTGGAGACCGACCCAGCGAGGGTCGACCCAGACGGACAGACCTCACCGTGCTGGTGGCCCACAATGATGACCCCACCGACCAGATGTTTGTGTTCTTTCCAGGTGAGATGTGATGCAGGAGTCCGTGTGACGCTGAACGTTTCATGTGTGCTTATCTGAGTGTTTTGTGTCCACCAGAGGAGATGAAAGTGGGCATCAAGACCATTAAGATGTACTGCCAGCGGATGCAGGAAGAAAACATCGCTCGAGCCATTATCGTAGTCCAGATGGGCATGACGCCTTCTGCTAAACAGGTACGACACACACACACTCAGATCTCTCACCTGAAACATCAAACACAGGTAATTAGGTGCCAGGCAAGCAGAAGATATCTATTTAGTGGTTTGATACCTATATCAGTTGACCTCTTTTTCCTGATGATGATTCTTCTTTTGCAGTCTTTGGTTGATATGGCACCAAAATACATCCTGGAACAGTTTCTACAGCAAGAGCTGCTCATAAACATCACAGAGCACGAGGTGAGACGCTTTCCACTGATTGTGACATGTTATGTACTGAATTTCTTTTTTAATTTTTAATCTTTTTAATTTTTTTCTAACAAAATGTAGTAAAAGAGAAACAAAAATAACCCTAATCCTATTATATTATTTGAATTGTATAAGCTTGATTTATTTAAAAAAAATACATTGAGAATTGTTATATTAACAAATATTGCAATTTAAACTCTGATGATGAACATTTAACATCTGCTGTTAAAAGAACAAAAATTGCTAAATTATAATTTTGTCACTCAATCTAATTATGAGTATAATTCTAACCCAAGCACAAAAATATTTTATATTTATTATAGGCCTATTTATTATATTTAAAACATTAATAATATAAACATTATTTACAATTTTTTTTTATAACAAATATTGCCTTCTGTTAAAAGAACAAAAAGTACTAAATTATCATTTTGTCTTTCATTCTAATTAGTATAATTTTAACCCAAGCACAAAAATATCTAAATATTTAAAATATTGATTAATATATATGTATTTTTAAAACCTTAATAATATAGATATTATAAATATATTTTAAATATAATTTATTTTAAAAGCATATCGAGATTTGTTATATTAACAAATATTGCAATCTGTTAAAAGAACAAAAACGACTAAATTTTGCATGCATTATTACATTAAAACAACAAAACAGAAAATCTTTAATTTATTCATAATAGTTTTTTTCTTTGTCCTTCAGTTGGTTCCTGAACACATCGTTATGACAAGAGAAGAAGTGACAGAGCTGCTGTCCAGATAGTATCCATAGCAACAGCTGTGTGTGAAGTGATGCTTTTAAAGTGTCAAACGGAAAAGCAAAAGTGATTGTGTTCAAACAGGTTTCCCAAACCTTTCCTCTCTGCCATTGGTCAGAAAAACAGTTCCTTCTGCTCCAAACTCACTCACTGTTGACTATATAGTAAACAGCTTTTCTTGACTGTAATCAGTAAACTCAAGGAGACACAGTTACCCAGAATTCAGTCTGGAGATCCCGTGGCACGGTATTTCGGGCTGAAACGAGGGCAGGTGAGTCTGAAAACGTTCATTCACTCATTCTTTGTGTTACTTTAAGTGCGTTACGATCATGGATTGAGAGATGATTTAGTTTGAAGTGTATAAGCCTGGATATCAGCATTGAGAAGCACACAGTATGTTGTTATAAAGGTGTTGATTTGTGTCTACCAGGTGGTGAAGATCATCCGGCCCAGTGAAACAGCTGGACGATACATCACATACAGACTCGTACAGTGAGGACCAGCGTCTTTCTCCAACTCAAGAGATACAGATGTTTTGCTTTGTGTTTGTCTTGTGACGGGCTTTTCATTGCCGTCTATTTCTTTTTTTTTATAACGGAGGACTGAGATTCTTGTGATCGAAGGCAACAATTATGAATTTAGATTTATCTTTAATTTCCATTAAAAAATATTTAAGAAAATATTTACTGAATGGTTTTGTTACTGTTATTTTTTATGCATTGATGGCAAAAACAACTTATATTGTAACTTGTGTATATACGTGTGTGTGTGTGTGTGTGTGTGTATATATATATACAGTATATATATATATATAATGTATTTATTATATAAATCAAATAATATTATTTTATAGATCACCACATTCCAGATCCTCTTAATTCAAAAATAACATGAATATTTAAAATAATAAAGATAGAAATATATGCTAATTCTATTCCTAATATATATATTCCACCACATTACAGGTCTGATTAATTCACAAACTTAAGCACACACAAGTTCACAAACTAAATGATTCATCGCAAATATAGTAGAAATTACAGATTTATTGCCTATAGATGTTTTCTAAAAATATATACAGTTTCAGAATATACAAAAGGGTTTTGTATTCACTCACAAATGTCTTTAATTTCTATGGTGTTATGCATTTATCAGTCAAGTTAAATGGTTAAAGGATTTAGTTAACATGGTTGAGATGAAGCTACAGTTCCAGCAGGGTTTAAACCATATTTAGTTTAGTAAGACAGTACAGTGCTGCTGGAACAACACCAGTAATGAAATAGACACACTATTACAAATGAAACGACTGCATAAACATTTTATAATGCATTACATAAGCATTAAAACCAGCACTGACCAGCAGTTACACCAGTTTAACCGTAACACCATTTTCTGCTTATTTGCCAATAAACTCCAGTGCATAGATGAAACTATAATAAATATTGTAAAATACAACGTTACAAGCTCCTAAAAGAGACACGTACTTCTGAACAAAAATGTATCGAAAAATATGAGACTTTAAGCAAAGCATTTTTTATATCTACAACACACCGACTCACCTTGAGATCCTATTAAATAATAATAATAATGACGTTTATGTTTGTTTTTGAAAGACAGTAATTATTGTATTCCAATAGCAGGTTATGAATGAGGTGGTTTATACAGACTAGTGCGCAAACGTATTATAATTGAGGGAATATAACCACCATCATCTGAATACAGAGACCAACATTATATAAACATCTAGTTCATATCAGCTAATACGTGAAACGACATTGATCTCAGTTCTAGAAAAAACGGCATGAGGTCACTGAGAGGTCATATGAGTTCGCCTGACAGTCAAAACCTTCTTATTCTTAATGTTATTCATCTGACTTTTAGGAATTTATGTATATAAACATAACACTTGTTCTCCTGTTGTACATCTCTAATAGTTGAAATGTATATTGACCTGTTTATATTCCTAATACATATCGTCTTACTGATCTGAGACCTCTTCTGCGCTGGTTTTCTGCGGGTCGGCACCGATGGCCTGCTCCGGGATGGTCTCTGGAACCAGTCCGCTCAGGTCCAGACTCACTCGGGGACTCATCTGGTCTTCCTCAGTGCTGGTCTCACTCTCCTGACTCACCAGAGGAGGGCGCTGCGGTCGGCTCCCTCTGCCCAGATCCTCCACGTCAGAGTCAGAGTCCAGCGAACGCTCCTGAGAACCAGAGGAACCCACGGAATGACCTGAAGAACGAGAGGAACAAACATACACTTGATTAAAGGTAGGACGGCACCATTTATTAAAAAAAATAATAATAAATCACACTGAGAATATTTCAACAAATTTTGTGATCTGAACTAAGATATGATGAACATTTGAACAGTTTACTACTAAACTACTAATTCAATTTCAATTGCTAATTCCAATATTAATCCTAATATAATTCAAGACAAATTAACAATCCTGTGGATACATAATATTATTTTATAATATTCATATGTAAAATATATAAAAAATATTATTTAATATTATTTTTTTGTGAAAAAAATAAATATTAAAATATTATAATTAAAATGTTATAATATAATTTTAAAATATATATTTATGTTTTAATATTAATATTATTAAATATTTATTTATTCAGTTTTTTCTAATATGAATACTAAAATATCTAATATTAAACATATTCCAAATCCTCTTATTTCACAAACCCAAGCGAAATAAAAACATATGAATAAACATAATAATATTTAAAATAATAAAAAATATATATATTATTGAAATATTTATTAATTCTAATTATAATATTTCTAATATATATCCCACCAAAATTCACAAACTCAAGGGCAGAAAATAATTTATAATATTTTAAATATAAAAAATCACTAGATCCACTCTTGACTCTTCATGAAAAACCCAAGTATTTTTAAACAATATTCATATTTAAATATGTTAATATTAATATTTAAATAAATTTGTAAAAATGTAAATATCTTAATACATTTTCTAAAGATAAAAATATTATTTAAATATTTATTAATTCTAATTATACTATTTCTTTAATATATCCCACCACATTCCAGATCCACTTAATTACAAACCCAACCACATTAAAAAATAATAAAAAAAATACTTAATATTGGTTCATTCTAATATTTCTAATATGTATGTATCTCACCACATTCCAGATCCGCTCTGTTTGGCTCTTCATGAGTTCCAGTCTCACAGTCCTGAGTAAAGGAATATATTACAATCAGAGCTGAGACTAAATCACACACGTCATCAGAAATGTGCTGTGATTAAACCTCATCAATCACTGACACTGCACTGCAATAAACCTGCACACTACATCAGAGCAGATATGATTCTGTGCAGACCTGGCTCTGGCCTGGAGAGCTGACCGAGGAAGAGGACGAGATGAAGATGTTCTGGTGGAAGACGATCAGAGCCTCTACGATGCGTGCCTGATGAGGGTAATCCACCAGAGACGACAGGGACACCGTGGCTCCGGTGGGTTTGGGTCTCATCAGGGTCGGGCCGAACACGATGCCTAAATTACTGGCGCTCATTTTATTATCTTGCTCCAACTCAGACACTCTGACGAGAGAAAAACAAGAATCTTTCATTAACATCATACACAAATGTTTTGTGTTCTGTGATAAACTTCAGCAAACTTCAGAAAATCTAGAAAACTGCAGTTGATATTTCAAGCAGTCACTATTTTAAACAACATTTTTATCATTTTTATATTCATAGAGTTAAATGCAACTTGAAAAGGTATATATGTATATATATATATGAAAATCTTAACATTGAAAATAAAAGTTCTAAACTACCAAATTATTAATTATTGCATATCTTGTTTAAAAACACATCTGAACTCTGATGATTTAAATTATTAAAAATAGTTAAATTAAATTAAAATCTAAATACTATTAGATTATTAGACTTAAATTATTAAAACTTAAATACATAAAATATGAAATTATTATTAGATTATTAGACATAAATTATAAAAAAATATTAAAATCTTAATATTAAAGATTAAGATCCCCCCCCCCCCGTAAAATATTAAATTATTAATTACTTTTATAAATATACAGTTTAAAATATCATTAATAAAAATGTGTTTTTAATTGTTTATGTCTGCTGAACTCCTATGGCTTAAATTATTAAAACTTAAATACTTAATCTATTAAATTATTATTACATTATTAGACAAATAACAAAAATATTACAATGTAAATACTTAAACTATTAAATTATTATTACATTATTACGCAAATTATAAAAATATTAAAACTTAAAGTATTACATTATTAGTTATTTAAAACATTATTATAAAATATTATTAATAATTATTTACAATTATTGAATTAGTAAAATTATAATTATTATTAAATAAAGTACCCCCTAAGGGTTAGTAACGTTATAGGCTTTCTATAAATATTTTGATACATTTAAAAAAATATTTGTTGTAAGGTTTAGAACAAAAAGCTCTAAAAAATATATATTTAACATTTAATCATAATTTAATATATTTCAAAGAAACTTCAGTTCCTCAGTGAATCACTATGGGTTTATAAACTCTGCTGTACATTCTAAATATGTTTTTTAAGTTTTAGATTTTTTTGTTTTTGTAGAATCTCACCTGCACAGGTGCTGCACGATGTACTTGAGCGTGGCGATGTTAGCAGGCAGCAAACGCTTGAGCAGCTCTCGGAGTTTCGCCACTAAGACCAGCACTTCAGGCTCGGTTTCTGACCCACGATCCACCAGCTCTGGGCTCTTCACACCCTCGCTGGCCTCCGAGGTGTCCGAGTTCAGGCTTTCCTTCGCCAGTCCCATCAGCTCGTTATATATGCGGAAGGGCATGATGGGCTCCGGGAGCTGAGGAGGAGACGGAGACGATGACACAGTAAACATGCCAAAACACTGCTTTATTACAGGAACATTTCCCTGCGTCAGGTGACTCACCTGTCTGAGGTAGAGCTTCAGCACGTTACTGATGTCGTGTGGAGACGCCTGAGAGAGCTCCACCAGCTCTTTACCGTTCTCAAACGCCTGGCACAACTTCTCCACACGCGTCTTCACTCCATTCACACGATAGATTCCCTGGAGACATGCAAAGAAAAGCTTTAACCCTATAATGCCTACTGTATCATATGTGACCCACAAAACCAGTCATAAGGGTCAGTTTTTTTAAAATTGAGATTTATACATCATCTGAAATCTGAATAAATAATCTTTCCATTGATGTATGGTTTGTTAGGATAGGACAATATTTGGCTGAGATACAACTATTTGAAAATCTGGAATCTGAGGGTGCAAAAAAATCTAAATATTGAGAAAATCACCTTTAAAGTTGTTCAAATGAAGTTCTTAGAAATGCATATTACTAATCAAAAATTAAGTTTTGATATATTTACGGTGGGAAATTTACAAAATATCTTCATGGAACATGATCTTTACTTCATATCCTTCATATTGGATGCCAACCCCCAGACAACATACAGACAACATACAGAATTACCAAATTTTGCCATAAGTTAAATATATTAAGTTTCTACAATTAGGGATGTTCACTTCGGTTATTTTTCCTAACCGACAACTGACGCTCGTTAACCGATTATTAACCTTTAACCGACAAGATTATTTTAAATTAGAACTGAATTAAATTAGAAAGAATAAGTGTCTGTGACCCGTTATAAATAATAACATTTGTTTTCAGGGGATTGATTTTACATGCGCAAAAAGCAGCAAACAGAACATGAGGATTCACATGGACATCATAGCTATCACATCACGCACCTGCTGCGCTTCTGCGAGCAGAGAAAAACATCATAAAGCTAGGCACTATAGGCTATATATATATATATATATATATATATATATATATATATATTATAACGAATAAATAGGCCTATACGAGAAATATATTTTCACTTAAATAATAATTTAAGAAAACGAAAGAAAAACTGTGCAACAATAGCCTGCAGAGTTTCGGTTCATTTTTGTGCTGCGCGAAAGGAAACCAGACAGCAGAAAGCGGAATCCTATGTTTTTAGGCTTATTTTACAAAAGCGCAAATATTTGTTTTTATTGTGAATGTACACAAATAAAAGCAAACCTTTTACAATTCCGATTATCTTCATGACTAAAAGGAGTATTTAGAACTGATAACAGTAACTGATAACAGCTCTCAGTGATATGTGTCGGGTCCCCGCTTTATTAGCAGCAACATTCACAAATGTTTACAAAACAAGCGGGAACCCAGTATGCCTGTAGCCTTCTCTATTTCTGTTTTATCACGTGATAGAAGGTCTAAGGCCTTCTCAAGCCGTACGGCTGACCCATCTAATCTGCGGCCTGTAATGCATCAGTCTAAGATTGCTGTAGAGACAAAATGTAATTCCATCAAGTTAGCATTTTTAAACAGTCGCTCACTAAAAAATAAATAATTTGTGATCAATGATTTAATAACCACAAACAACCTGGATTTTATGTTTCTAATTGAAACATGGCTAGAAGACAACTGCAGTGCAACAGTCCTCACTGAAACAGCCCCTCCTAACTTTAATTTTATAAGTGTCTGCAGGACTGTTAGGAGAGGTGGAGGTGTAGCTGCTATTTTTAAAGATGTTTATCAATGCAAGCAAGTGCCATTTGGTCAGTACTTGTCTTTTGAATATCTAGGTATTGTGCTGAAAGGTGCCCCACGCATTCTGTTTATCATCATTTACAGGCCTCCAAAATACTCTCCAGCCTTTGTTGAAGAGTTCAAAGAACTGTTATCAATGATTTCCTCAGAGTTTGACTGTTTTGCTATTGCAGGGGATTTTAATATTCACATAGATAATGCTGAAGTCAAAACTACAAAAGAAATTATAACTGTTTTAAACACTTTTGACCTGATTCAGCATGTACATGGACCCACACACAATCGTGGACACACTCTAGATTTACTCATCAGTAGAGGTCTAAACATTTCATCCATTGTTATTAAGGATGTAGCTCTGTCTGATCACTTCTGTATTTTCTTTGATATATTGATCTCTGTCACCACTGAATCTAGATCTGTCTCTGTCAGAAAGAGATGCATTAATGAGAACACTAGTGTGCTATTTATGAAGGCAATATCTTTAACACCAAACATTTCTGCAGACTCTGTTGATCTTCTCCTGGATTCATTTAACTCAAAAGTTAAGAATGTTATTGATGATATTGCACCGATAAAAGTCAGCAAGAAGAATGGCAGACAAAAATCAGTTTGGAGAAAATCAACAGCAGTTCAGAATATGAAAAGACAATGCAGAAAAGCTGAGCGGATGTGGCGGAAGACGAAACTTGAAATACACTATAGCATCTATAAAGACAGCCTTCATGCTTTCAATTTGGAACTAGCCACAGCTAGACAGACCTTCTTCTCAAACCTTATAAACAGTAACTTAAACAACACCCGCACTCTTTTTGCTACTGTTGAGAGACTGACAAACCCCCCAAGTCAGATTCCCAGTGAAATGCTCTCTGACAGCAAATGCAATGAGTTTGCTTCCTTCTTTTCAGAGAAGATCAGTAATATCAGAAAGGAGATTGGCACATCTTCCTGTAATACAGAGGTCACACAGATTCGACAGCAATCTCAAAAAGAAGTGACTGTCTGTTTTTAAAACAATTGATAGCAAAATTTTGGAAGAAATAGTACAGCATCTTAAATCGTCAACCTGCTATCACTTCTTTCTGGGACTTTTCCAAACTCCCTGAAAACTGCAGTTGTTAAGCCCCTTCTGAAAAAGCACAATCTTGATAACACCATGTTGAGCAACTATAGACCAATATCAAATCTTCCTTTCATAGGTAAGATTATTGAAAAGGCAGTTTTTAATCAGCTGAACAACTACTTAACCTCAAATGGATACTTGGATAATTTTCAATCTGGTTTCCGCGTGCATCACAGCACAGAGACAGCACTCATTAAGATAATAAATGATATTCGCTTTAATTCTGATTCTGGCAAAATATCAGTGCTGGTACTACTAGATCTTAGTGCTGCGTTTGACACTGTCGATCATAACATACTTCTAGAGAGACTGGAAAACTGGGTCGGGCTTTCTGGGATGGCACTCAAATGGTTCAGGTCATACTTAGAAGGGAGAGGTTATTATGTGAGTATAGGAGAGCATAAGTCTAAGTGGACATCCATGACATGCGGAGTCCCACAAGGCTCAATTCTTGCACCGCTCTTGTTTAGCCTTTATATGCTCCCACTAAGTCAGATAATGAGGAAGAACCAAATTGCCTATCACAGCTATGCTGATGATACCCAGATCTACCTAGCCTTATCTCCAAATGATTATAGCCCAATTGACTCCCTCTGCCAATGCATTGATGAAATTAACAGTTGGATGTGCCAAAACTTTCTTCAGTTAAACAAGGAGAAAACTGAAGTCATTGCATTTGGAAACAAAAATGAAGTTCACAAGGAGAATGCATACCTTGACTCTAGGGGTCAAACAACTAAAAATCAAGACAGAAATCTTGGGGTGATTCTGGAGACAGACCTTAGTTTTAGTAGTCATGTCAAAGCAGTAACTAAATCAGCATACTATCATCTCAAAAACATTGCAAGAATTAGATGTTTTGTTTCCAGTCAAGACTTGGAGAAACTTGTTCATGCCTTCATCACCAGCAGGGTGGATTATTGTAATGGTCTCCTCACCGGCCTTCCAAAGAAGACCATTAGACAGCTGCAGCTCATCCAGAACGCTGCTGCCAGGATTCTGACTAGAACCAGAAAATCTGAGCATATCACACTAGTCCTCAGGTCCTTACACTGGCTTCCAGTTTAGGATTGATTTTAAAATACTTTTACTCGTTTATAAGTCACTCAATGGCCTAGGACCTAAATACATTGCAGATATGCTCACTGAATATAAACCTAACAGACCACTCAGATCATTAGGATCGAGTCAGTTAGAAATACCAAGGGTTCACACAAAACAAGGGGAGTCCGCTTTTAGCTATTATGCCGCCCGCAGCTGGAACCAGCTTCCAGAAGAGATCAGATGTGCTAAAACATTAGCCACATTTAAATCCAGTCTCAAAACTCATCTATTTAGCTGTGCATTTGTTGAATGAGCACTGTGCTACGTCCGAACTGACTGCATTGTATTTTATGTATAATCCTTTTCTATTTAACTGTTTTAAATTTCATTTTAAATCAATTTCTATATCATTTTAAAATTCCTTGTTTTATTATTTTTAAATTCCTTGTTTTTATTGCTGTGAATGATTATTTCACTTTCTTTTATGTAAAGCACTTTGAATTACCACTGTGTATGAAATGTGCTATATAAATAAACTTGCCTTGCCTTGCCTAGAAGGAAAATAAAAATCAAGTGATTGCTCCAGTGCTGCATGCACGCACACAGTTAAGCATTCTACCTTGACAATGCAGCCTGTTCATTTATTATCATTATAAAAAACAATCAGTCAAACATATGGGGAAAAAACACATTGCTCAGTTTAAATATGTAGTAAAATTTGTGACGTTAAGCGTTATAACCGTACCGCCGTGAAGTTATGCAAAACATTTTGTTTTACATGGATATTGGAACACGAGTAAAGCAGGCCTACACAAAAGATAAATAATATTTTGGCATTCAAATACATCGCGAATACGGAAACATTTGATTTTGTCATTTCAGTTTCGTTTTAGCCTAAATTAATTCGTTTTGGTTTGTTGTTTATATAGCTATAGCTTCTTACATTTTTAATTCTTGTTCTTTTCTAACTAGCCTACTGTTAATTGAAAGGATTTGTTGTGGAGTGAGGGGAACTAAAATAGCCTAGCTATGTTTACAGTGTTTATTATAATGTTTGTAATTCGCGTCGCCCTATTTCTGAATGAAATGATAAAATGCGATTTGTTTTTTTTTCTCTCTCTCTCTCTCTAAAAAACATTTTTTTTTTATACGCGTAGCTTATTTTAACCATGCAGCAAACCTTTTAAAATATTTTGATAAATTAAAAAAAAAAAAAAAAAAAAAAAAAGTGACTTTAAACCGTTTAACTGATTGTATTAATCGGTCAAAATTCTTATCGGTCGGTTAACAGTTAAACGGTTAAAATGAACATCCCTATCTACAATATATAAATATATACAATACAATATATAAATATATTGTAGAAACTTAATTTCCTGTAAAGCTGCTTTGCAACGATTTGTATCGTAAAAAGCGCTATACAAATAAACTTGAATTGAATTGAATAAATGAAAAATCAATAATTTTGACACATACAATGTATTATTGGCTATTGCTACAAATATACCTGTGCTACTTATGACTGCTTTTGTGCTCCAGGGTCACATATTTGATACGCAAAGGCCTCTTAACTGATCAACATGATGAAAACTTAAACCTGTTGCACACAATCTCCTCCATGCTTTCTGTCTCTGACTGATAGTTTAGAGTGTTTTATCCAGTAAAAGCTCTTTTAGTGTAATTGTACAAACGTCCAGCTTCAGCTGCTGCTTCTCGTGTCTTTCTGCTGTCAAATCTACTGATTTTTATCAAGTAAATGTCAGAATAACTGTAGTCATATTTCTAGATGAACATTTACTGGACAGCTCAGCTTTACTTGATTCACCATAAAATCATGTTCAAATGTAAGCCTGAAATATGATCATCAGGCTTTGAGGAACGTTTATTTCTTCATCTCTCAATCAACATTGGATTGCATTGCATTTTATGTTTGGATCATTTCAATCTTATCTTACTAAGACATATTATTGAAGATATATAGAGAGATGACTGATATTTATATAATTTTATGTAAGTAGTCTATTATACTGTTATGAAGATCTCATTGATTTACATTACAGGCATCAGAATTTCATCTTTTTGTCCATATAAATATCAGCATCTGCACCAAATTGCATATTTTTGCTCAGTTTGATGCTGAGTGTTCAGTTTTCTCCTCCATATTCTCACTATATCAGATTATATGAGCCATAAAAGCCTGATGTACAGTATCAAATATTATACTCAACAAAAACACACATGCAAACTGTTTTAAGTATTTGTTTTCATATTATTATTTTTTTCGGACTATTATTTCATGTCTGGCTTAAAAGTGTTAAAAACTGTTTTGGGAATAGTGTTCAAATCTGCAAAATGAATAAAAAACAAGTATATAAGGAAGTGATGCAATTAACCAATAATTTATGTGCATATCTCACATGCATATGATGTATACATATGCGTTGCTATTTTACATGAATTTTTTTGGTAGCCTGTGTGAGAATTAGGAAGTTGGCCTCATGTGTAGCAGAGGTTAACTGATCAATCAGAATGAATATGCAAATAACAATACATTTACAATACATTTATCAGACATAAACATTCAAACCAATCAGATAGAAAAATACAGGAAGAACAGCTTGAATCTTTTCAAAGCTTTCCCCTCGCACCTTCATTTTGAGCGCTCTCCTCTCGATCTCAGTGATGCATTTCTTGATGATGAAGGGAATGCCCTCCATGTCGCCCTGTAGGACCTGAGAGAAATCACGGCCGAAGAGCTGCAGACGGCCCTGGAGCTTCTTATGACCGCACTGGATGGCCAGAGACTCCAGACACTTCTTATGACACGCCAGAAAACACTAAAACACACAGACGTTACACTGACACTATCAGATGAGAACTAAAGTAACAACACTATTGTATTCTGTAGACTATTGAAGTTGTTTCGTACGATAAACTTGTTTTACACAATCGGTTGATTTGCAGGTATCATAAATCTACAGTTACATTTACATTTAATCATTTAGCAGACGCTTTTATCCAAAGCGACGTACAAATGAGGAGAACAGTTTCATATGATTCAGTCAACAATATAAATCCACTGAAATGGTCTCACCTCCTCACATTCTGCTCCCTGGAAATAAACGTAGCTGTCACATTCCCTGCACTTTGATGGCGTGCGCAGTTTGCGCAGCCGATGGGTTTTTGCAGCTTTGGACAATCCCACGTTTCTGAAAGGTCCAGTAGGCGCCGCGCTTTCTGTCCCATTTATACCTAAAACACAACCAACGCCCAGACACACTCAACATATATCACTATGTACTATGTACTACACATCCAAGATGTAGATGAGTTTGTTTCTTCATCAGATTTGGAGAAACGTAGCATTCCATCACTTGCTCAGCAATGGATGCTCTGCAGTGAATGGGTGCCATCAGAATGAGAGTCCAAACAGCTGATAAAAACATCACAATAATCCACAAGTAATCCACACCACTCCAGTCCATCAGTTAATCTCTTGAGAAGACAAAAGCTGAAACAAATCCATCAAGACGTTTTTAACTTCAAACCGTTGTTTCCAGCTAAAATACGAGTCCATAATCCATAATAACACTTCCTCCAGTGAAAAAGTCTTCAACTCCTGTTGTCTCTCACATCAAAATCCAACCACATAGTTGTTTAGAGCTGTTTTGGCTTGTAAACGCTGCTTGATCTGTGCAGATTTCTCTCCTGATTCAGACCAGATTACTTTTCACTGGAGGAAGCGTTATTATGGATTATGGTTTGAAGTTAAAAACATCTTGATGAATTTGTTTCTTACAAACACACAGCTTTTGGCTTCACAAGACATTAATTGATGGACTGGAGTGGTGTGGATTATTGTGATGTTTTTATCAGCTGTTTGGACTCTCATTCTGACGGCACCCATTCACTGCAGAGGATCCATTGCTGAGCAAGTGATGGAATGCTACGTTTCTCCAAATCTGATGAAGAAACAAAGTCATCTACATCTCGGGTGGCTTGAGGGTTAGTCGATTTTCAGCTAATTTTAATTTTGGCTGAACTATTCCTTTAAGTCTGCTGCTTCTCAGATGTTCTCTGTAATCGGTCACTCACTTTGTTCAAACGGGGCCACGGCACCGTCTCGCTCCTCTAAATCTTCATTGGACGACAATGTGGCTGCAGAAACTGGCCTTGAAGGTTTTGAGATATCACCTGAGACCGAAACATTACACATTATTGTTTATAAAATTATTTATTACCGTATACCAGACTGGTCTAGATTTGTTTCATACCTGTGCTGGAGGTTGGGGATCCCAGTCCACTTCCCGGACCAACACTGTCAGTGTCACTCAGGGTGGACGGCCAGGACTTATGAGCTTGATGATGGTCTCTACCTGCAAAAACAACACATAACCACTCTATAAAGTTTAAAATTGCAATACAGACCAAATTACAATAACTGCAATAATAAAAACAAAGATCTGCATGCAGCCACAAGGGGCTTTTAAACTGACAGCATGTATAAAGTACATGTCCTGTGTGTTCGTCCCCTATAAGCTGATTTATGTTAAAACTGACCTTGACCTCGTCTTTGTTTAACTACAGCTCCTTCCCCAAATCCTGCCTCCTCCGCAGTGTGTGGAGTTTCAGAGCTGTTCTGCCGCTGGTCATTACACAGACTGTTGTTACGGGTCCGAACGTGCCTGATAAAAAAAAAAAAAAAAAAAAAAACGTAATTTCCTTCTGAATTCAAAACACCATGTTACTTCAATATTTCATTCAATTCCTGAAGCATTTAAGTTCCTGTTATGCTTTGACCACTGATCTTTAAAGCAAACGATGTGTTCTAATTGGATGTCGTCTTACTGGTGGCTGGACGCGGAGTATGGCTCAAACTGGTACTGGACGGGCAGCTCGGTGCGGAGCTGCAGGTTTTTGACGTGTGCGGCGTACTGCTGACCCGGGTCGTACAGCTTACAGCTCTCACAGAGAGTCTGGAAATGCACCGGCAGCGCTGCTGTCTGCACATGCATCGTCTGATAGTACGATATGGTGCACTGGGCAGAGAGGAAGAGGATGCATCAAACACATGCATTGTAATACATTGTAATAAAATTACAAAATCTCTCTGTCCAGTTGAATCAAGCTTGAAAACCATAAGCACACAATCATCTCCATTCCATTCCAGCTGTTCTGAGTAGTATGAGAGATTACTTGGACTTTGGGAAGAAGTTACTTATGTTACTTTTTCATATGAAAATGATGGGAAGAGATATTTTCTTCTTTTTCATTACAATGAA